>JAFEMH010002691.1:290000-319655 GCA_022495995.1 Adenophora triphylla var. japonica
AGTAGATAACTAGTTACTGAATTCAATGGTTAAAATAAATATGGATTCAATATCTAACTAGATACTAAATACTAGTGCAATGTTAAAAAATACACATAAATTCAGTAGCTAACTAGATACTGAATTCATGTGTAATGTTCAAAATACACATGAATTCAGTAGGCAACTAAATTCAAGTGCAATGTTAAAAAATACACATAGATTCAGTATCTAATTAGCTAATGAATCCAACTTTATTTTAAGAATTTTCATTTTTGTTCAACATTTTTTTTCAAAACCTTATATTCAGGGATATAGTTTGATTCGTGTCGGTGTTTTCGAATTTTTTTTCGATTTATAGATATTTGATTTTGAAATTTGAGGAATTTTAGAATGATACGTGACCGGTTTTGAATTTGTATAAGATCAAATAACATTCTACATCTTTGTCATTGTCTATTCTATTAATTACAAAAATGCCAATGCCTCTATACATATACATGTAATTTCTAATCTTAACCCTTGATTTGTCACTTATTCAATGGTCGAAGTTGATTTTCATGATTCTCATTTTAATTGTTACTCATTGTTTATATATATATATGTATATATATATATATATATATATGTATATATATATATATATATATGTATATATATATATACATATGTATATATATATATATATAAATATATATATATATATAATATCTTAACCAGTACCAAGTGCGGAATTTTCCATTTTGCCCTCACTAAGTTGTCTCTTTCCCATTTTGTCCTTTAAATTTTATTTTTTTTTAAATTAAAAAAAAAACGTGTCCTCGAACACGGACTTAATTAAAAAAAATGTGTCCTCGAACATGGGCTTTTACTAGTATATAATACGTTTAAACAGACAAATACATCAAACAGCTAGGCGGAGCTCAATAATACGGATTTGCATGTTAGAATAGAAGGCTACCCTGAAAAGGTGTTGATAAAAGACCTGAGCTTGGACACCTTCTGTAGCAGTGAGCCCATGTGTTTGTGGATCCTTTGAATGTTAATATTATTGTTGTTTGTTTTGGATCAAAATATCCACTCCTATATTTATAACAGAGGATGCCACTTCAATGTGGCAATGGCATGTAATAATGCAATTCCCACAGATGTTGTGCCTTCATATTCACCCTTCAACTATATAGCCCACCTCCTAGCTAGCTCCTCTACCCCCACCAATAATTGTATAGTCTCACTATCCATTTCAGTTTTCGTTAAAAAAAAAAAAAAGTCTCATTTTTGAGTGAGAACTGATTTCCATCATTTTCAATGGAGCGAAAAACTCCCTATTTTGTGGTTTGAGGATATGACATAATAAAGCAAAATGACTCAATAAATTGTATATACTTTTTTTGTTATGAATCAACAGTCAATTCATGAAATTTTCGACAAAATTTTCTTCATTTGTTATACGAAAACAACATCTCTGTTCCGTTTATTCCTAAACATGCATCCTCGAATACTTCTCTTTTTAGGGAGTTAAAGGAAAAATATACTATTGCCTTCGTGACTTTTCACCTGATTTTATTTGGGGTTTAATCTTTCAATATTTCAGTGAACAAAGAATTTGAATGAAATTTATATGTGAGTTTAGATGTAAATCACAACTAAACTTACAACCTAAAAAGCTATCTCGAATCCGTAAAGAATAATAGTTTTCTCTTTCAAAGAATTTTTGATGCGTGGCTTCTTTTTGTGCCGTGAGTTTTGTATTTATAGATACCTTTTAGAAGTCTTTCAATCAATCAATCTCTTACTACTTTGTAGCAATCAAAATCCTATAAGGAAACAAAAAGATTAACACTAACAATTAAAGAGATTTGTTATTAACATTAGTTATAATCTAAATAAATCACAATATATTTAAATAAATAAAATATATGTACAACTATAAACAACATCCTTTTCCATATATGATTCTAAATCTTTGATAGGAAATTCAAAAATTCTCTTACCAAATTTAACAATTTGTTTCAAATTATGGAAGTCAATATTTCCTAAAAATCTCACTGTTTCAATCTCCCCCTATTTTGGACTTTCTGATCAAAACAAAGATTTAGCAGTAATACCAAGTAACCCAGATCTTTCGATTCCAAACCTCCCCCCTGAACTGGATGTGTGTGAAGATGTGTAGATACATTCACACAAAAACTACATAGAGATTATATAAAACAAAAATTTGCAGTTCAACAAACCAACCAGAAATAACATCCAGCATTGTTTATGAGGTTACAAACCAAATCATGTTTAAAATCAAAATAACCAAATAAACAGTTCAAAAAACAGCAAATCATATAAATAACTAAGCTAAATGATCAAGCTCCCCTTGAGTTTGTTCATCTTCAAATAGCAAACAGCAGCATCATTCCCAGCTTCCCCATCCAGCATCAGCTTCGGCAAGAGTAGCAGCTTTCTCTTCTCCCCCTTTTTGACTTCTATTTCTGTAGATTCACCTTCAGAACCTTTAAATTCTCTGTATTAATCTGGTAGGCAATTAGTTGAGCTTAGAGAGCCGTGGAGAGAGCTTCAGAAGCTGTCATCTCAGTATCCAGTGCCTCCAGTTGGGCAGTGATGGAGATATCAAATGTGTGATTGGATATGGCCACATCTTTATTCACATCTTCACTCTCAACTCCCAATGACAGATCAACATACCTCTGCATTTAGTTTGAAGGGTTTTTGTCTCCTTAAGCAACTCAAAGTCACTCACTCTAGGCTCACCCTTTTCTGTTTTTACCCCTTGAGCAACAAGGATTTGAGATATGAAAGAGGGATAAGGGAGGGACCATTTCTAAGAGGGGGACTCACAATATACACAAATATTTTTTAATATAAAAGCCTCAAAGTTAATAGTTTTCTTGGTACTCAGTTTTTGATGATTGAATTTATTTAGAAAAAGTTGAAGCTTTTCTTCAAGAATTTTGGTTGTTTATTTCGTTCGGCTTTTTCTATTGACTTTTGGCTATCAAATGGTCTGCAATCATTTATGCCAATCTCTCTTCCCCTCTAACCACCTGAAAGAGAGAGAGAGTGAGAATTTAGGAAATATTTAGTTTTGTAATACGATTGCAATTGATATATTTGGTAAGAGAATTTTATGACTTTCTTGCAAAGATTTATATTGTCCTATTTAGAAAGGACAATGTTAAATATGTAATATATTTAGACTAGGACTAACATAATAATAAATCTATTTCCTTGTAAGTGCCAATTTATGTTTCCTTGTAGGATTTTGAGCGCATAAAAAAAGAAGAGTTTAATTGATTGAAGATCTTTTCAAGGGTGCTTATAAATACAAGACTTCAGCACAAAGAGAAGATACAGCTTTTGAAAATTATTTGGAAGACAATTGTTTTTGTTCTTCACGAATTCAATATTGCCTTTTAGGTTGTGAGTAAGGTTGTTACTTACATCCGAACTCACATCTAGGTTTTTTCAAGTTTTTTGTTCTGCTTCTGATTAGAATATGCTCTCCTTGGGAAAGGAAGATTGTTCTTAGTGTAGAAGGTGGTTAGAACTTGTTTAATATTTTAATATTTTTATTTTCACTTATTCAGATTTCTTTCTATAAATCAGATTTTAATAATGAAAAGCTTTTTGGGCTTAAAGCCCTGTTTACTAGGGTAGAACCAGTAAACGTTTAAATTTTTGTGTTCTTTTATCTTATTCCGCTGTTTATTAGTGCATGCGTGAATAGTTGTAAGTCACATATGTACTCACATACTTCTTGTTCTATTGAGATGACTTGAATTCTTAGCGAAACGAAACTTTCACCACCAAGTGTTCACCTTATCACATCTTCTTCTTCGTGTATAAATATGATGCGGTGACGTGTATAAATATGATGCGGTGATGTCAGATAACACACAAAAAAAAAACATTAGCAAGAAAAAGATAATTAAATGGCAAACCTAAGAAGTAGCGATAAAGTCAAGAAAAACTCTAACTCTAGCTTTGTCAAGCTTAAGGTAATAGTGGGTAGGTTACAAAAAAGTCTTCTTCACTTTAGCCTCAAATCATCCTCTTCTCACCTACCAAGAGATGTGAAAGAAGGCCATTTTGCAGTGATTGCAGTGGAAGATGATGAAAAAAAAAGATTTGTATAGTTCCATTGAGTTACCTTACGCATTTCTTGATACTTCTTGAGGGAGCTGCAGAAGAGTATGGCTTTGCTCAAGAGTGTGCCTTGATAATCCCTTGTCGGCAAATTGAGCTTGAGAGGATGTTGGGGGAGAATGGGAGTTTTGGAGTTGGAGTTAAATGGGATTCATGTAAAACTATGGTGGAGAGCTGTTAAACATGTAGATAAAGCTTATTTGTTTTTTCATTTGAATGTTTTTTTATAACTTCATTCTTTTTTTTCTTCTCATTATTAATTATATTAGTTCATGGGGTCAAATTCTTGTCTGAATTTGTTGGAATGTCGAATGCCATGAGTAGGTCTAGGGAGAAACGCGTTTCTCCATAAGTTATGGAGAAACGGGTAACGGTTATCCAGAACCTTTTGAAAGAATATCCATAAATTTTGTATTGGCCATGACCTTGGCCCATGGCCTTGGCTTGGGCAATTCTGGATATCAAATATTAAATGTTTTGGATATCCAGAACTCTTTGAAAGTGATATCCAGAACCTTTTGAAAGGATATCCAAAACTTTTTGAAAGGCTTCTGGATATCAATATTAAATGTTATGGATATCCAGAACTCTTTGAATGTGATATCCAGAATCTATTTAAGTTGATATTCAGAAAGTTGGTATGTGTTGGTCCCATTCTAACATAACTTCTGGATATCATGATCAAAGGGTTCTGGATATCCAGAACCTTTGAGACTGATATCCAGAACCTTTGGAAAAACACGTTTCTCCATAACTTATGGAGAAACACGTTTCTCCCTAGATTTTGCGGAATGCCATCATGCAATTATGCTACCATGAAAAGAACTGAAAGAAACTAAGAAAGATTAGTACTTTAAAGTATGCAAATTGTGAACTACCTCTGTTACACATTAAGATTCTTAGTTTGACTATTAACTGTTATTAAAAATATATATATTGCACTAATATTATCACAATATACAAGGGTTGCCTGCCGAGTAGGACAATAAAGTTCGAGCAAAAAATTAGGTAACCAACATGACTCGGAAATTATGTTTGCCACTCCCCGATACTCGGCCTCGGCACTAGACCGAGAGAGAATAGGCTGCCGATTAGCCGACCATGAGACCAGATTGTCCCCAAGATATACACAATAATCGGATGTTGACTTCCTAGTATTCGGACACCTAACCCAATCGGTATCCATATATGAAATTAAAGAAGAAGTGGATGAACGTGACAAGTACACCCCGAGGAGCATGCATAAACAAACACACATGCTGTAAGGCATACTGAATGTCTGGACGAGTAAAGGTGAGGTACTGAAGGGCCCCAGCAAGACTGCGATAATGGGACGGATCTGAATAGGGAGGAACATCTATAGAGCTATGTTTGTACCCAGGGGCGGAGCCAGGAATTGTCCAGGGGGGCAAGATTATATGGGGGTTTAGGGGCAGCGCCCCCGAAAATTTTTTTTCGGGTCGAACAAGTAAAAAATGGGTCGGATCCATGAAAAACAAATAAATAAGGAAAAATGTCATAATATTTCATACACAAAATCATGTTTAAATTAGAAGAAGCAGTAGATCTAGGCCTTTTTAATACAAATCTATCCATTGATAAACCTAAACGAACAAAAAATACAATTGAAAACTTATCAATTTGTGAAGAAATTAAAATTAATCAAAACACATTTAAATTTGTAAAACTCCATTCAAATTTGTAGAGAGAGAGAGAGAGAGAGAGAGAGAGAGAGAGAGGAAATTACCGAGAGAGAGAGACGGCAGCAAGGAGGAGAAGGAGCGGCGGCGGCGGCGTCGATTAATTAAAAAAAACGTGAACTCTTTCTTCTCCGGCCAAATCTCCGGCCAAATCCCTAATTTCCGCCGAATTCCGGCAGGGGGGGCAAAAAAATCCTTTGCATTTACGCATTTGGGGGGCAAGTGCCCCCTCCTGCCCCCTGGCTCCGCCCCTGTTTGTACCGTTCTCCTCAAACACGATCTTCATCATGTGGAAGACGATGATAATCTCAGGTACAAAGGATTCAATAACACGACTATCATGAGATTTAATCATGACAACAGACCATGTCATAAATCTCATAAGTAGGTCAAGTCCAGTACTCGTTCTCTAGCAAGTACCCATAAGTGTAATGTGCATCTCCATGCATATAATCATCTCTATGATTATCCATTACCAAATTAAACCAGTTGTTCACAACAACTAGGGACGCAGTTCAATATAATAAACATGCAAACATATAATGAACAGAATAAACACGCTCTATAATAAATGATAAAGATGATACATAACGGTTCAAGTCAAACATAACTATATCCTAGGGCATTACACCAACAATCTTCTACTTGCACTAGGCTCCATCTATATATCTAATACCCATGGACCTCACATGACCATCATGCTTTGCTTGTGCGAGGGGCTTTTTTAGCGGATCCCTAATGTTATCATCGGTTGATACTTTGCATATCTTAACGTCTCCCCGATCAATGAACTTTCGAATGAGATGGAAACGTCTAAGTATATGTTTGGATCGCTGATGTGACCTTGGTTCCTTTGCTTGCGCAATGGCACCATTGTTGTCACAATAAAGTTCCACCGGATTAGTGATACTTGGAATAACTTCCAAGTCACTAATGAACTTCTCGATCCAAACTGCCTCCTTAGCTGCATCGGATGCCGCTATATATTCGGCCTCAGTAGTAGAATCGGCAATAGTACTCTTCTTGGAACTCTTCCAACATATCGAACCTCCGTTAAGAATAAACACAAATCCCGAATGTGATCGGAAATCATCCTTGTCGGTTTGGAAGCTAGCATCTGTGTAATCTCTTACAACAAGATCTTCTTCCATCCCTCCAAATACCAAGAACGCATCCTTAGTCCTTCTTAAGTACTTTAGGATCGTCTTGACTGCCATCCAATGGTTCTCGCTCGGATCAGATTGGTAACGACTTGTCATGCTCAAAGCATACGAGACATCGGGTCTAGTAGATATCATAGCGTACATGATAGATCCAATAGCAAAACGTATGGAACTTCATTCATCCTCTTTCGCTCATCAGTTGTCTTAGGACACTGCGTCTTGCTAAGAGTAACACCATGACCCATTGGTAAGTTTCCTCTCTTAGAATTTTCCATTTTGAATCTTCTAAGAACCTTGTCAATGTAGGTACTTTGACTCAAACCAATTATCCTCTTAGATCTATCTCTATAGATCTTGATACCAAGGATGTAAGCGGCTTCGCCCATATCTTTCATTGAGAAACACTTCCCTAACCAAGACTTGACAATCTTAAGCGCAGGAATGTCGTTTCCAATGAGTAAGATATCATCGACATACAATAAGAGAAATAGCACAATGCTCCCACTGAATTTCATGTATACACAAGGTTCATCTTCGTTCTTGATAAAATCAAACTCTTTGATTTTCTCATCGAACCGAAGATTCCAACTCCTAGAAGCTTGCTTCAATCCATAAATGGATCTTTGCAACTTGCACACCTTTTTAGAATTTCTTGGATCTATAAAACCTTCGGGTTGTGTCATATACACATCCTCTAGCACTTTTCCCTTAAGGAAAGCGGTTTTGACATCCATTTGCCATATATCATAGACATAATACGCAGCTATGGAAATCAAAATTCTAACAGACTTAAGCATGGCAACAGGCGAGAAGGTTTCATCATAGTCTACACCATGAGTTTGCCTATATCCCTTTGCTACAAGCCTAGCCTTGTAAGTATGCACCTTCCCATCCATGTCAGTCTTCTTCTTGAAGACCCACTTGCACCCTATGGTTTTTACACCTTCGGGTGGCTCAATCAAGTTCCAAACTTGATTATCCGACATGGATTGCAATTCGGATTTCGTGGCTTCTAACCATTTATCCAAATCGGGATCGGACATCGCCTCTTGATAGGAAGTAGGTTCGTCATTCTCAACGACTTCCACTTCATTACTTTTCGACACGAGAAATCCATATCTCTCGGGTGCGGATCGTAACCTATCCGATCTACGATGGACTTGTGGATCTTGATCCGGTTCCACAACTTCTTGTGGACTTGGTTCAGTCTCTACTATCAGTTTATGCTATTTTTGGGTTCTTGAATTTCTTCAAGATCAATTTTGCACCCGCTAGATACGTTATTGAGAAACTGTTTCTCAAGAAAAGCACCATATCGAGCAACAAACACTTTGTTCTCATTGCGGTTGTAAAAATAATACCCTTTGGTTTCCTTAGGGTAACCAACAAAAATAACCTTTTCGGATTTAGGTTCTAACTTATCGGAGACAAGTCTCTTCACATAAGCTTCGCAACCCCAAATCATCATGAAAGAAAAACTAGGTTTTCTTTCATGCCACATCTCATGTGGGGTCTTAGGAGCCGATTTAGTAGGGACTCTGTTCAGTGTGAACGCAACAGTCTCTAATGCATGTCCCCAAAAGGATATAGGAAGGTCTACTTGACTCATCATCGAATGAACTATATCTAATAGGGTTCTATTTCTCCTCTCGGAAACACCATTCCATTATGGCATTCCGGGTGGAGTCACACTACCAGAAAGTTGGTTATTTACGGCACTCATTTACGGCGGATGATACGCGCCCGCCGTATATATTAGTTATATACGGCGGATGATACGCATCCGCCGTATATAAATAATATATACGGCGGTAGACACAACCGCCGTATATATTTCTTATATACGGCTGTTTAAGCCGCCGTAAATACGTTATATACGCACAGTTGGCATATACGTATATGAGATTAAAGTCATATACGGTGGTATATTAGTATCCGCCGTAAATAATTACTTATTTTCGGCGGTTGACACGCGTCCGCCGTAAATAGTACATAATATTTACGGCGGTGTATACGCGTCCGCCATAAATGTCAATAAATATCGGGAAGCCCAAATTTCCCACACTCAGTTTCCTGCTTTCTCTCTCTCTCTCTCTCCTCTAGCTAGGGCAAGACGCCGGTGACCACATATTTTCCTACCGCCGGTGAACAACGAATCAGCAGGTATAGCGTGTTTACTTTTAATTTTTGGTTTTTGTAGTTCTTGGTGTGGTAGATTATTAAAAATTTTGGTCAATTTCTCTCTCTCTCTCTCTCCTCCAGCCAGGGCAATTGACGCTGATTTCTTCGATCAACAACAACGAATCAGGTATACATTTCTTTCCCCTTTTCTGATTTACTTTTAATTTCTGGATTTTTTTGTTCTTTGTTGTGATTTGTTGTTGCTGTTGCTGTTGTTGTTGGTGGTGTTGCTGTTACTATTTTTGTTGTTGTTGTTGACTGTATTTGAAGCAAATTGCTAGTTTACATAGTTATAATTTTGATTTCAATTTCTTTGTTGTTACTATTGTTGTTGTTGCTCTTGTTGTTGTTGTTGCTGTTACTGTTGTTGCTTTTGATGTTGTTGTTGTTCTTGTCCTTGTTGTTCTTTGTTGATGTTGTTGTTGTTCTTTGCCTTTGGTACTATTGTTGTTGTTGTTGACTGTATGAGGGTCCATTTCATCATTTGCTCACAATTGGTACGATTTTGCTCACATGATGGAAATTAATTCACCATATTCAATAAATGAAAATAATCATATCTTGTAATAACCATAACAATAATAATTTATTTCCTTTAAAATTAATTTTGCCTTCATTAGATAAAATCTACCATTACTTAATACTCATGTACACCCATAACTGAAAAATAGATGACTAGTCTAGTGGTTACTAGCTAGCAAAAATTGTTTTTTTTCCCAAAAAAAAAGGAAAAAAGAAAAAAAGGGGCGGGGGGCCTTTGCCCTTTAGGATCAAATTTATTTATTTTTTTTCAAAAAAGTCCATGAGCATAGCCAAAATTGTTCACATGAGAAGTTTGGTTAGAAGTAGAATTGATATGAGTAGGTTTGGTCTCAAATATGTCAACACCTCCAATCACATTGCCCCCAAAGAGTGATAAAGTATTAGCATTCTCAACCAAAGTCCTATTAGCTTGACTAGCCACATTCTTCTTTAGCTCCTCCATGGAATCCCTCAATTGCTCAATTGGTCTCAAATATTTCAAAACCTAAGTGTCACTGTGTCACTTTGTTCAAAAACCGGCATACAATAGAAGATACATATCAATAAAATCAATTTATTTCAGCACCGTGAAACAGTTAAAACTACGGTACATTCAATATGATATTTTGAAATATGTCAATAATCAAACTTTAGTGTGATCAGCAAAAGCAACCTAAACCATCCTAAACTGAATATTACCATCGCTCTCCTAGTACCCTTCGTAGACCCTACACAAAATATAATGTTGCGCACTTCAACCTAGTTCCTAAAAATAGTTCCAAATCTTTTGTCGCATGTGCATCAATTCTTTTGCACATCAACCTAGTTCCTTAAATTAGCTTCTCAATGGGGGGGGGGGGGCTTGTGAGAGAGAACGAATGAATGTTGTCATGGGGTTATACTATATCATGGGCCCAAGCTCGACTAATAGGCTAGGCTCCAACAATGTATATTATCTATATAGAGCCAAAAATTGTACATATTTAGACTATGTTTGTTTATGAGTTTATTTTTATTCTAAAATTTGTGCCTCTCGATCTTATATATAGGTTGTATTTTAACGTTAAAAATATCAAGATATGGAAAAAAGTTGGATTGATTTGGGTAATCGAATTTCAAATGAGTATATGTCTGGGGTTGACAACTTTCCCGATTTTGCATTCTCAAAAAAGTCTGTTGGTGTTAAAGAAATATATTGTCCTTGTAAAAAAATGCGCAAATCGTTACCAAAAAGACCGTGCAACCGTGAAATCACATTGTATTGAAGTGGGATTTCAAAAAGATTACAAGAATTGGACTAGTGTAAGTGCTCCAATTTGAGTTGTTAGTATTTTCGTTAGAAAATTAACGAAAGTCCTAACATTCCTAACATTTCTAACAATTTCTAACTTTTCTAACCAAGCAAGGGTAAAGTGGGCATTGTTATTTAAGGTTAAACCTAGAAAAGAATCTCAAAAAACAAAAGAAATGGAAAAATCCGAATCTGCTAAGTTGAAAAACATAACCAGTTTGAATTTTTGAATAATATTCTTCCTGTCCAAAAAGCCTGCAGCAGCGAAATGAACAGTGCACGCTGTCAAGAGGCTCCGTGCGGATCTGTTTGCATCTCACAGAGGGCTATAAATTGAACCCTCCTCTCTCAGTTTACACAACACAATTGGCTCATAGAAGGCGTATTACGGCGAAAAATAGGGAGAAAACAGTGGGAATTCACTAGAATTGCCACCATTTTCTCTTCAATCTTTCCCAAACCCCACTCACTCAAAATACTTTCAATACACTCTCATACATACTCTCATACATACACCAATCCAAGCTCAAATCACCCCTTAGGAGGAGGATTAGAGAGAAAACATAGAGGACTTAAGTGTTATCTACTTGTTTTCTCTTTGACCAACTCTATCATCAAACCCTAAACACATTCAAGCCTTGAATCCACCCAAACACAAATCCAAACACCAAATCTTGATACTCCTCAAGTCAAACACCAAATCTTGATACTCCTCAAGTCAAATTCCAAGCCTAGGAAGATAGGGTGTCACCATTGGTAAAGCCCTCCTTCTCTAAACCCTAAAACTCCCTTTTAACTTCTTGTTCATCTTGTTCTTCTTACTTTGATTTACTTTATGTCTAGTTTAACTTAAATCTTGACCTAAGATGGTCATATTGAAGTTCATCTTCATGAATGACCATCTCAAATGGTCCACATTTTAAATCTCTAGTTGATTTTTCTCTTTAATTTCATCTCTACAAAATTCCCCTTCCCAAGCAAATGAAATGCTTAAGTCCTAATGTACCCCAAGGATGGTTTGATATAGTAGATCACCACTAAAATGTCTAGTGACTACTAATCAAAACCTAGGAAAATGGGGACAAGCATGTATGCAAAACCCCCTTTAAAATCACATTTTCCTTCTTGAGAAGTTGCTGTCCAGTAGCAATTTTCTAAGACCTCAGTCCATGGTCTAATTTTTTGGACACAGATAAACTTGGAATTCGGTGTTGACTACAAAACACTTTTTGTATCCAAAATCCAGAGATTTTCAGACATATTTTTACTTTATTTTTTCGTGAGTAAAACTCCATTTTTCAAATTTTCCTTTAAAGGTCGGGCTTCATCGCTTCTACGGAAGTCCAGATTTCACATCTGAGATTTCCAGAAGGTTTTTGGTCCTCAAATCATCTCCAAAATGAAAAGTTCTTTTACAGAAACCTTATTTAAGGTGTTTTGAACATTTTTCATTCTCGGACTTTTCCCAGATTCTGGAGTTTTCCACTGCCTTTTTCATTCTGGCAGAAATGGTTTCCAACTTCCAAAAATCTTTTGAGTACCAAAATTCAACCCAAAAATCACACCAAAAATCATGGGATCTGTCCAAAGTCTAATAAAGAATTCCCGCCACTTTCCTCGCTCAACTTATTTTGGCCAAAGTAACACACACACACACACACAAACAAATGATTTTGAATGTTTGGAAGACTCGTTTTACGAGGCATTCCGGGTGCACACTAATGTCCTTCCCGGCGTGTAACGTGACCTCCGAACCCAAATTTCTAATCTCGGGCATTTTTCAAAGTTTTGGCCCTTAAAACAAAAATGGCGTGGCGACTCCGTTTGATTTCAAAAAAAATCGGGTACATCACAGTGGCAACTCCGCTGGGTATTAATAAGCTTTTTTCTAAAAAAAATGATATTTGGTATATTGGTGGAAACCATTAAACTTCCCGTTATCGCCTCCTAACACGAGTCGGGAATAAATTGTGGTTTAACAATCCCACGTACCGGTATCATTGTTTTCAAAAAAAAAAGAAAAGCTTTTGAGGGTCAAGCTTCCGTCCCGGCATTAAAAATCATTTGTTGTGTGTGTTAATTTTTGCACATTTTCGTGTTTGTTTTGGCCGCCTCGGAAAAAGTCAAAATTTTGACTGTCGGAATCATGTCCCTAATTGTTGGAATTTTTGTGCTTATGTGCTTATGTGTGCATTTACTTTCAAAAAAAAGATTTCAAAAAAAAAAAGAATTTCAAAAAAAAAAAAGAATTTCAAAAAAAAAAAAGGAATTTCCAAAAAAAAAAGAAGAAAATTTTCAAAAAAAAATCATGCATCATACTTTTTAAGACACATGAAAAATTTCTATTTTACTCAGAAAAGGAAGATAGACTGCTTGCACAATACGCGCACGTTGACCGTACACTGCACACTGCGTCCCTAACCCGGGGAAATCCTTGTCGCGGCCCGTTTGGTCTTATTATGCCTCTCGGTGCAAGCACAGGACTACCCAAACATCCCATGGAGCCTCGTGTCGACCATGCACTTGTCCGTGACACACTTTGTCCGAGACCCGATTGGTTTTTAGTCTGGTCTGTGTCATGCCCTGTCTGTGTATAGACCTTTCCTTTCAAGCCTTTGTCGGCACACCGACTCAATATCTTTCGGGGACCCTAATCAGTCGAAGTTCTGCCGGTTTTCCGCCGCAGACTTTGACCAAGATATTGACCGGTGCCTTGACTTCGGCTCTGACTGGCACAAATTATACACTGACTCCCAGCATGACACTGAGTCATCAAGGATTAATGATTATTCCATGCCTAATTACGGCCTAATTGACGACAAATCAAGATCAATCGTGGACATTTATCAGTCCAAATCATGCCGACTTTTTGTCGAGCCCTCGGACATGATCTTGACTTTGACGTCAGCTTTGTCCGTAATTTACATCGAATGCTCGTTAAGACTCGATTACCCGCCAGACTTTTAGGATCGTTTTTCTTTCGGTCGGTGGGACCCGCTTGCCCTATAGGACCCTCGCCCGGGGCTGTCCACCCTGGGAGGTCGAAATACAGGTGGAATACGAGGGGCTTATAGACGTAGTGACGGGGCCCACTGATCCAGGATCCAGAGTAGTTTGCGAAAAAGAAGAGCAATCTTTTCCAACCGATTAGGTTAATAAGACATGTTTTAAGTAAACAAGAACAAATAACTGCATGTTGCATGAGCCCAAAAGCCCAAACACTTACCCTCCTTCAATTCCCAGACATCTGAACCCTCGTACCTTTTCCCCCGCAGCTCCTCACAAAGGTTGGTTCCGGACACCGGGTCATCGTCTGATCAGTTGGGAAGAATCAAGTGCATCATCAGCTTCACCGTTTACTGCGACTCCGAGTTTCAGAATGTCTGCATCAACCGGTAACGATGGGGACAACACCACTCCGCCTCCTGGGACTCCTCAAACAGAACCGCAATGGAATCAGTTAGCTGAACAGATGAGAGTGCGACAGGAAGCACAACTGAACAGCCTTATGGAGGCTATCAAAAGCCATGGATTGGCCGCCAGTCTCAACCCAGATGGCACCTTCACTGTGGAAGAAGAGGAAGACCTCAATCCCGCTCTTGGTCAACCCAACTACTCCAGGATGCCACCACCAGCCTCCCACGGTACTACCACCAGAGCCCATGCTCCTCGATCTCTGGGTCAGCCGGCTCCCCAACTACAGACCACTGGATCCACGCAGCCTGACGGGACGAGCCAGTTCGCAATGCCTCAGTGGGGACAAAGTCACTACGAAATGCCTTCCCATGGTTGGGGATATCCCTAATGCCACAAAGAAATTGGGATCCCACCTCGGTTTGGGACCAATCAATCTGGACTTTCGCAGCAACGGTTTGGAATGCCACCACGGTTTGGTTCGGGGCAACGGTCAGAGCCCTCCTCAGAATTTTGCTAGCTGCTCCTCACACAGCTTCCGCAAACCCATTGCTCACTCGGGGTTCAATGGGTTACCAAGCCCCATCCCGTTTCATCGAATCACCAGACCACGAGTATCCTCTCGGTTATGCATCCTCGCCACAACCATCCATGCAATTCAACAACCGGGGACGGCGGCACGCACTTAAGCCTACTTATGGGCCTCACACCGGAAATCCAAGCCATCTCGGCTACCTCGAGATCCGCTCCATCTTCTCTGCCGATTGGAAGCCAACAGCAAGTCGCTGGGTTCTATCCCTTTGCCCAAGCTCCTACCTACACTCCCCAGGGTAATTTGGGCCAAGGACAGGTTTTCACCTATGCTCCGGGATATGGTATTCCTTCCAACAATGCACCACCAACAGCTAGTCCTCTTCCTGGCTCAAATATCGGCTCAAGCATTCCCGCTCCACCTTTGGATCCCCAATTGGCTTGGTTTATGGAGCAACACAAGAAAATGAAAGCGCAGATCGCTGAATTGACCGTCAAAA
Organism: Adenophora triphylla var. japonica; assembly: GCA_022495995.1. NCBI lineage: Eukaryota > Viridiplantae > Streptophyta > Magnoliopsida > Asterales > Campanulaceae > Adenophora > Adenophora triphylla. The sequence goes on from JAFEMH010002691.1 coordinate 305,437, forward strand.
GGAACAATTCTCTTCGGCCTACAGATCCCGACTCAATTGTACCCCTGCCTCACAAGTTCGTGATGCCCAATCTCGAACTGTTTGATGGAAGTGCGTGCCCTAAAACTCACTTGGACACCTACACTTTGGCAATGAAAGCTAAGGGAAGCACAAACCGGCGGTTGGGCGACTACTTGATCTCTCTTTGAAGTCGGGGGCTTTGAAATGGTTTTTCCGATTGCGGCTGAAGCTAGGGCTACTTGGGAACATATTACCGTACTTTCACGGATAAGTATAAAGCCAACTTGGAATGGGAAACAAACAGAGTTGACACTGCGGACAACGGTGCGGCGCCACTGATGAGAATATTGGGGATTTCTATAAAAGGTGGAACCTGAAGCTTAGTGAAATGGCCATTCCCTCCCTCGACGAGGAGCGCTTAGACATCTTTCGGTCATGCTTGAAGCCGCATTTGAGAGCTTCCTCGGTCACTTCCCTACGCCGACTTGCGTGCAATGGTTAATTTCGGGGCTAAGTTTGAAAAGGTTTACAATCGCAGCCGATCGCTGCACCTCGCTTACAGATACGGGTTTCTTCCACCTCCAACACGGCTCTGCCCAACCAAAAGGTAAAGAAGTGATTAGCTATGCGGGACAGGGGCGTAACAATGCCACTTCCTTTGTTCCCAAGAAACCTGATGCATCCAGTCCGGCTCCAAGACTTGAGAAACTTTGGGATGCCTTTGAGTGATATCTTCGAGGTTTGGTGAGAGAAGTTTTGCTCCGGCCTTTGGAAAATTATCGGCCTAGAAACCCCAATGCTCCTTTGGATGCCTCCAAGCATTGTGCCTTTCATCGCATACCATGGGCACCGACAGATGATTGTGTCCTTTGAAAAAGGCAATCCAAAATTTGATTGAACAAGGGAGGTTAGAGGTGCCTGAAGGGCCCAATACTATCAGTAACCCATTCCCTAGAAACAACAACCCGAATGTCAACATGGTCGAGTTTGGTGATTCAAGACTTGTGGGCATAATGGAATTTGACTCACCCCTTTGCGAGGTCAATGAACCAGTCATCACAGCAAGGAAAATGGTTGGATTGAGGAAGAAGCCGACAAAGAAGTCCGGATGGGAAGACCTCGCGATAGCTCCCGTCTCCAAAGGCCGAAGAATAGATGCATGGTCCAACAAAGAAAGAGCGGCTAGACTAGGGGCTACCTATCTCTAAAATAGTCTTTTAGTCAACCTTCGTAGGTTCTAGTATTTTTCTTTCACCTAAGTCCATCTTGGACACTTGTCGGTTTTGTCCACCTCGAATGTTATGGAAAGATAGCTTAACTATCATTTAAAATTTATATATATATATAAGTCTTTCTTCTTTTCTTGCTAGATGATCACTTGTGCTGCTCAACCACTAACTCTTTGAAATGATTAATATTTAAATTAATCGGAGTGAGAAAATCAATTGATATCTTTCCCAAATTGGGGCTTACCAACTCCCCATCTTGCATCTCATATGCTCACATCCCTTTCATCATCATCCTCTCGTTGCTCGATGAATTTGCATGGATCTTTTCTCATTTAAAGCTTAAGCAAGCAATGAAGACTTAATTTCGTTTAGGTCATTCGGTAAGGATTGCGGTCGAAGCCTTTCACCCATAGGAAAGCCATTACCTTACCCTCACCAAACAATATCCTTTCATTTCAAGATCGGCATGTTTTGAAACCCTATTTAGCCATCACCTTTGCTCCTTACTGAGAAAAGTCCAAGCAAGCCCGAGAAGTTAACTTCGAGAGTCGGCGATGTGTAAAATATCTCAAGCCATGAAGGAAGGACAAAGATAATCCTCAACTCCTCAGGAAGCTTTCCAAGTAAAAAAAAAAGAGCTCAAGCAAAAGAAGCTTTCAAAAAAAAAAAGGACTGTCGATCCTCACAATTCAGTAAAAGTCCCCGACTCCTCAAGAAGCTCTCCAATGATAAAAAAAAAGAGCCTGAATTCTCGAAGATTCGCAAAAGTTCTCGATAGCTTGGACTCCCTCTCACCATTTCCTTAACCAATCCCAAGCCATCCTCTCGCTTTTAGAGGATATCCCCGTTACCATTATCCTCGCCTTTGGCCAAAATCAAAATTTGACCTCTCATTCTTAGAGGCAATCAATCTTCCCCGCCATAGATTTCCCAAACACATCCCTACAAGCCAACCTCTCATTTTTAGAGGTTCAGTCAGAAAAAGGCCCAGCCGACCTCTCACTTTAAGAGGTCATAACTTCCAAAATTACCCGATGGCCGATCGAAGCCCGGAAACCCAACTGCAATTCCTATCGGATAGCAATTTCATCATAATATCTTTAAGATCTAAATCAAATTAACGCTTCATTGCTTGCTTAAATTGGAATCTAATCCATCTTGGTCCAAAATCATCAATCAAAGATTGTGCAAATTCAAATCTGATGTGAGCATAATTCATTTCTACTCCACAAACACTTGCCGTGGATGTCCCACTGGGGCTTCGCATCCGTGTCTTTCATGGACACTCTAAGGGGATATGTTATTCAATCCTCCAAATCCTCAAAATCCCCAAAGGTCCTCAGATCCTCGAATTTCAACATTCGTTCTCTTTTCATTCGGGATAGGCCCGAACTACGGCGACCTGAGCTCTTCATAATGAAGGGAACGTAGGCAACCAGAAATGGTCCGGTCGAAATCACAAACAAATTTCAAAAAAAAAATCCGTTCTCATCAAGGATTGTCCCTATACACTTTCCGCCCTTCCGAGCTTGATTCTCGATATCAGTTGGTTTTCTCCTTGTGATTAATCAAAATATTTGTTCATATCAGATTTAGGAGTTGAATAACCCGAACATTAACAAAGGGTTTTAAGCAGCCTTGTGATTATCACGAATAAAACAAGTTTTCAAGAGTCTCGACAAGTCTTCTCTCTCTCCATCATAGGGAAATAGAGCCAAACATCGTCTTTTACGTCGGCGGGGCTTCCATACACTTTTCCACACCTTGTGATGCTTATACTCTCTCAAAAGAGTCAAACCTAAAACGAGTGTCATACACAAATTCGAGAGATATTCCCACCTTTCAAAAGATATGCCCCTGCACGTAAACATTTCTGAGTCTTGTCCAAGTGACTGGTTGACTAAGGTCTGAAAAGATGGGTGCCTCCTCTGTAAGACTACTCTGAATTTCTTCACGCTGGGGCTTGCAAAGCGGTTCTCCCAGGTTCTCCTGTATCAGCTCTTCAAGCTGGGGCTTCTATAGTCATCTTTGGGTCCACATTGGGTTCTTCACTACGAGATAGATTCGCCAAGTCACTTCTTCAAAATCTGGACTTTGCCTACTCGGGATCCGGGGCTTTGTCAAGAGTGGTCCTTTGGACCTGAATTTTATCAAGTCACGAGAAAGGTCTAGTCACATCAACAACCAGACTTTCAACTTCAGAACTTGGTACACAGCAGCCTCCCGTAGCATCGGAATTTAAGATCGGGGTTTCTCCCGGCGTTAGCAACTTCATCAAATCATTCCCCGAGCAAAGTTTCGGCCGAAGTCACAACTCACCCAAATGAAAGAAGCTTCACTCATACCAACGTGCCCTAGAGCACTCGGCCACGCCTTCAAATGACCAAGAGTGAGAGGGAAATTTTCAACCAAGACCCGGGATCCGAATCCAATCTCATCAAGATTGAGGTCCATGTGATACTGCAAAAAAAAAAAAAAAACCTCATCAACAACCACTGTTTAAATCGCGATCGAGGGCTCTCACCTCCCCCACTTGCTCAAAATCTGTCCCAAACAGTCTCCAGAATGCATCCTCTTTCATCACCATGCATCCCCACAAAAATCTCCCAAGGGCTCATGTAGCATGCACAAAACTTGAATCAATAGGAAAAATCCTAAGTGATTGAAGATCATAAATCATAATTTCCCTGCCAAAAGCTTAGGCTAGGTGCATCTTCGAAAGCAAGTAAATGCATCATCTCGCGAACATACGCAGTGATACTCTCACAATCATTTTTGGTTCTATGCATGCATCTGTCATCATGAATGTCATATATGCATCTTCCTCTCTACTAACCAATGCAGGAATTCAAACGTGAAAGACCATCTTCCTTCGCCATTGAGACTTAACCTCAACAAGGGAGATATTTACCAAAGCTCAAAATCAATGGTTTCAACAAAATTGCAAGAAATCAAATCCCCCTTTTTGGCAAGAGATGATTCTGAGCAAAACATGTGCAGACCACCTCCAGTGTCTACAAATCGGTCAGGGATGCCAAGTTCTCAAATACAAATCGGTCATAGACGCCAAGTTCTCAAAGGCAAGTAGGTCAGGGACGCCAAGTTCTCAAATACAGTCCGGACAGAGACGCCAAGTTCTCAAAGATGCATCAAGACTCTCAACACTATCAACTACCACACAGCCCCCCGCAACTTGCTCTCCTGCAGGTAAGCACATCAAAGGTACGTTAGTCATTCAACATATCTCAAAAATAAGCATGCACTCACAAATGTTGCATGATTACCCATAGCTTTAGCTATCCCTATCTCCGCAAACAGCAACGTAAGCTTTAGTCAATCCTCGGGCGACTTCCCTAAAATAGTCAATCCTCGGGCGACTTCCCTAAAATAGTCAATCCTCGGGTGACTCCCCTAAGAGCAGTCAACCTTGGGTACAAAGCTCATAGCCTCTAGTTATCACCACCTCTTTGACGAACTATGTAGCCTACCATAGGTCCAGTCACTTGACCAATACGGTCACCCTTTTCCCCGATAGTTCTCGTAAGCCCGAATCTTCCCCAGCGAGAACACCTTCAAATAGTATCCCTCAGGTACTAAACCTCGACTTAGAATCATACTCCTGAACTAAGTCCCCATTTAGGTTCATAGTCCTGAACAAAACATTGACTTAGAATCATACTCCTGAACTAAGTCCCCATTTAGGTTCATACTCCTGAACTAAACCTCAACTTAGAATCATACCCCTGAACTAAGTCCCCATTTAGGTTCATACCCCTGAACAAAACCTCGACATAGAATCATACCCCTGAACTAAGTCCCCATTTAGGTTCATACCCCTGAACTAAACCTCGACTTAGAATCATACTCCTGAACTAAGTCCCCATTTAGGTTCATGCTCCTGAACAAAACCTCAACTTAGAATCATACTCTTGAACTAAGTCCCCATTTAGGTTCATACTCCTGAACTAAACCTCGACTTAGAATCATACTCCTGAACTAAGTCCCCATTTAGGTTCATACTCCTGAACTAAACCTCGACTTAGAATCATACCCCTGAACTAAGTCCCCATTTAGGTTCATACTCCTGAACTAAACCTCGACTTAGAATCATACCCCTGAACTAAGCCCCCATTTAGGTTCATACTCCTGAACTAAACTCCAACAAAGGCTAACAAAATCCCCAGCGAAGTTAACGGAATCCCGTTTCTTTTCCCATTATCATCCATTTCCTCGGCAGCAAACATAAGACCGATCCCTTCAAATGAAGTCCACCAATAGACCATCTATCCCAAACCATCAAAGGGAAATCATTTCAAATCAAGGTTTGAGGCACCTAAGACGCCATCTCCAAGGTTCGAGGCACCTAAGACGCCATCATAAAGGTTCGAGGCACCTAAGACGCCATCATTAAGGTTTGAGGCACCTAAAACGCTATCACACACAACACGAGGAAATCGATAAATCGCAATCATCCCCTAATTCGACAAACCGAAATCATTACCAGGGTGACTTCCCAAAAATAGTCAGATCTTAGGGTGACTTCCCAAAAATAGTCAGATCTTAGGGTGACTTCCCAAAAATAGTCAGATCATAGGGCGACTTCCCAAAAATAGTCAGATCATAGGGCGACTTCCCAAAAATAGTCAGATCATAGGGCGACTTTCCCAAAATAGTCAAACCATAGGGCGACTTCCCAAAAATAGTCAAATCATAGGGCGACTTCCCAAAAATAGTAAATCATAGGGCGACTTCCCAAAAATAGTCAAATCATACGGCGACTTCCTCAAAATAGTCAAATCATAGGGCGACTTCCCAAAAATAGTCAAATCATAGGGCGACTTCCCAAAAATAGTCAAATTATAGGGCGACTTCCCAAAAATAGTCAAATCATACGGCGACTTCCTCAAAATAGTCAAATCATAGGGTGACTTCCCCAAAATAGTCAAACCATAGGGCGACTTCCCAAAAATAGTCAGATCATAGGGCGACTTCCCAAAAATAGTCAGATCTCAGGGCGACTTCCCAAAAATAGTCAAATCTTAGGGTGACTTCCCAAAAATAGTCAGATCTTAGGGTGACTTCCCAAAAATAGTCAGACCATAGGGCGACTTTCCCCAAAATAGTCAAATCATAGGGCGACTTCCCAAAAATAGTCAAATCTTAGGGTGACTTCCCAAAAATAGTCAGATCTTAGGGCGACTTCCCAAAAATAGTCAGATCTTAGGGCGACTTCCCAAAAATAGTCAAATCTTAGGTTGACACCCTAAAACAGTCACTCCAGGGTCAAAGACCCGAACTACGACTGGCTTGATTCCTCTTAAGGATACGTAGGTAGCCTATCATTAGGTTCAGCCATCAGACCAAAATGGTCATTTCTATCCCCAACAGAGCGGATAAACAACTTCATCCATCAAACCGAAATGGTCACTCTTATCCCCAGCAGAGTTTCTTTCAGCAACCGACTGCAGAACTCGCTCATCAAGGTTCGAGGCACCTAAAACGCCATCATCTCCAGGGTCAAAGACCCAAACTACGGCTGGCTTGATTCCCATTCGGGATACGTAGGTAGCCTATCGCTAGGTTCAGCCACTCGATCACTCGATCATCCCGTCAAATATGGAGCCTTACTCTTATCGACGACCCCGCTTCCTTCGAAAGCGCCGTCGCCGAGGGGCTACTATAAGTGCTCCAATTTGAGTTGTTAGTATTTTCGTTAGAAAATTAACGAAAGTCCTAACATTCCTAACATTTCTAACAATTCCTAACTTTTCTAACCAAGCAAGGGTAAAGTGGGCATTGTTATTTAAGGTTAAACCTAGAAAAGAATCTCAAAAAACAAAAGAAATGGAAAAATCCGAATCTGGTAAGTTGAAAAACATAACCAGTTTGAATTTTTGAATAATATTCTTCCTGTCCAAAAAGCCTGCAGCAGCGAAATGAACAGTGCACGCTGTCAAGAGGCTCCGTGCGGATCTGTTTGCATCTCACAGAGGGCTATAAATTGAACCCTCCTCTCTCAGTTTACACAACACAATTGGCTCATAGAAGCTGTATTCTGGCGAAAAATAGGGAGAAAACAGTGGGAATTCACTAGAATTGCCACCATTTTCTCTTCAATCTTTCCCAAACCCCACTCACTCAAAATACTTTCAATACACTCTCATACATACTCTCATACATACACCAATCCAAGCTCAAATCACCCCTTAGGAGGAGGATTAGAGAGAAAACATAGAGGACTTAAGTGTTATCTACTTGTTTTCTCTTTGACCAACTCTATCATCAAACCCTAAACACATTCAAGCCTTGAATCCACCCAAACACAAATCCAAACACCAAATCTTGATACTCCTCAAGTCAAACACCAAATCTTGATACTCCTCAAGTCAAATTCCAAGCCTAGGAAGATAGGGTGTCACCATTGGTAAAGCCCTCCTTCTCTAAACCCTAAAACTCCCTTTTAACTTCTTGTTCATCTTGTTCTTCTTACTTTGATTTACTTTATGTCTAGTTTAACTTAAATCTTGACCTAAGATGGTCATATTGAAGTTCATCTTCATGAATGACCATCTCAAATGGTCCACATTTTAAATCTCTAGTTGATTTTTCTCTTTAATTTCATCTCTACAAAATTCCCCTTCCCAAGCAAATGAAATGCTTAAGTCCTAATGTACCCCAAGGATGGTTTGATCTAGTAGATCACCACTAAAATGTCTAGTGACTACTAATCAAAACCTAGGGAAATGGGGACAAGCATGTATGCAAAACCCCCTTTAAAATCACATTTTCCTTCTTGAGAAGTTGCTGTCCAGTAGCAATTTTCTAAGACCTCAGTCCATGGTCTAATTTTTTGGACACAGATAAACTTGGAATTCGGTGTTGACTACAAAACACTTTTTGTATCCAAAATCCAGAGATTTCCAGACATATTTTTACTTTATTTTTTTCGTGAGTAAAACTCCATTTTTCAAATTTTCCTTTAAAGGTCAGTTCATCAGTCTCTGGAAGTCCAGATTTCACATCTGAGATTTCCAGAAGGTTTTTGGTCCTCAAATCATCTCCAAAATGAAAAGTTCTTTTAAAGAAACCTTATTTAAGGTGTTTTGAACATTTTTCATTCTCGGACTTTTCCCAGATTCTGGAGTTTTCAAGCCCTAAAGTCCATTTCAAAATTAAGTGTCCACTGCCTTTTTCATTCTGGCAGAAATGGTTTCCAACTTCCAAAAATCTTTTGAGTACCAAAATTCAACCCAAAAATCACACCAAAAATCATGGGATCTGTCCAAAGTCTAATAAAGAATTCCCAGTTTTTACTTTCATCAGTTTCAACATATTTTGGCCAAAGTAACACACACACACACACAAACAAATGATTTTGAATGTTTGGAAGACTCGTTTTACGAGGCATTCCAGGTGCACACTAACGTCCTTCCTGGCGTGTAACGTGACCTCCGAACCCAAATTTCTAATCTCGGGCATTTTTCAAATTTTTGGCCCTTAAAATAAAAATGGCGTGGCGACTCCGTTTGATTTCAAAAAAAATCGGGTACATCACAACTAGGCACGGGGAAGAGTACATTTCGGCGTATAAGAATGATAATAATGATAGGACACCTGAAGATGGCATTGAAATTGAATTGGGCGTGCAAGATTGTATGAGGCGAATGGTACATGAAGGGATGGGTATGCCGGATAGTAACCAGCTAGGAATTGAAGAAATCGTAGAATCAGATGCAGCCACTGCAAAGTTTCTTAGACTTTTGAGAGATGCTGATCAAGCCTTGTGGGAAGGGTATGATAAGTTTACAGTACTCTCATTTATTGTAGAACTTATGCACTGGAAGGCTAATTATCGAGTGGCCGATAAGGGATTTACTTCTTTATTAAAAAATTTCATTAGGGAATTGCCTCAGTCAGCAAAAGTGCCAAGTTCCTATTGTGAGGCGTACAAGATGACTGCAGATTTGGGTTTCAGTTATAAAACATGGGACGCGTGCATTAATCATTGTATGTTGTTTCGAAATGAAACTGAAAAACTTACTAAATGTGAAATTTGTGGAGCCTCTAGATATAAGCAACAAGAAGAAGGGGGTAGAGGTGAAGGTGCGGAAACAAGTGGCGAGAATAAACTTCCCAAGCAGGTAGCGATGAAGAAAGTATGGTATTTTCCCTTAAAGCCAAGGTTGCAAAGGTTGTATTGGTCATCTAAGACCGCGACACTCATGAGATGGCATGCCGAGAAAAGAATAGACTATGGTGTGCTGAGGCATCCTGCAGACTCTCGTACGTGGAAGGGATTCGATGAACGTTATCCATTATTTTCAAGTGAAATTCGGATTGTTAGATTGGGATTAGCATCTGACAGATTTAATCCTTTCAGAACAATGACTATATCTCACAGTACTTGGCCGGTTGTGCTTATGCCATACAATCTTCCACCTTGGTTATGCATGAAATAGCCATATTTCTTCTTGTCCGTGCTTACTCAAGGCCCAAAAGGGCCGGGCAACAAGATAGATGTGTATCTCCAACCGTAATTGATGAGTTGAAGGAATTGTGGGAAGATGGTATATCAACTTATGATGCATCAAGGAACGAGTTGCTTACTTTACGAGCTTCACTATTATGGACAATAAATGACTTTCCTGCATATGCAATGTTGTTTGGATGGAGCACTAAAGGTGAATATGCTTTCCCTTGTTGCAATGTGAGACCTCAAGCACGATGGTTGGATCATGGTGGCAAGTATTGTTATATTGGTCATCGACGCTTCTTGCCTAGGAGTCATGCTTTTCGTAAGGATAAAAGCTCTTTTCATGGTACTCATGAAGTGAGAGGTAAGCCCAAGTTATTGTTTGGAACAAAATTGCTTAAACAAGTTGAAAATATGGAAACAGAGTATAAAATAGAAGCTGTTATTAAAAAGAGGAAAAGAGAAGAGGGTGAGAAGCAACAAGCCAATTTGGAGAAGAGAAAGGTTCCTAAGCTGTGTCACAATTGGAAAAAGAGGAGTATCTTCTTTGAGTTGCCATATTGGGCAAATAATCATGTTCGTCATAATATTGATGTTATGCACATTGAAAAAAATGTGTGTGATAATGTGCTACATACTCTGTTAGGTACTGCGGGGAAATCAAAAGATAATGATAAAGAAAGAAAAGACCTAAAAGAGATGAACATTCGGAAACCATTGCATCTACAAACGCTTCCATCCGGCAAAGAAATTATGCCTTCGGCTCAGTTCACAATGAGTAAGAAGCATAAAGACACATTCTTGAAAGTTCTAAAGGGAGTCAAAGTCCCTGATGGCTACTCGTCAAACATATCTCGTTGTGTACATCTAGAGGAAAGAACTATTTGGGGTCTTAAGAGCCATGATAGTCATATTTTTCTCCAACAACTACTCCCTTTAGCTGTTCGAAAAGCGTTGCCTACTTCTGTTGTAAAAGCCATCATTGAGTTGGCAAATTTCTTTAGGCAATTATCCTCAAAGGTGAATACACTTGCTGATCTCGAAAAGATACAAGATCGGATGGCTGTCATACTTTGCGCTCTTATGAATGTGGTGCCCAAGTTTATTTTTTGTGTTTTATTTGGATTCACTTGAGTTTGAAAACATCCGGTTTAATTTGAAAAACGGAGTCTCCACGCCATTTTGATTTCCTCAAAACTTTGAAAAAAAGGAATTAGGGTTCGGAGGTTATGTTACCCCTTGGGAAGAACGGATCGTCGTTCACCCAAGGTGCCTTGCCGAAGCAAGTCTCCCAAGATTCCATTTATCGTGCTTGCTTGTGTGCTTTCTTGTGTGCATGTGTTGAAAAGAGGGGGGGGGATGTTCCAAGTTGTTTTCCAGACGTACAAACCATTTAGTTGGTTATCGCTCGGGATTCCTTGGATTTTTATGTGTTCGGGACTTTGATCCTACCCTCATCTTGGACTTGTGATCATCACTATTTGACCTTGGGTCATGTGTGATCGAGAGAAGGACTTTTTTTTATAGTCCAAGAGTGAGGTCCTTTAGAAAGGAACGACCTTAGCCCATCAATCCTACATCTTGAGACGATTGAGCTTGTGTAGGGACTACTATGCTCGTCTCAAGTGATAATCGGAGATATAGGGTTCAAGGCTCATTCATTTCCAAAGGGATTATGGCATCTTTAATGGAAGAAACGATGCAAAGATAGGACCTTTACACCATTTCGTTCCAAGAGATGCATCCAAATACCAATGGGGACTAGGGAATGCATGTTTAGGATAAAAATGACATTTTTAATGAAAAAGATGACATTTTAAGTGCAAAGGATGCTATTTGTTTGCAAAGGATGCTATTTGTTTGCAAAGGATGCTTTTTTGATGTAAAGAAATGATTTTTAATGCAAAGGATGCATCTTTATGTATGAAAAAAAAAAGAGTTTTAGGTGCAAAGGATGTACCTTTAATGTAAAGAAAACATTTTTAAGTGCAAAGGATGCAACTTTATATATGAAAATGGCATATTATGTGCAAAAGATGCATAAAGATATCATTTTGAGAGCAAAGGATGCTACTTTAATGCAAATATATCATTTTTGATGCAAAGGATGCAACTTTATATGTAAAGATGATGTTTAAGTGCAAGGGATGCTACTTTTAACATCACCATGTGAGAGATCCACCCTAGAACAAGCCTTTTATGAGGTCTTATTCGTTCATCCTTGGGTTGGATCCTCCATGGATCCTATGTGATGAGGGAAAAGGGGATATATGATTAAAGATAGTATCTTTAATGACAATGTACCAAATACCAAGCAATATATAGCAATATGTAAATGCAAGGAGCAAGTATATCACATAAAACAAGTATAATGCAAGGTAAAGGGTAAAAGAGGTTACCAATGGTGGTGTCCTCTTGCTCTTTGAAGCTTGCCTAGGAAATGGACCAACTTTGGGAGGTTTTGGTGAGGAGGGAGGTGGTTTTTATCATTCTCAGCTCACTGGATTTTTGTAGTTGTATTTTGGCAGAGCTTTAATGCTAAAAACTGTCTTACAAAATGGGTAGAGGAGGCCTCTATTTATAGGCAGTCTGGTGACAGCCAATGAAGCCGTGCGGCTTGGAACCCTGGCCTAATGCAGCCGTGCGGCATTATCCCCAATGACTCAGCATACTTCTAGAATCATGCAAGGTGGCCTTTCTAGAAGGGTTTTATATTAAAGGAAAACGTGGTTTTTTAATTCCAAGTAATTCCTTCATCCCTCGGAAGGTTCGGAACAGTTCCCGAATTGCTCCTGAACTTTAGGAAAGTCCGGGGAATTGCCGAAAAATTTAACCGGAAGGCATGAGCCAGATTTGGGTACTTACAGAAGCCCCTCGGCAACGTCACTTGCAGGGCGAGTGGGGTTGTCGATAGAAAAGGATCCGATCTGGCGAATGCCGAGACGGATTGGGTGACCGAAGTGGTCGAGTGGCTGAACCTTTGAAAGGCTACCTACGTATCCTGAGTGGGAATCAAGCCATAATTGTAGTTCAGAATCCACTTGGGAAAGGGGTGTCATATGTGACGAATTGGCTGAACCTAAAGTAGGCTACCTACGTATCCCGGAGGAATCAAGCCAGGACGTAGTTCGGAATAAGATCCGCTTGGGAATAGCGAAGAGAAACTGGGCTCTTGCTGGGGAAATAGAAAGGAAAGTGACCTAGGAGGTCAAGTGACTGATCCTACTGGGGATATGCTAGAAGTGACCGATGTGGTCGGATATCTGGACCTCTATGAGGGGCACTTCACCACTGAGGAGTGATGAATGACAAAGGTACGACCAAAGTTGTCGAATGGCTGGACCTTTATGAAAGGCTACTTCACCACTGAGGGGTGATAAAGGAAGAGGGTGACCAAAGTGGTCGGATGGCTGGACCTTTTATGAAAGGCTACTTCACCACTGAGGAGTGATAAAGGAAGAGGGTGACCAAAGTGTTCGGATGGCTGGACCTTTTATGAAAGGCTACCTACGTATCCTGTAGGAATCAAGCCTTGGTCGTAGTTCAAGCATCACTAGATAGCTAGGAACGATGTCTAGGATCCTTGAGGTTTTGACAATTAATGGAGGAGTCACTTGGTTGACAATTGATGGAGGTTGTCACCTTAGAAAGCTTAAGGCTTACGTCACTATCGAGTAGACAGAGGTAGCTGAAGTTTGGAAAACTTGAGCGTACTTCACTATCTGTGATAGAGGTAGCTTAAGTTTGGAAAACTTGAGCGTACTTCTAAATCCGTGATAGAGGTAGCTAAAGTTTTGAGAACTTGAGCATACTTCTCAATCTGTGATAGATGTAGCTTAAATTTGGAGAACTTGAGCGTACTTCTCAATCCCATGATAGAGGTAGCTAAAGTTTGGAGAACTTGAGCGTACTTCTCAATCCATGATAGAGGTAGCTAAAGTTTGGAGAACTTCAGGCGTACTTCTCAATATGTGATAGAGGTAGCTTAAGTTTGAAGAACTTGAGCGTACTTCTCAATCCATGATAGAGGTAGCTAAAGTTTGGAGAACTTGAGCGTACTTCTCAATCCATGATAGAGGTAGCTTAAGTTTGAAGAACTTGAGCGTGCTTCTCAATCTGTGATAGAGTAGCTTAAGTTTGGAGAACTTGAGCGTACTTCTCAATCCGTGATAGAGGTAGCTAAAGTTTGGAGAACTTGAGCGTACTTCTCAATCCGTGATAGAGGTAGCTAAAGTTTGGAGAACTTGAGCGTACTTCTCAATCTGTGATAGAGGTAGCTTAAGTTTTTGATAATTCGGAGGATGTCACCTAGCGTTATTCCGTTATAAGCAGAGTAACGGAGGCGACTCGGAGGAAAGTTAATTCTTCTTTGAGATAACGGATATGCTTGGGAAGCGGCGTTACTCTAAAGTTAAGAAATAGCAGGAGTTATATGCCCAAGTGGAAAGTCCAGGGCATAAGTGTAATTTTCTGCTAAGGGCGAAAGAGGCCGCCCGGCATGAGGTGATGGAAAAGAG
>JAFEMH010002692.1:0-319631 GCA_022495995.1 Adenophora triphylla var. japonica
ACATCAGGTTATTTGAAAAAGCCCAGTCGCCATGCCATTTTGATTACCTCAAAACTTTGAAAAAAGGTTTTATGGGTTCGGAGGTTAAGTTACCCCTTGGGAAGAACGTTTGGCGTTCACCCAAAGTGCCTTGCCGGAGCAAGTCTCCCTAGATTTCATTAATCGTGTTTGCTTGCGTGCTTTCTTTGTGTGCATGTGTTTGAAAATAAAGGGGGGGAATGTCCCAAGTTATCTTCCGGACGTACAAACCATTTGTTGGTTGTCGCTCGGGATTCCTTGGAATTTATGTATTTGGGATTATGATCCCGTCCTCATCTTATGACTTATGATCATCGCATTTTTAAGCCTCGGGACCCTTGGGACTTGCGTGATCGAGAGAATGACTCTCTTTTGGGTCAAAGATGAGGTTCTTTAGGAAGGAATGTCCTTAGCCCATCAATCCTACGCTTTAAGACGGTCGAGCTCGTATAGAGGCTTCATACTCATTCTTAAGCGATAATCGGAGATATAGGGTTCAAGGTTATCATTTTCCTAAAGAAATCATGAACCTTTAATGGAAGGAACGATGCAAAGATGAGAACTTTTACACCGGTCCGTTCCAAGGTTGGGGAAAGGGAAATGCATGATAAAATGACTCTTTAATGAAAAGATGACATTTTTAGGTTGCAAATGATGCTTTTTGATTTAAAGAAATGATCTTTATGCAAATGATGCATAAAGATTTGATTTTTATGCAAATGATGCATTGAAAAAGGGGTTTTGATGCAAAGGATGCATTTTCATTGAAAAAAGATTTGATCTTTATATGCAAATGATGCATAAAGATGACATTTTATTGGAAAATAGGGATTTTAGGTGCGAAAGGATGCACCTTTATGAAAAAAAGACTACATTTTTATGACAAATGAGGTCTTAATGCATCTGCAAAGGGGAAGGGGGTGATAAAGATATGATCTTTATGAATAAATGCAAGTCCCAAGCAAGATATATGAATGCAATGAGCAAGTATATCAATTAAAATGCAAGGTTAGGGCGTGCGAGGTTACCAATCGTTTCCTTCGCTTCTTCGGACGGAGGCTAGGAGGAGAGGTTCTTCTTGGGTCTTGAGGAGGAGGGAGATGGCTTCTTGAGCTTCTTCTTCACCTTCTTGAGCCTTGAAGGGTTTTCTTCACGTACGCTATGGAGTGTGTGTGTGTGATTGTTGGTGTTGTTGTTGTTGTGTGTTGAAATGGGTAGAGGAGGGCTCTGTTTATAGAGCGATGCGGATAAGGCTAATGAAGCCGTGCGGCTGCGAGGCCACTTTGCAAATGAGGCCGTGCGGTCTTATCCATTGTGACTCGGCGATTCTAGAACCATGCAAGGTGGCATCATTCTAGAAGCTTCTCCTAATTAAGAAAAAGCGTGTTTTCTTAATTAGGAAGGCTCCCTTGAGCCCTAATTTAAATTTGGTGTTCTGGGACATTTCCGGAACACTAGGAAGTTCAGGGAATTACCGGGAAATTTACCGAAATGTCGGGAAAATTAGCAGGAAGGCATGAGCCAGATTTGGGTACTTACGAAGCCCTCGGCAACGTCACTTGCAAGGCGAGTGGGGTTGTCGATAGAAAAAGGATCCGATGCGGCGAATGCAGGACGGATTGGGAGACGAGGTGGTCGAGTGGCTGAACCTTTTGGAAGGCTACCTACGTATCCGGAGGAATCAAGCCGGGCCGTAGTTCGGAATTAGGATCATTTTGGGGAAGGAAGAAGAGAAAATGACCTAGGAGGTCAAGCAATTGATCCTCTTTTGGGGATATGCTAGGAGTGACCCGGGTGGTCGAATATTTGAACTTCTATGAGGGGCGCTTTATCAGCGAGGAGTGACAAAGAAACGGGGTGACCAAAGTGGTCGAATGGTGGACCTTTTATAAAAGGCTACCTACGTATCCCGGAGGAATCAAGCCTTGATCGTAGTTCAAGCATCACTAGATAGTTAGGAACGATGTCTAGGATCCTTGGGATTTTGACAATTCGGAGAGGTCACACTGATGAAGCTAGAGCTTATGGCGCTATCTCTTTATGACGGAGATAGAGTAACTTAAGTTAGATCGGAAACTTGAAAGCGTACGTCACTATTCGCGGATAGAGGTAGCAACTAAAGTTGAAATGACTTGGGCATACTTCACTATTCGCGGATAGTGGCTTAGCACAATTTGAAATGACTTGGGCATACGTCACTATTCGCGGATAGTGGTAGCACAATTTGAAATAACTTGGGCATTCGTCACTATTCGCGGATAGTGGTAGCACAAGTTGAAACGACTTAGGCATGCGTCACTATTCGCGGATAGTGATAGCACAAGTTGAAATGACTTGGGCATACTTCACTATTCGCGGATAGTGGTAGCACAAGTTGGAATGACTTGGGCATACGTCACTATTCGCGGATAGTGGTAGCACAAGTTGGAATGACTTAGGCATGCGTCACTATTCGCGGATAGTGATAGCACAATTTGAAATGACTTGGGCATTCGTCACTATTCGCGGATAGTGATAGCACGAAGTTGAAATAACTGGGCATTCGTCACTATTCGCGGATAGTAGCCTGAGATTGAAATGACTTAGGCATCGTCACTATTCGCGGATAGTGATAGCACAACTTGGAAATGACTTGGGCATTACGTCACTATTCGCGGATAGTGGTAGCACAAGTAAGTGGAATGACTTGGGCACGTCACTATTGAGTAGGATAGTGGTAGCAAGTTGAAATGACTTGGGCATTCGTACTATTCGCGGATAGTGGTGCACAATTGAAATGACTTGGGCATTCGTCCTGTCGCGGATAGTGGTAGCACAAGATTGAAATGTGGAATGACTTGGGCATACTTATTACCACGGATAGTGGTAGATTGAAATGATTAGGCATACTTGGCCACTATTCGGATAGTGGTAGCACAAATTTAGAGTTTTGACAATTCGGAGGTTGTCACTAACGTTATCCGTTATAACGGAATAACGGAGATTGCGAAAAAGGTTGGATTTTGTAGAGAAGTTGGAAGGAATCAATAGTTTTTTGTAAAGAAAAGTGGGATGTACCCTGATTATTTGAAAAATAAAATTGAAAATGCCAAGGGCAAATAAACTGAGTCACGAGAGGTAAATTTGTAAAATAGGCCACGGGGGCGCTGGAGGAAAACCGGATTGAAAGTAATTAGAAATGCCGGGGGCATAAAGGGTAAAAAGAGGCCTACGGGGACAAAATTGTAAAATGGAGCCTTTAGGGGCAAAATTGTAAAAATCGGCCACGGGGGCTTAGTATGTCGCCACGACATAACGGGCCACTGTGGACAGATTTATTAAAAATCGCACGATCGCCATTTTGAAATTAATTTAGACTTGAAATTGAGAGGGAGGCGGCGGCGAGAAGAGAGAGAGCAACCTCGAGAGGGGGCGATTTGAGAGGGATCTAGAGAAATCAAACAAATCTTTAGTTCGATTCAACTTGGAAAATGCCTCCTAGGCTCTATCAGACCAAGAGGGTTCTCAACACGCCAATTTAGCTGCTCGGAGAAAGGGGGTGCAAAGGAATCAACGGCCGTTTCTTCCGGAAGCACCAAGGAGATTTTTACCCATGGCTCAATGAGCATGCTTCGGATGTCACGAAGAAGGAAGAGGTAAGAAACCTAGGGTTTCTTGAAAATTTTTCAATTTGTGCGAAATTGATTTGAGCGAGTTTCTCTTGGATTGCATTTGAACTTCATATGGATTGGCTGTGAACATGAATGAATCTAGGAAATGTAATGCGTAAATGCATGCCATACATTGATCCATTTTGTCCTACTTTTTGCTTGAGATGATTTCAAGAAATAGCACGAAATATTAATATTTGTGCCATGTTTTCTTGCGGGGATTGCGCACCCGTGGCTCCCACGAGGTGATTGGCGAGGCTATGGGATAGCTTGCAGGGTAGCCGGAAGCGAGGTGGACTCGCCTAAGGGCACGATTTACTGCTCTTTGGGCTAGGGGCAATTTTTGAGATGGCGAAGGCCATCGGGGCACTCGAGAGGAGTGTGGATCTAGTGAGGGCATTCGGAGAGTTACGGTGGGAGACCACTCACTCATTTCACTTCTCTTGGGGTGAGACGACAGTCGCTCCAGGGACTTTGCGGTCATCACGGGGCGCCTTTTACGGATGAGCCGCTCTACATAGAAGGAGCACATGTACGGGGAGTTGAGCCCCGGCCTATTGCGATGATGATTTTATGGGCTTACTTGGTTTCGTTCCCCGGATCAAGAAGGGGAATGGATATGAGTTAGGGGGTGCTACATGGCTGATTGAGGGCGGAAGCCGGGGACTTCTGCTTGTGGTAGATGATCCCGTTGAGAGCGGGCGAGGCCGAGAGATTGGCTAGAGCTTTTGTATGGGTGGGCTTTTCCGACATCTTTGTTCATCAACAGCGCATCTCTTGCTTTGATTTCACTGTTGGAGCTGCTGAGAGCACAGGATGCGTCGGGAATGTCTGGGGGAGCGGCACTTAGGCGAGATGTATTTGGCCCTAGATGACGTCGGCCGAGGGAAGGCGAAGTACTTCACCTGCTTTCATCGCTTTCGAGGTATTCTCTCACCTTGATCTCTTTTCCTTAGCGCATTTCATTATATCCCTTGTTTTCCCTGTTTTGACTTCTTCTTCTCCTTTTCGAGGCTTGGGCATACGAGTATTTTTGGGCACATTATGAGTGGCGAGATCAAGGATGAGTTTCCTGCCACCACTTTTCCCTCTTCGTCGGTGGACGTAGGATGCCGAGAAACAGAACCGGGAGCAGCCGGAGGAGGCTCGAGAGTGCGAGATTACACTTCTTATCATGACACGTTGACATGCACGAGAGGGATTCCCGAGAGGATGAGCTTGTTCCCACTGGGTGGCCGTTATGGCGCTCTGGATTTAGATCACGCTGCGCACTTCACGAGTGTCGCAAGCTGCGAGTGGGCTTGTCAGGAGATGCCTTGTACTAGGAGAGAGGGTGTATAGACGGCATGGGCCGAATAAGCACGCTCGGATCACGATGATCCCCGGCTAGGATGTGGTTGCCTCGCCGGTTGGCGAATGTAGATGCTTTGATCGTAGGCATGGCGGCACATCTTTACACACGGGAGGGGACTATACTATGTACGTGGCCATGCATCTTCGGTCTCCACAGACCGGGGTTGGTTATGGTGCTCATAGCGCGAGGGCCTTCGGCGGCTACGTAGCTAGTCCTCCTTTGCCCCGACTTTCATTGATTATCGGGGTGGCGGTCGCATGAGGCGAGCTCACATTGATATGTCCCAGACTCATCCTCATCCGTGCTCCCGCGAGGTTCTAGATCCGTAAGTACCTTGTTCCTTACGCCTCTTTGGATTGCTTGCATCTCTTTTTTGTTATCAAGAAGCGCATTCGACGCTTTTTATGTAATGAGTTCTGCTCGAGCTTACGAGACATTTGACCGGGGCATATACCGGCGCTGTGGGCATGATTGGCAAGCTCCAGAAAGGCATGAGTTTACGGAAGAATCGGTGCCGGTCACGGGGTTCGATTGATATCTCTCCACCTGGCCAACCGAGAAGGAAGAAGAGCCGCTACGATGACGTGGGCACCCGGCGGGAGCACTAGAGGACCGACGCCTCGGACAAAGACTGCAAATGTGCCTCTTTACAGACCCATTGAGATTGACGATGATGATGAGGATGAGGATGAGGATGGTGGAGCTGAGACGGCCACAGATTACGAGCTTGACTCTGTCGTCATCACGGAGCTTGACGACTACTACCGCACGGGGACCATAGCTTATGAGGCACCTTCGGACGATCCTGACGATGAGCCAGAGGAGGCTGAGGATGACGACGAGGATGGAGATGGGGAGGGTGATGAAGAGGGTGATGGAGAGGATTCAGAGTAGCCCCCTTTCCCCTTAGACATTTATGACCTTTTGGCTATTGTACCCCCTTTGGGGAAAACACATGTTATTATTTTTTTTATGCACAACTTTTGGACTTGATCTACTTTGTATGTACAAATGGTTTGAATGGATGACTTGGATGAATTTTTAGCTTGTAAATGAATGCATGAGTGTATATATGGGGTAAATGAACCCTTCCTTATGCATTTGAGAGGTGAATGGATGGTATTTGCAGCTTTTGACAAGTCGGAGTGCCACAGGGAAAGCGAGGAAGGCTGGCGATTTCTTGATGTACGATGTGGCTTATTATGTCGCACGACATAAGAAGCCAACTGGCTAGGTTTGTCGCGTGACATAAGTAGCCAAGACTGCACTTCTCTTACCTTTTGGCCTTGGACTGGAATTGCTGACACAGGTTGGAATTGGGTGACCAAATAGGTCACAAACCTGGTCTTCTTGGGACAATGGCAAAGAGATATTTGGTCCCTTCCTATAAGGATGGAAACGGGGTGACCTAGTAGGTCAAACAACCGATCCTACAAGGAATGTGCCAAATCAAAAGGGGTGACAAATGTGGTCAAAAAAATTGAACTTTTATGAAAAGCTTACGCACCATTGGAGAGTGGAGAAAGAAAAAGGTGACCAAAGTGGTCGGATGGCTGAACCTTTTATGAAAGGCTACCTACGTATCCCGGAGGAATCAAGCCTTGATCGTAGTTCAAGCTTTACCTAGACAGTTTAGGAACGATGTCTAGGATTCTTGAGGTTTTGACGATTAGTGGAGGTCATCACCTGAGGAAGCTAAAGCTTACGTCACTATCGAGTAGATAGAGGCAAACTATAACTGGAAAACTTGAGCATACTTCTCAATCGTGATAGAGGTAGCCAAAGTTGGATTTTTGACAATTAGGAAGCTGTCGCCTAGCGTTATCTCGTTATAAGTATCGGAGGCGCTTTTGGGAGAAAATGTTATTTTTAGCAATTGGCACGTTACTTGAGCATAGGGGTGATTTTTTCTTGGAAACAATGGTAGAGGCTGGGTGCGGATGTACATATGGAATGTGTTTAAGACGGGTTTCAAGTAGGTGGGGTTGTATCCCTTGGTGCGAACCGAACCGCTAGCCATTCTTGAGATTTTGTCAACGTGGACTAGAATTCCCTCTTGGGTGAGGCGGGTTTAAACCTCGGGTCCCGATTAAGGTCCTTTTCTTAAACTACGGCGCTTGAAGGCGATGCTTTGACAGGGCTTTGATAACCAAAGCAGATGTGGAAGTGACCAAACCTCTCTTCTAGGGATGGATGTGACTTATCGGAGCCCCGGTCGGAGGAAAAACTTTCTGCAAAGCCCCATGTCTTACTAAAGCAAGGAAAGATCCTTTCATTTGGCAAAGCCCCGGTTGAATGAACTGAGTAGGCGAAGTGACTTGGCGAAGCCCGGTCACAGTGACCTAACAAAAATCCCAATCTGAATGGTATTGCGAACGTGATTATGAAATTGATCGACCAAGGCCCGAATCCATCTAGGGACCTAGTGAAGAACCCGATATGAACCCTAAACATGGCTAAAGAAGCCTCGGTTTAAAGGAATGACTTGGCAAAGCCCCCAGGCCCGAAAGAGTTTCGAGCGGCCCTAATGCGAATTGTAGCGAAGAGGAAAACCTATCCTTTTTTTTTTTTATTTCTATTTTTTTAGTCAACCGATCCAACCTTAAGGAGACGTGGAGACAAAGAGAAGAATTTTAGGAAGATATGTACATGCGGGGGCATATTTTTTCAAAAGGTGGGAATAATCCCGATTTTGTGTTATTTTGATGGCCTTATTCGATGTAGGCACAAAACTCGCTTTGGGTTTGACTCTTTTGAGAGAGTATAAGCGTAGAAAGGTTGGTAAAAGTGTATGGAAGCCCTGGCGACGAGAAAATCAGTGTTTAGCGCTATCTTTCCTAAGATGTAGAAAAGGAAGACTTGTCAAGACATCTGAAAACTTGTTTTATTTACAATGATCACAAGATTGCTTAAAACCCTTTATTAATGTTCGGGTTATTCAACCACTAATCTCGATATGAACAAACATTCTTATTAATCATGAGGAGAAAGTCAACCAATGTCGCGGATCAAGGTTGGCTGGGTGTGAAAGAAAGGTTTGTGTATAAGGAGGTCATTGATGAGACCGGGTTTTCTGGGATTTGACTGTGTCTATGGGAGAGGTCATTTGATGAGACCGAATTCTCTGGGATTTGAATATGCTTATGAGGGAGGTCATTGATGAGACCGATTTTCGAAACTTGGATATTCTTATGAGGGAGGTCATTGATGAGACCGGATTTTCTGAAACTTGGATATGCTTATGAGGGAGGTCATTGATGAGACCGGATTTTCTGAAACTTGGATATGCTTATGAGGGAGGTCATTGATGAGACCGGATTTTCTGAAACTTGGATATGCTTATGACCGGACCATTCTTTGGTTGCCTACGTTCCCCTCATTATGAGGAGCTCGGAGTCGCCGTAGTTCGGCCTTGGCGGCGACTGTGTGTAAGGCTTTGGGATTAGTGAAAAGGCTTAGGATGAGATGATGAGGCGTGGGCCTCGGGATGATTCCTTGACCAAGTCATTCTTGGACGGTACTTCGATTGCTTTCGATTGCTCCTCTTTCGTTGGGGAAGAAAGGATTCGTACGTGCCTGCGAGCTTATGAAATGCTTACGGCTTTGCTTCGATCGCCCCATTGTTATCGACAACTTTTGTTCTTCGAGCTTTGATTTTGCACTGTCCGTCAAGCTTTTGATGGGCGGTCTTTGGGTCCTTGGCCTCATTTTCTTTTCTTTTATTTTTATGTGCAACCACGTTTTTGCCTAGACCGCCATTTTTGGGATTTTCGGCCCAGGCATTACTCTTTTTTGCACTAAGATTTTTTCCTTCTTTTTTTTTTTTTTTTTTTTTTTTTTTTTTATGTGCAACCCTGTTTTTTGCCTAGACTTGCCCTTTTTTGGGATTTTCGGCCTAGTGGGTATTACTCTTTTGCACTACACACATTTTTTTTCTTTCTTTTTTTTTTTTTTTTTTTTTTTTTTTTTAGAGCACCCGAGGACCAAGGCGAGCCCCTGCTTTAATTTCTCTTGACATCTTTGAGGTCGAAGACAGGCTCCTAGATTGTTGTCGACACGGGGTCAATCTTTTGAAGCTGAGTGGCCTTTTGCTGTCCCTTGATAATGCCGCCGTCGTTGACTTGGTCAAGGTGATGGGGAGGACATGGTTTGGGAAAGTGTATGGTTTAATGAAGGCTTTTTGTGGGGTAAGGAAAGTGTATGGCTTGATGGCATTAGTTGACTTTCTCACACCGATTAATCAGAACGTTAATTATTTCGAGAGATTGTTCGTTGAGCAATGCAAGTGATCATATAAAATAAAACCATTTCATTAAATGTAATGTAGGTGTGCAAATAATGTCTTAAGTCTAGCAAGAAAAGAAGAAGACTCTTTTATAGAAAATTGAAGATTCAATACAATGTCCGTAGAGGACTTAATTGAAAGGAAAAAATACTAGGACCTACGAAGGTTGACTGAGAGACTATTTTTCTTTTTCTTCCCTTTTTTTTTTTTTTAAGGATAGGTAAACCCTAGTCTAGCTACTCTTCACGGGTTGGACTGCCAGGGAGCTTGAGCTTTCCTTCGTAGATCAGCCACTGAATTTCCTTCTTCAGCTCCACACACTTGTCTGTCACATGACCATAATGCTTGTGGTACTCACAGAACTTGGCCCTGTCAACTCTACTTGGGTTTCTTGGCTTATGATTCTCGAGAGGTGTGAGAAGGCTTCGTTTCACCAAATCGTTGAAAACTTTGCTCATGGGCATCCCAAAATCATCAGGCTGACGTTTCTGACCTTGCACTTCTCGAATTGACCTCTTGTCATAACTTTCTGTCTTTGGCCCATGGAGGTTCTCAAGCTTCCCATCTTCTATCAACTTTTGGATCTCATGCCTCAAAGCGGTGCAATCATCAGTGTCGTGCCCATGGTATTGATGGAAAAGGCAATGCTTGGACTCATCCAACCGAATACTGGGGTTCCTGGGCTTCCAATTCTCCAAAGGGCTTTATCGCTTTTTCTTTCACTAGCTCTTCCAGAATCTTGCTTAAAGGCATCTCTCGTATTGTTAAAGTGAAAGGAGCGAGGTTTTCGGGGGACCTTGTTATTCTCAAGACTCGCATTCCCATTGTCCAATTGGTTCCACTGTTGGATTTGGTGAAAGAAGGCTGTGACATTCTTTCCTTTGTGAGGTGCGGTCTTTGAGCCGAGTACGGTTCTTTGCTTGGTATTGGGTTACGCTCGGTGGAGTCATTTCCTTGCCTGGTCCGACATCTTGGGTCAAGGGAGTATTGATACTCATCATGAGGTCAAGCTTCTCTTGCATCTGTTTCACTTGCTCCATCAACATTGCCACATAGGGGTCAACGGGGACTCTTGGGCTACCGGGACTGCCAACAGGACTTGTAGTAGCGAACTGACGGCTGAATTCATTAAGTCCGGTAGGTAACGGCTGAAAACTCGGTTCATCCTTCGGCAACTCATGATCGCATTCAAAGTGGCGGGTATAGGGGCTTCGTAACATAGCCACATATCTCAACCGATTATGTGAGGTTGGAGCATAAGCGCGGTATTGCGAGGCGAGGGATAAGTGGGGTGAAATCCAATCCGTTACGAGAAGCCGAGGGCAATGGGGCCCCGATGAGCCGGGATGTTGGAAAGGACCGAGGAGAAGTGGTCCTTGGCAAGGGATCATATGTGGATGGAGGAAGGTATTGGTTATAGGCCGGGGGAACCTGAGATGGCTACTTCGGAGTCTCATCTTCGACCACAACCAGAGAACCGTTGGGCTCAATTGTTACTTGGATTCCATTGCGGCGAAGAGCACCGACGAGCAATGACAAGTTGCTTCTTCGTGATCCTTACGGGCATTTTCCAAAGCCAGGACTAACTCTTCCTTCCTAATCATCGATTTCCCATACCCTCACGTTTTCGTCAAATCTGTCATTCGACTCTCCGAGCCGATGAACCTGTACGAACCGAAAAGCCGCTGACCCAGTACTCTCGCTCACTTCTTTTTCGCTGTGGGAAAGGGATAGGCAAGGTTTAGGATAGGTAAGGTTTAGACTCGGGGATAGGTAAGGTTTAGACTCGAAGGTAAGTGTTTAGGCTGAAGGCTCAAGTAACATTCCCTTATCGCTTTAACTTTTGCTCGAAACGCATTTTCTCCTAATCCTAATTGATCGGAAAAGATGAGACCTTGAAAGGTCAAGATTGGAAGTAGAGATCGGACCGAAGGGGGTCACGATTAAGGACTTGACCGCGAAAGGTCGAGATGGGAAACGAAAATCGGTCCGAGGAGGTCTCGATTAGAGATTGACCATGAAAGGTCGGGATAAAGAAAACCAAAAATCGGACCGAAGAGGTCTCGATTAGGGTTTTGACCATGAAAGGTCGGGATGGGAAAATCGGAAATCGGACCAAGGAGGTCTCGATTAGGGTTTGACCGTGAAAGGTCGGAATAGAAAATTGGAAATCGGACCGAGGAGGTCTCGATTAGGGATTTGACCATGAAAGGTCGAGATAGGAAAATCGAAAATCGAACCGAGGAGGTCTCGATTAGGGATTTCAGAGATAGGAACATGCAATTATGATTACACTAATTGTTCAAGTTTACTTAAAACAATGTCTTTTATTAATCTCTAATTGGTTGGAAAAGGGGCTCTGCCCTTCTTTTTCACAACTACTCTAGATCCTGGATCAGTGGGTTCCGTCACTACGTCTATAAGCCCCTCGTATTCCACCTGTATTTCGACCTCCCAGGGTGGGACGGCCCGGGCGAGGGTCCTATAGGGCACGCGGATCCCACCGACCGAGAGTAAAGAACGCTCCTATCGGGTCTAGCGGGTCATAGGACCTTTCAACGCACGAGCAATGCGGATTATAGTCAAGGCAATACGGAAAGTCTCGTCTCTCGCCTTGACGGAGTTTTGGCGAGTTTCGCTTGAGCGAATGACGTTTTGACTTTTGGTAATGTCCGAGAGAATAATAGGCATGGGTCGGGCGGTAAAAAGCCGGATGACACAGTGTCACATTGAACTTCGTTGCATACGCAGTGCGTGAGTCGGAATCGAAGTCAATGCCGGTCAAGATCTTGCCAATTTTTCCTCGTCGGAATTTTGGCGGGAAACTTCGCTTGAGCGAAAGATCTTTGATTTTTGGCAAAGACTAGGTCTTGACTCTTACGCATTCCGTGCGGGTCAAGGTCAATAGTCAATGTCGGAGTCAAGATCCCACCGATTTTTCCTTGTCGGAATTTCGGCGGAAATTTCGCTTGGGCGAAAATCTTGGCTTCCGTTTATGAGCTAAGGCTTGACCTTTACGTGGGTATGCAACCTGGGCTATATGACACGGACTAGACCAAAAACCAACCAAAAGTCACGGTTTTTTGAAACGTGTGACACGGGACGTGCATTGGTCGACACCGGTGCCATGGGGAGGTTGGGATGATTCCGTGCGCGCCCGGAGCATCGTAAGGCTGTCCGTGACTGCAGCTGGAACCACCCTCGGGTTTGAAGGACGTGCGTGCAAAAGTGTACAGGATATATCAGGTGCGCGTAGTGTGCGGTCTCCTAAAATTGTTCCTTTTTGAGTTAAAACAGAGATTTTCATAAATGTGTTTTAAAGGAATGATTTTCGGGACGGGGGAAAATGCAACACATAAGCACGTAAATTTTACGGAGCCCCGTCGGTCATGGAGCCGAGTAGCCCCAAGCTGCTAGGACCGCGCCATTAACCTCAATTTTTCCTGGTGGAATTGCCACTGAGGTCGCCCGGTCAGAATCCAATGAGGATTGAGCCGTATGACTGCATGGATCAATTTTACAGGTTCCACTCCTTTTGCTATTTTTCGGGTTGTTTCCCGTTTCAAAGTATGCACAGATTCCAAGATGCAAATGATGCAATGCATGGTAAAAGAAAGCAAACACGATTAATGAAATCGGCGATGGGAGTCTAACCCGCTCAAAGGGAAAAGCTTTCTTCTATATTTTTTTTTCAAAATTTTTTCGAAAAAGGGATACTGGTACGTGGGATTGTTAAACCACCTTGTTATCCCAAGCCCCGGGTTAGGGAGCGATACAGGAAGGGTAAGTGGGGTCCACCTATATACCAAGTATCGATTTTTGTTTTGAAATATAAAGCTTTTCTCCTTTGGGATGATCCCCAGCGGAGTCGCCAAACTGTGAATGTGTGCCCAAAATTTTTGTTTATTGGAATTCACGCGAGTTTGAAGACATCCGAGTTATTTGAAAAACGGAGTCGCCACGCCATTTTGATTACCTCAAAACTTTGAAAAAAAGGTTTTATGGGTTCGGAGGTTAAGTTACCCCTTGGGAAGAACGTTTGGCGTTCACCCAAAGTGCCTTGCCGGAGCAAGTCTCCCTAGATTTCATTAATCGTGTTTGCTTGCGTGCTTTCTTTGTGTGCATGTGTTTGAAAATAAAGGGGGGGAATGTCCCAAGTTATCTTCCGGACGTACAAACCATTTGTTGGTTGTCGCTCGGGATTCCTTGGAATTTATGTATTTGGGATTATGATCCCGTCCTCATCTTATGACTTATGATCATCGCATTTTTAAGCCTCGGGACCCTTGGGACTTGCGTGATCGAGAGAATGACTCTCTTTTGGGTCAAAGATGAGGTTCTTTAGGAAGGAATGTCCTTAGCCCATCAATCCTACGCTTTAAGACGGTCGAGCTCGTATAGAGGCTTCATACTCATTCTTAAGCGATAATCGGAGATATAGGGTTCAAGGTTATCATTTTCCTAAAGAAATCATGAACCTTTAATGGAAGGAACGATGCAAAGATGAGAACTTTTACACCGGTCCGTTCCAAGGTTGGGGAAAGGGAAATGCATGATAAAAAAATGACTCTTTAATGAAAAGATGACATTTTTAGGTTGCAAATGATGCTTTTTGATTTAAAGAAATGATCTTTATGCAAATGATGCATAAAGATTCGATTTTTATGCAAATGATGCATTGAAAAAGGGGTTTTGATGCAAAGGATGCGTTTTCATTGAAAAAGATTTGATCTTTATATGCAAATGATGCATAAAGATGGCATTTTTATTGGAAAATAGGGATTTTAGGTGCAAAGGATGCACCTTTATGAAAAAGACTACATTTTTATGACAAATGAGGTCTTAATGCATGCAAAGGGGGAAGGGGGTGATAAAGATATGATCTTTATGAATAAATGCCAAGTCCCAAGCAAGATATATGAATGCAATGAGCAAGTATATCAATTAAAATGCAAGGTTAGGGCGTGCGAGGTTACCAATCGTTTCCTTCGCTTCTTCGGACGGAGCTAGGAGGAGAGGTTCTTCTTGGGTCTTCAAGGAGGAGGGAGATGGCTTCTTGAGCTTCTTCTTCACCTTCTTGAGCCTTCAAGGGTTTTTCTTCACGTCTGGACTGCTATGGAGTGTGTGTGTGTGATTGTTGGTGTTGTTGTTGTTGTTGTTGAAATGGGTAGAGGAGGGCTCTATTTATAGGCAGTCTGGATAAGGCTAATGAAGCCGTGCGGCTGCAGGCTCTTTGCAAATGAGGCCGTGCGGTCTTATCCATTGTGACTCAGCATTCTAGAACCATGCAAGGTGGCATCATTCTAGAAGCTTCTCCCTAATTAAGAAAAACGTGTTTTCTTAATTAGGAAGGCTCTATACAGTCCTAATTTAAATTTGGACTGTTCCAGGACATTTCCGGAACACTAGGAAGGTCCGGGGAATTACCGGGAAATTTACCGAAATGTCGGGAAAATTAACCGGAAGGCATGAGCCAGATTTGGGTACTTACACCTATGTCACGCGACATAAGTAGCCAGTTTGCAGATTCCTCATCTTTTCAAGCTGTAATCTGATGTTAACCCCCATAATGCTATAATCTTATGTCTATCTGCAATTTAGATAGTATCTATGTACATAAAATGACATCTTTTCATTAAAATACCATTTTCATACATAAAGGTGCATCCTTTGCACCTAAAGCCCATTTTCATGCATTAAAATCATTCCTTTTGCACTAAATATTGCATCCTTTGCATTCAAAATCCCTTTTCACATTAAAGATGCATTCTTTGCACCCAAAAACTCATTTTCATACTTAAAAATGCATACTTTGCATTAAAAAACCATTCTTTGCCATTTTCATGCATCACTTGTACATTAAATGCTATTTTCCAACATAAAAATGCATTATTTGCACAAAATCATTTCTTCAAACCATAAAGATCACTTCTTGGAACCAAAAACATCATTTGCAACCCAAAAATGTCATCTTTTCACTAAAGTGTCATTTTTACATGCATTTCCCCCATGTCCCCATTTGTAACCTTGACGGATCGGTATAAAGGTCTTATCTTTACATCGTTCCTTCCATTAAAGGTTTCATGATTTCTTTAGAAAGGGACAACCTTGAACCCTATATCTCCAATTATCGCTTAAGAAAGAGTATGAAGCATCTATACGAGCTCGACCGTCTTAAAGCGTAGGATTGATGGGCTAAGGATCTTCCTTTTCTAAAGAACCTCATCTTTGACCATAAAGAGAGTCATTCTCTCGATCACGCAAGTCCCGAGGGTCCCGAGGTTAAAATGCGATGATCACAAGTCACAAGATGAGGGCGGGATCATAATCCCGAATACATAAAATTCCAAGGAATCCCGAGCGACAACCAACAAATGGTTTGTACGTCCGGAAGACGACTTGGGACATTCCCTCCTTATTTTCAAACACATGCACACAAGAAAGCACGCAAGCAAGCACGATTAATGAAATCATGGGAGACTTGCTCCGGCAAGGCACCTTGGGTGAACGCCAAACGTTCTTCCCAAGGGGTAACTTAACCTCCGAACCCATAAAACCTTTTTTTCAAAGTTTTGAGGTAATCAAAATGGCGTGGCGACTCCGTTTTTTCAAATTAAACCGGATGTCTTCAAACTCGCGTGAATCCAACAAAAACAAAATTTGGGCACACATTCACAGGTATGCATTGGCATATCTTCAAATGAAACCTTCCAAGATTATTTATAGTCTTCAAATACTTGAAGGCTACTCAATAAACAGCCTTGGGGCTGTATTTGCACGTTGAGGAAGTGTGGGGAAGAGGTTGAGGTTGTTCCTTGATTTAAGTACCCACTTCCTCAAAAATAGCAACCGAGTTGATTTATCTCCAAGTCCAAGCTTCAACGCCTTGTACTCTCAAGCTTTATCAACCTTGTACTCTTCTTTTATTCAGCAATAACTCCTTGACCAAGTCTCCACACGTTTTTAATTTGTTGTTGCCAAAGTTACGATTTTATGCATAAAATGTTATTTATGCATAAATCATTTCCTTCCAAATTCCACACGTGTCTAGCTCTTTCTTAGATCCTATTGCAGTCTGAAATATGAACATAAACCATAGACTATACAGATTATATTAGCACATTAGTCCATTAAATAATAAACAAGAAATATTCAACTATATAAATTCCAGTACAGGAAATCATCTGCGATATCACCTGAAATTTGGGAAATCATCTACGATATCACCTGCAATTTACACTAACAATCTCCCCCTTAGTTGAATATTTCTTTCCAAACCTAATGTGCTGCTCTCCTGCAAGGTTAGTCCATAAACAAATATACAAAGCATCGAAACACAATATAATATCCATAAAAATTAACTCCCCCTTAATCAAAGAGCTAATCCAAACAATGATTTATCACCATAAACTAATTTATTTCAAACTTTAAAAAGTTTTCGAAATAAACTAAGTTAAAATAAAAACATAAACCATTGTAGCAAAATATCATCCAAACTAGCAAAACATCCTAACAGTTAAAGTTTTAAACAGACCAACTAAAGTGTTTTGCAACCAACATAAACAAAATAAAAGAAAATTGTTTAGGGAACCACATCACATCACCAAAATAAAAGAAATTGTTTTAGAACACCACAAACCCAATCCACTAACAAGATAGTGGCAACATCAACCTTCAGGTTCAACAACCTTCAGGTTTCAGCTTTCTTCTTCTTCAAACTCCTCTTCTTCTTCATTTTCCTCCTGATCTCCTTCCCTATCACTTTCACCATCAATTGGGCCCGATCGGTGGTAGCACTGCAGAGCACCGGCTCCGAAGTTGCGGCGAAGCAGATCCTCCCCCTTTTTGGGAAGAAATTTCATCAATGAAAGCATCAGTAGCCTGCTTAAGCTTAGCCCATCCCTCAACAAGTTCTCCCATTGCACTTGACTGTTTGTGCAAAAAGTTGAGCACTGTTGTCGTTGGGATTGATGGACCAGTGTTGCCCAGAAGATTTATCATGTTGGACAGAATACTTGTAGCATCAGTTCCTGCAAAAGTATTAGGGTCATCACCTGGGGAAGCACTTGGGATATCACGTGAGATAGCACTAGGAAGAACAGAGGTTGTTTCATCAGATTTTTGCCAAGGAAGATCCTTTGTATACCTTTTACCCTTTTTCAGTTGTTGATCAATGGTATAGTACTCAGGTTCAGTGGTGAAAACATCAGAGGCTTCAATAGGCAAGGATTGAAAAACTAAAACTTTGAAGATTAAAGAAGGATAGGGGAAAAAGCTAATGTTCATTTCTTTCTTTCTACCCCATGAAGCTAAGTGTTTGAACACTAATCTTCCAAAGTTAATTCTTAAGTTCTTACCCAATTTGTATAAGACATTAGCATGCTCCAATGTAACAATAGGTTCATTCGTAGTAGGGAGCGAATTGAAGATGCATAGCTTGTGAAGCACAGAATACAGAGAAGTAAGCCTATAAGCATAAAGTTTCTCCTTTAAAGGCCAGGTCTGTAGTTTGTTGTGAGTGAGCAGTTTGACCATTTCATCCCTATTAACCCTAATGCTCTCATCATCTAAATTTGGGAGGCCTAAAACCTTGTTGATTAGGGCTGGAGTAAAGGAATAAACTTTTCCCCTTACAAAGACTTTCTCAAATTTTTCAGAACCTTCATTGTCCAAATGAGCATGTAGGTTAGCAAAGAAATTTCTCACAACACTTTCAACAAACACAGAAGCATGATTATTAGCTTTAAGAAAATTCCTGTCCTTCAAAAACTGAACCATTCCTTCCTGAAACTACCCGGATCCCGGCTCGCGCGCGGGGGCCCCGGCAATCTCGCATTTTTTCTCCATAATGCGTCGCTGTTTTCGGGAAAGTTAGCCCGGATCCGAGAGGCAGCGCGTTCGCGCCCCGGCATCTGGCTCATTCCCGCTTTGCAGCGTTAGTTGGGAGGTGTCTCGCCATGTTTTTGCTTTGTAGAGTCGCCACGCCGTTTTTATTAAGCCCAAAACATTGAAAAAGGGCATCAGTTTAAAAATAAACTGTTTTTGTGTGATGAGATTTTGAGTTCGGAGGTCAGATGACTCCTCGAGAAGAGAATATTAGAATCTTAGAGCTCACCCGAGTCACCTCGTAAAAACGAGTCTTTCGGATACCCCTAATATTCTTTAACTGTTGTGTGTGTGTGTGTATGTGCTTTTAAAAATGCATGCTGTATCGGATGTCTACATTGTACACTACGTATTGAAATGTATTGAAATAGTAATGGAAGGAAGCCTTACCAATGTTGGTTCGTGTCTGTCTTCCTCTGGGGAATAGTGTTTGAGGATGGAATAGTGTTCCGGTACGGACCGGGATTGCTTCGGGAGGAGCCGGTTGTCTGCGGGCAGAGTTTCGGCGTGCGTTGGGTTTGTAGGCTGCATTTGGACAGAGGTTCGGCGTGCGTTGGGATCGCAGAGATCACTCGGGCAGAGGTTCGGTGTGCGTTGAGATGGCAAGAGTCACTCGGGCAGAGTTTCGGCGTGCGTTCAAGTTGCCGGTTTGACTCGGAAAGAGCCGGGACACCTTGGAAAAGACCAGGCAAGGCCTCAGAGTACCACGAGGGGCCTCAAAGTACCTCGAGAGTGCCTCGAGGCAGCGCGGGAGCATTGCAGGAGCGCTCAAAGAGGCTTCGGAGCACCACAAGGGAGCTCGGAAGGCCTCGGAAAGATCCGAAAGGGGCCGGGATTGCCCCGAAGGGTCTTAGAGGGGAGCCTGAAGGCTGGGGGGAGAGGAGAGAAGAGGGAAATGTGTGAAAATGAGGGAGGGGAGCCCTCTATTTATAGTGTAGGAAAACTGCAAAGAGGTCCGTACGGACCTCTTAGGTAATCCAAATTTTTGGTTTTCCTCGATTTGAGGGAATCTGGTGGACTTTAAGGGGATTTTGGAATGATTATGTCTGGGTGCAATAAGGTCCGTACGGACCATCTTAGCATTCAATAAGGTCCGTACGGACCAACCATGTAGGGGGGTAATGATTTTCTCCGGGATTTGAGGGAATAAGTTGGACTTTAAGGGGATTTAGTAATCATTGAAGCAAAGAGGTCCGTACGGACCATTTATGCTTTTTTGATTTCTGAATAATTCCCAAAAGGTCCTTTTATCCTTTTTATCCCAGAAAGGTTCCTCCCTTGGTTTGGTTGGGGTTTTTTGAGGGTTTTGAGTGTCAGGGGTCTTCGAGACTGCGTTTGTGAGTCTGTGGTGTTTCCAATGTGCTCGGAAGAAGGTGATCCAGATTGAGGTACTTACAGAAGCCCCCCAACGACGTCACTTACAGAGGAAGTGGGGTCGTCGATAAGATAAGGGTCCTAATCTGGATCGCGTGCTGGGAGGGGAAGTGACCGTAAAGGTCGGTGTGTGAGGACATGGCGGTGTCCTGTTGTGTGACCGTTTAGGTCAGTTGGCTGGACCCTATGATAGGATTCCTACGTATCCCTGGCGGGAATCAAGCCTGATCGTAGTTCGTGTATGAGGTGAGTGTTGTTGTGCACGAGGACGGGAGATGTCCTCTGACTGAAACTCTGTGCGTGGACGTGGTGGTATCCTGTGGGTGACTGCAGTAAGGACGTGGTGGCGTCCTGGGTGACCGTATAGGTCGATGGCTGGACCCTGTGATAGGATTCCTACGTATCCCTGGCGGGAATCAAGCCTGGTCATAGTTCAGAGGTTGTGAAATTGTGAGTGTATGCGGGCGTGGTGGTGCCCTGAAGTGTCATGTGACTGCCGAGGTCGACTGTGAGGACGTGGTGGCATCCAGGGTGTGCAATCTTACTAGAAGATGGGTAATCTTACGAGAAGATGGTTTGTGACCGCCGAGGTCGACTGTGAGGATGTGGTGGCGTCCTGGGTGTGCAATCTTACTAGAAGATGGGTAATCTTATGAGAAGATGGTTTGTGACCGCCGAGGTCGACTGTGAGGACGTGGTGGCGTCCTGGGTGTGCAATCTTACTAGAAGATGGGTAATCTTACGAGAAGATGGTTTGTGACCGCCGAGGTCGACTGTGAGGACGTGGTGGCGTCCTAAGATGGAAATTTTACGATTTTCCGAATCAGGTGGTTTAAAGCCTTCCGGGCTGGAGATAGTGATGTGGGAGGTTTATACGGTCTTCCGGACCGAGTGGTTTAAAGCCTTCCGGGCTGGAGATAGTGATGTGGGAGGTTTATACGGTCTTTCGGACTGAGTGGTTTAAAGCCTTCCGGGCTGGAGATAGTGATGTGGAAAGTTTATACGGTCTTTCGGACTAAGTGGTTTAAAGCCTTCCGGGCTGGAGATAGTGATGTGGGAAGTTTATACGGTCTTCCGGACCGAGTGGTTTAAAGCCTTTCGGGCTGGAGATAGTGATGTGGGAAGTTTATACGGTCTTCCGGATCGAGTGGTTTAAAGCCTTCCGGGCTAGAGATAGTGATGTGGGAAGTTTATACGGTCTTCCGGACCGAGTGGTTTAAAGCCTTCCAGGCTGGAGATAGTGATGTGGGAAGTTTATACGGTCTTTCGGACCGAGTGGTTTAAAGCCTTCCGGGCTGGAGATAGTGATGTGGGAAGACTTGATTCGTCTTCTGACTGCGGCTGTGTCATGCGTGAGGACTTGAATCGTCTTCTGGCTGCGGTTGTGTCATGCGTGAGGACTTGAATCGTCTTCTGGCTGCGGTTGTGTCATGCGTGAGGACTTGAATCGTCTTCTAGCTGCGGTTGTGCGGAGGCGTGGCTGCCTTGAGCTTTGACTGTGAGAGGCGTGAACTGCTTGCATTTTGTCTGTTGGGGAAAAGGTTGGTCTTATGATGACTGCTGGTGTTCATCCGTTGGGGATCATTGTGGCCTTGTAGGGGCTTTTTCTGCTGAGAAGGTGACTTTGGGCTTACTTTCATGGCCGGTGCTTGAGTTGTCGTTTAGTGGGCGAAGTCCGGGCTTACGATGACGGCCGGTGCTGGGGATATGCGGTCTTGCACGGGTTTGCAAGAATTCCCTTTTTGACGTGCTGGGGAAGGAGCTCGGGCTTACTTTGATGGCCGGTGCTTGAGTTGCCATTGAGCATTTTGGAGGCGTTTTGTGCCTTGAGATTTGTACTTGGAGGTGCGGGCTTTTTCTTGCGCTTGTTTCACCGTTTAGTGGGCGAGGTTCGGGCTTACGATGACGGCTGGTGGTTGTGTTGCCGTTTAGTGGGTGAAATCCGGACTTACACTGACGGCCGGTGCTTGCATTGTCGTTTAGTGGGCAAAATCCGGACTTACACTGACGGCCGGTGCTTGCGTTGATGGGTTAAGGACCAAACTGCATCGAATCTGCTGAAATAGGCCTTTGGACAGCCAGGGGCAAAGATTATAAGGGCAGAAAAGTAATTTGGCCCTTCGTTGCAAAGAGGTCCGTACGGACCAACCTGGGATGTAAAGAGGTCCGTACGGACCAGTGTTGAATTTTACAGTTCCCAGATTTTGACTGGGTTTAAAATCGAGGCACCTCCTTCATTTCCTTCTTCCAGTGCGTGAACCAGAGAGAGAGAGAGAAGGAGAAAAACTCCATTGTTGTCCAAAATCTTCCATTTTTTAGCTTGAATTGCTTGCAATGGCGGAAGGATCAAGGAGGGGGCATCGCCAACGGAGCCAAGAAGTGATCGAGCAAAGGATGGAGCTTCAAAGAAATTGGATCTCCTTCGTGCCTTCTTCGAAGAATCCGGATGTGTTATATCCGAATCCGGAGGTGCATAATCGGCGAGTTAGGAACGCCGGGGAGGTAAGAAATCAATTTAGTCTTGATTCCTTGCTTGAATTTTTGAATGCTAGAACTAGGTTTTAGTTTTTCACATATTTGGGGCTTTTGTCATTTGCCATGCTTTTTTGTGAAATTCTTGATGAATTGTTGAAATTGAGCATGTAAAAATTGTGGGTATGTGATTTTTGTGCAAAAATGTGTAGATTAGCTCTTATTTGTAAAAATAAAGTGCCTCTCTTTGAAAATGCATGCTTTGGTGTTTTGTACCTTATGCTATTTATGTATGTACATTGTGAGAAAAATTGTCATGTAGGGACAAATTTTGTGAAAAATGTGACATGTGCCGTGTTTTGTGACGGATTTTGTCTGAAAGTATGTGCCGTGTAGGGACGGACTTTTCTTTTAAAAATGTGTCATGCAGTGTGTGCCGTGTTTTTGGTGACGAACTTTGTGGGGAAAATATGTGCAATATGTGCCGTGTTTTGTGATGGGTCTTTTGAAAATGTGTCTTGTAGGGCTTAATCCCTCTGTTGAGAAAATTTGTACAGTGTGTGCCGTGTTTTGTGACGGACTTTTTTTTATATATGCTTTGGTATTAAGTACTGTGACTGACGTACCTTTGCTGTGTTTACCTGCAGGATGAGGGACTTTTGGCTGGGAAAGCCAAAAAGATGAAGACTCGGGGATCGCTCGAGGCTGTAGTTGAGTTGTGGCAGCAGATGCCGAATATCTCTGTGGATGGCGGGCCGAGCCCTAGGAGGCTGGTCTATGCTTCTGGCCTGGGCGTGTTCGTGGAGAACTTGGCCGGGGTCTCTGACACGAGGAAGAACAAGAGCATCTTCCTAGGCTTATCTGAGTAATGGTGGGATACCACCCACACCTTCCATCTGAGCTGGGGCGAGGTGACGGTGACCCCCACCGATTTTGCTGCTATCACCGGGCTTTCCTTCAAAGGAGGGCTAGTGCGGTGGAGGGATAGGATAGGCGGGGACGTCTTGGTGAGCTGCTGGGCTTTGCGCCTCTTCCTCGCGGGGGCACTGGGCATCTTTGTACGCCGATGTGGAGATGAGGATTACGGCCAGTATTGGGGCCTATTATCGGGGTACCGGCCAGGTGACGGCGGAGCAGCTGACGCGCTCCTTTCTGTGGTTTGCCCTTTCTGAGACTCTGTTCTCGAACCACGCAACCACGGCTCCTTTTGCTCTGTTGGAGAGCTTGATTGACTTGGAGAGAGTCTGTGACATAGCTTGGGGCGAGGCGGGCCTGGCCAAGCTTTACTTCTGCTTGGATCGGTTTAGCCGGGGCGTGGCCAGTTCCTTGGCCTGCTTTGATTTTGCTTTGGAGGTATGAGTTTATTGCTGTTTTTGATTTAGCAACTTGTCATTTCTCCGTTTTCTCTTGCACTGAGCATTTTTTGCTTTTGTCGCAGGTGTGGTTCTACGAGATTTTCCAGTGCTTCCCGTGGGATAGAGATCCTGGGGCCATAGCGGCCTATCCTGCTATGTTAGGCTGGGCCCGCCCGGCGAGGAGGAGGAGGACCAGCAGGGGAAGCTCACCATCGCCTACGGGGATGTGCAGGAGCATGTGGGGAGAGATAGCCCGGAGGGGTTTCCTTTGTACCCCTGGGCTCGGTATGAGGCTGATGAGTTCGAGGGGGCTCCTGTGGTGACAGCGCAGAGGAAGATGCTGCGGGGCCTGACCTGCGACGTCATGTACTTGGGAGAGAGGGTCTTTTGGCAGCATGGCCCGGGTATGCTTCCCTTGGCTTCGAGGGACCCGCCTTTTGGGATGATGGATTCCCGAGATATGGATGTGCTGGAGTTTGAGAGGTATTTTAGCGGCGTGAGTACCGATGAGTTTGTTGTTTGGAGTGGAGTATGGGTCCTTCGTGAGGAGGAAGTTGAGGACGCCACAGGTGTTGGCGAGGGAGAGGGAGGCTGGTCCGCCGGGTCCCCCAGAGGTTCCGGTGCCTGGGCCGGATTTCTCATATGTCCGTGGGGATTCATCGAGGCGTAGGGTGTCGGTACCCGTGCCTGAGCAGGCTCCTGCTGCCTACCGGGTGGATCCTGATGCGCCGGTGAGTGTGCTTACTCTTTTCCATCTTGGCATCTTTTCTGTATTTTTCTCTTTATTGTTTTTATGCCTGTAACTCTTTAGCTGAGCGTTTCTTTGGCTGTTTGCTTGTGCAGGTCTCTGGGAGAGCCTATGACACGCCTATTCGCCGTTATGTGGCGATGCGGTCCTTCGCGAAGAAGATGGCGTCGAAGCTGTCTTGCCGATCTTCGCGACGTGTGCCGGCGTACGAGCCAATGCCTTCGAGGCATTCTATAGATGCTCCTCCGCCGATGACCGAGCCAGAGCCACAGCAGGAGGGACCTTCGCGGGGGCGGCATAGCATGGATGCCGGGACGTCTTCGGGGGTCCGGAGGCCACCAGTCTTTCACCAGTTCTGGCCTTCGTAGGAGGCACCGGGAGAGAGTTCGTCAGAGCCTGCCTACTTTGATCCTTTTATCGGATTTGATCCTTCTGAGTACTTTGAGTACCCACCCCAGGAGGGGGTTCAGTATTCCGACGACGAGGGTGTGACTGGCGAGTTTACCGGGATGCCCGACTTCTCGCTTGAGGACGTTGATGATGATGATGATGCCAAAGAGTCGGACTAGGGTTCATTTGCTTTCCCTCTTTCCATATCTTCTTTTTTTTTGTTTAGCAACAAACATTATGTGTACCTGTAATAAAACATTTGCATTTGTATCGCAAAGCATTTTATTCTAAGATGTAATGTGTCTTTGTGATTCCCGAGAATTGTCCTAGAAATTGTTGCTATTATTTTTTTTTATTTGTGCATGCCACGTGAGCTGAGGGTGCGTTTGTGGGTAGCGTGTGCTTGCCGGAAATGGCTTTGGCCAGGGTTTGGGCAGTTTGGAGCAAGGTCCTGCTGGGAAAAGTGGTTGCTGGCCTGTTTGCTGGGAAAGTGGGGCCAGGATGCAAAGAGGTCCGTACGGACAGACCTAGCATGCAAAGAGGTCCGTACGGACTAGCTTTGCTTTTGGGGAGGAAATAAATGTTTTCAGGATGTCTGAACTTCTCTCTATTCCCATTTTGTAGTCCTTTCGAGCTTTCTTCCCCATTTTCTCTAGGAACCTCCATTTTTGCCATGGATTCTTCGTACGTTCCAAGAATTTTGCCAAGGCTTTCGCAGGAACGGCAAGCACACTTACTTGAGCAGCTGAAAACGTGGATGTGTTGCCGTATGAGGCATCAGATGCGGGCTTTCGAGGTAAGGTTTCGACTTTGCTCGGTTTGGTCCTTTAAGGAGTTGGTTCCTGATTGGGAGTTATTGCGGGCTGCCGCAAAGTTCTGGGATGTTAGGAGGCATGTGTATTGCTTCTCCTACAATGAGGTAGTGCCCACCTTTGAGGATTTTCGGGCTTTGATTGGAGGACCGGAGGTGGAGGCAATCTCGCTTCCTTCGATTGGCGGTGCTGCCATGAGCGTGAAGCTTGCAGGCTTTCTTCGGACTTCGCTGGGGGAAGTGCAGGGCATGATCCTTGATTCGGGTCATATTGACATTTCTGCGCTGCCGGAGCGGTTCATGGTTGATGATGAGAGTGATGTCTCTTGGGATGCATTTGCCTTGTGCGTGATAGCGACGCTTTTCATGGTCAGCTCCCTTGGGATTTGTGATAGCGCTTTACTAGATGTGGTTGGGCACTGCAGAGCTGGAGAGGATATTGTCCCGTTGGTGCTGGGGGAGACTCTTCATGGTATTGACCGTCTGGCGACTGGGGATCGGTTCATGAGAGGGGGAAGCCCTGCTTTGCTCACCTTGTGGCTGCGAGAGAGACTTCAGGCCATGCCCGAGGCTCCGACGTCGTTTAGCCCGTGGTCATTTGCTCGGCGACCTCATGTGTTGGATATGGATCAGTCCGCCTGGGAAAGATGGATGGCACCGCTTGGTACGCAACAGATCCGTTGGTGGATTCCGCACTGGGGGATTGAGACTAGGAGGGCCTTTCAGGAAGGGTCCTATGTTGTTAGAGTTCCAGGTCTGTCTTGGTCCTCCTTCTACATTCCGTCGCTTGTTTCCCGACAGTTTGGGATGAAGCAGGAGCCTTTGTTGGGCTTGGATGACCTTGCTACTGTGGAGATAGCTCCTCTTTGTATGGCAGCTCCAGGTGTTCTTTTGCATTTTCTGAGGATATGGAAGTATTCTGCTTTCCCTCCTGTGGTGCTCCTTAGACGTCGGGAGAGTGTCGTATTGATGACCCAGTACCTGGCCTGGTATGAGCAGCGTGTTGGGCAGTCCCAAGTGGCTTTGGGGAGCAGGCGTGGAGCAATTCTGGGGCCCGGTTGCCATAGTAGCTATTGCCTTAGGAGTGCCGAAGCCTGGTCTGACCCTCAGGATGTGACGGGAGACACTTTGTTTGAATACGAGACTAGAGTTGACCGACTGACGGAGAGAGGTCCTCTTTTGCAGACTCGCAGGGAGGAGATTCGAGCCGAAGCACGGGCGAATGAAGCCCTGAGAGCTGCGGGATTGTTTGACTCTACGGGGAGGACCCCTAATCTCGGACTGAGAGACGCAGAGTTGGCTCGCGTGGAGCGGAAAAAGACTCATCGGGGACGAGGGAAGAAAGGGAAGAATGGCGAGGGGACAAGCGCAGATGGCGCAGAATGACCTCCTAGGTATCCATTCATTGCATTGTAAACACATTATTTGTTAAATGTATTAAACTGTCTTTTAGCATGTTGTGAACTTGAGAGTAGACCGTGCTTGAACTCATCAAGAAATGTTGTAATCGTTAGTGATTTGTGATTTACTTTTAAAGCTTTGTCGAGACGCAAGATCTCTTGTTCGCTTTTGTTTCTTTTGTGCACCTTGGCGGTGTCCATCTTTGGACTTTTCTGTTGCATTTGCGGACTGAAGCAGCCTGGGCTCTGACGGCAATCCCCTTTGCTCGGGCTCTGTATTTGGCTGAGAGGTTGAATGATCCCCTGACAAGTCGTTTTGACGGTCTTTTCCGTAGCTTCCTTGCCTCTTGTTGGCATCGGGCTTTTGACCTTCTTTTTTTGTAGCTTCTGCTTGAGCTTTTTTTTTATATTTTTTTTGTGAGCCCTTGCTCGAGCTCTTTTTTTTTGTGTGAGTCCTTGCTCGAGCTCTTTTTTTTTTTTTTCGAAGTGCTTGAGGGCGAAGACAAGCCCCTGGCTTGGAAGCAGACATGGGTCAGTCGTTTGATGCTGAGTGACCTTTTGATGTCCTTTGATATTGCCGCCGTTGCTTGACTTGGTCAAGGTGATGGTGGGGGCATGCTCTTGGAAAGTGTGCAGCTTGATGGAGGTCTTGATTGACATTCAAACTTTTGACTTTTTTGTGTGTTTTTAGACCGGACCAATTAAGGTTGCCTACGTTCCCCCGGACTAGAGGGCTCAGGTCTGCGTAGTTCGACACTACATGGAGTGCCAAGAGATGCACAGTTGTTCTTCTTTAGGCGAAGTATCTGCGGAGTTTGCTTCCGTTGATCGGATTCATGAAGGGATTGCCGTCTAGGTCTGTCAGCTTCATGGCACCTCCGGAGAAGATCTTTTGAACCACGAAAGGGACGATCCATGTTGGTTCCCATTTTCCCAGTAGGTTAGTTCGAGTGGGAGGCTTTTCTTTGAGTACCAGATCGCCTTCCCTGATGTCTCGGGACTTGACCTTCTTGTCGAAAGCTCTAGCCATCCTGCTTTAGTAGGCTCGGACGTGTTCCATGGCCTTTAGTCGTCGCTCGTCTAGCAGAGCCAGTTCGTCGTGTCGGCTTTGGAGCCATTCGACTTCGTTGACGTCATTTTCCAGCAACACTCGGAGTGAGGGAATTTCCAATTCAATAGGAAGGACTGCTTCCATCCCGTATGTCAGGGCGAATGGGGTTTCTCTCGTGGCTGTTCTGACTGATGTTCGGTAGCCCCAAAGTGCAAGGTACAGCTTCTCGGGCCAATCTCGTCCTCGGGTGGTCATTTTTCGGATGATCCATTCGAGAGTCTTGTTTGCTGCTTCCACGGCGCCATTTGTTTGTGGCCGGTAGGGAGAAGACTTGTGGCGTGTGATCTTGAATTCGGCCGGCGATGCATCGCATTCCCCTTCGAAGTGTGAGCCATTGTCTGATATGACCTCATTCGGGATGCCGTATCGGCAGATGATGTTTTCCTTGAGGAAATGCGCGACTTTCTTGGAGGTGAGTACCTTGTAAGACTTGGCTTCGACCCATTTGGTGAAGTAGTCGATGGCTACTAAGATGAACTCGTGACCGATTCTTTGCTGGCGGAGCAATTTTCCCGATGACGTCAATTCACCATGTGGCGAAGGGCCAGGGTGTAGTCATGCAGTAGAGATCGTGGGGAGGTAGATGATTGAGGTTGGAGAACCGTTGACACTTGTCGCAGCTTCGGACAAAGTGGATGCAGTCTGCCTCCATGGAGATCCAGTAGTAGCCCATCCTGAGAATGATTTACATTAGGGCTCTGGCGTTCATGTGGGGACCGTAAGCCCCATTGTGGACTTCGTTCATGAACTCGCTTGCTTCTTCCAGGCTGATGCAGCGTAGGAGTGGTCCTTGGT
Source organism: Adenophora triphylla var. japonica (assembly GCA_022495995.1). Classification (NCBI taxonomy): domain Eukaryota; kingdom Viridiplantae; phylum Streptophyta; class Magnoliopsida; order Asterales; family Campanulaceae; genus Adenophora; species Adenophora triphylla. The sequence continues at coordinate 28,650 of JAFEMH010002692.1, forward strand.
AGCGTTTCTTGTACAGCATGTCCCCAAGGATGACAAAGTGAGAGGCGAGGCGCTTTAGGGCCATGATGCTCTTGGCTTTGACCCCTTCCCTGTGTTGACCTTCTTCGTTCATGAAGGCGGTTTCCGCGTTGTGCTGGAGATTGCTTCGGACTTGCGTCTCTTTAGCTCTTCAGCAATTTCGCAAATCGCCATAATTAAAACCTCCTCGGCAGCTTGGGCCCGGTTTTTCTCTCGTTTGACAACATGCTTAAATGTTTGCTTGATGCATTTATTCAATTAATGTGTTTGCTTCTTTGTGTAGATGAATTGTTATTAACTGTTTTGATTATTTAACTCATCATTTGTTAAAGATGAAATGAAAGGATATTTTAGAAAGGTCGGACCTTTTATTGAAAGCGTAAAGACTGTACATTGTTGATTGTGGACTCACGATCTTCAGGCGTAGAGCCATCAGATGACTCGAAAGACATGAATTCACAGACAATCATGACTCGACGCTAGACTACAGGCGACGAGGGGTTGGACCAGGCTTCATTACTCTTGGCAGGCTGTAGCTCTAGAGGGAGTGGCGATGGTTCTGGTGGCCAATCTTCAGTTGGCACGAGTCCAGGAAAATAGCTTGCATGTGGTTCGACTTCAAACCAGATCGCGGAGGTTTTTGGTTGCTCCCCTGATGATGTCCCTCCATTAGTGTCGTTACCAGTCCTTGGGGGTCTTTGATGATAGAAGTCACCGAGGGCTACTTCTAAGAGGGCGAAGCATTCGCAGATTCGGAGTTGATTCTTGCCGATGTTGATCATTTTCATAGAATCTGCTTCTTTATCTGGGATCTTTGCTTGGACGACATTTACAATGTTTGATTCGAGGGGGCATGTTATCTCTCCTTCCCTGAGGAGGTTGCGCCACTGTTCATCTAGGTCTGACGCCGGGATGTTGAATTGGACTATGCTGTGATGGCTGTCCCCGTGAGATCCGAGAGTGTCGGCCATAGGGTTGTCCTGTACCAGTGGACTGGTGACGAGCCAGTTTGCAAGAGGGTTTTCGGCGAAGTAAGGGTCTACTCCTCGGTCAATCTCCATCTGGGCGTCCATCTCTTGATTCTCTCTTAAGCATTCTTCGCAGTCACATACGTCAGAGTTGTCATCTTGACCCATGAGCTCTTCAATTTCTAGCTCTTCGCGGCTTATAGCGTGGATGTAGGGATCCACTTCGTAGCGGGACAGGATTGGAGACTCATCTGGAGAAGAGTAATCGGTCATGTCGGGACCTTCTTCTGGGTCATAGCTTGCTGGCCAAGAGCTTGCCATTGTACTGCTTCCGCGGATCACCTCGATCACTCCATTGGCATTGATGAATTTCACGCATTGGTGAAGGGTAAATGATACCGCTTTCATCTGATGTATCCATGGTCATCCCAGCAAGGCAGAGAAGGTTGGTTTGATCTCCACGACTTGGAACTCTACCGATTCCAGTTGTGCATCGAATTGGATCCTCAGATTGATGACTCCTACGATTGGTCGTGCAGTGGAGTCGTAGGCTCAAATTACCCGGGGTGAAGGCCTTATCAGGGAGCGGTCGATACGGAGTCGTCTCAGTGTGCTCAAGGCGATGATGTTGACTGCGGAGCCGTTATCAATCAAAACGTTCGGGAGGAAGAACATCTCTATTTTTATGAGGATGAGAAGGGCTTCGTTGTGTCGATTCTCACATATCGGCAAGTCATCGTCTGTGAAAGCTAGACCGCTTCCCGTGCTGCCATTTGACTCAGTTTCCTCTGGGGAGCATTCGATCCATCCATTGGTGTGCCTTGGTCGGGGCAAAGATCGTAGGGAGACAGTTGCCCTTGGGCGTTCTTGTCTGGATTCCCGGTCACGAGACCTTTTGACTCTGGTTTCACGTTCCCAATCATAGCGAGACAGCATGCTGACGGTTTCAGAAATTGCAGGAGGTCTGCTCTCACTTGGAGTTTCGTCAAAGGCTATCGTGTTTACCTTGTCGTTCCGGGGAAATGGATTTCCAATGGTATTGGGGCCACGAGGGCGTTCCAATTTTCCCTCCTCGATTAGCCCCTGGACCACCTGCTTTAGCACTAAACAATTGTCGGTGGTGTGGCCGGGGTAGTTGTGGAAGGCGCAGTGTTTGCTCATATCCATGTTGGGCTTGGGAGTCTTTGGTTGGAAATTCTTGAGAGGCTTGAGAAGATTCCGTTTCACCAAAGCTTCAAATACTTGGCCCAGGGGCATTTCGAGGTTGTCGAAATGCTGGAACTGTGGGAAGCGAGGGGGATTGTTATTCCTTGGGGTTGCTTGATCGCTGTTTACTTGAGCTCCGTTCTGGATGTAGTGTATCGTTCCGGCTGCTTCTTTTCCTTTGTTCGGGGCAGGAGTTGAAGTTGCCAGGTTTGTCCGATAACGGTAGGATGAAGCAGGGGTTGCTGTTGTCTTTTGAAGGCTCAGAGTCTTCTCAAACTTAGTTCCAGCATTGACCATGGCACGGAGATCCGGATAGAAATGATGGCTAATCAAGGTCCTCAGGGATGGCTTGAGGCAAGAATGGAAGATGTCCATCTGCTCTTCTTTGGAAAGTGGATCCATTATCTCACTAAGCTTCCAATTCCATCTTTTGTAGAACTCGCCCACTGGTTCATCAACCTTTTGCTCGGTGGCTTGCAGATCGTGGCGATTTGTCTCCCACTCAAGGTTGGCGCGATATTTCTCTAGGAAGATCTCGCTGATTTGGTCCCACGTGGAGCGGTTTTCTGCCTTTACGTTGAGAAACCACCTTAGCGCTGTGGATTTGAGAGAATGCTGAAAGTGGTCCGCCATCTGTTGAGGGGTTGCTCCTTTGGCTCTCATACCCAAGACATAGGTATCGATGTGAGTTTTTGGGCATTCTGTCCCGTCAAACTTTTCCATTTCTGGCACCCTGAATTTCGGAGGGAGCGGGACAACTTTTCTTGGGTCAGTAGGCAGGAGGGAGTCCTTCCGGGAACTGGCTAGCTTGCCTTGCATGTCCTTCATTTGCTCGATCAGCCAAGCCATGTGGGGATCGGCAGGTTGAGGAAGGTTGCCGTTTTCGGGGATAGAAACCGAAGATGGAGGTGGATTGGCTGATGGGATCGCCATTCAGGAGTCTTGGGGAGGTAGTTGCGTGTATACCAACCCGCCATACCCCAGGTCTTTGAAGTTAGGGGCGTGATTGCCAGGTCCGTTAAGGGTTTTGTTTGGGAATTGGGGGAATGCTTCATTAGCCCCAAGTGGCAGACTAGCAGGTGGCAAGCTTGAGATGTCGGGATATCCGCTTGGGATGCTTGTCCCATGTAAGCATGGGGACTTTTGATTATGGCTGCGAGGCTCGTATAGAGGCAGAGGGTTGAATCCTGGGGGATACCGAGATGCATTGGGATCTGGCGGAGCCATCGTATGTGTCTTTGTTGATGCGAGCTTGATGTGCGGGCCGGAAACTGACTGTGCTGAGGCGGACATGTCGGAGCTGCTTGACTGACGCTTGAGGGGAGCTTTGAGCGAGAGCTGCTCTGCATTGCTGGGATCTCGTAGCTTGGCGGAGGCGGGACCTGCTGATAACTTTGAGAAACCGGGGGAGCCGGTATGTTTTCGTCTTCTATGAGAACAAAGGTTCCGTCAGGTTGGGGAACTGCAACGGTTCCTCGAAGACGCAGGGTGTCTACGATCCAGGCTTGCTGCTCTTCTTGGCGCTTCTTGATAGTTTCGAAGGCTCGCAGCACCTCCTCCATTGTCTGAAGGTTTCTTAGTGATGGGGTTCCGTTTCCCTCACTGTTATCTGTTGATCCCGTCATGGGGGAGTAGCGGACGGTGCGAAACGTTGAACTGGAAGGGCTGTCGGACCTTGTGACCTCGATACTGAAAAGGCGGCTCCCGGGTATTCTCAACCACTCTCGGTTCGCTAGAGGGGGTGACGGGCAAGGTTTAGACACGGGAATGGCCTCTCGGGATAAAAGGGGGAAAGCTCACGTGACATGCAATTTCCGCTTCTTTTATATATATATATATATATATATATATATATATATATATATATATATATATATATATATATATATATATATATATATATATATTTTTGTGTTTTAATTTACTTAAAACGTGTTTTCTCAGAGTCCTAGGTAGGTTGGAAAAGATTGCTCTTCTTTTTCGCAACTATGCTAGATCCTGGGTCAGTGGAGACCATCTGTGCGGCTATAAGCCCCTCGTTTTGCACCTGTATTTCGACATCCCAGGGTGGACAGCCCCGGGCGAGGGTCCTATAGGGCAAGCGGTTTCCACCGGCCTAAAAGAAAAATCAAACCTAAGGACCGAGCCTGTCATGTTCGTTTTGATGCGTTAGCCATGCGAATAGTGAATTGAGCCGGCCACTGAGTCAAGATCAGGTCAAGAGTTCGGCATGACCTCTCTTTACCTTGCTTGCGCAAGGGATCTGTGACGTTAGGCGTTGGCTGGGTCATATCGTCATGGCTGACGTATCAAAGGCTTGATGACATGGTGCCATGTGAGCATGTATGTATATCCGGGACGGAACATCGTCTGGGTGTAGCTTCGGAAAATCAAGATCAGGTCAAGATTTTAGCATGACCTTTCATCGCTTTGCTTGCGCAAAGGATCTTGAGTTCCGAGCCTCGACTCAGAAAATGGCCGGCATGGGATATGTATCCAGGCTTGTATGACACGGACTGGGTAAAAACCAACCGAGTCTGGACAGAGTGTGACTCAAGACTCAAACGTGCAGGGTTGACGCTTGGCTAGGATGGGATGTTTGGAATGATCCCGTGCGTGTCCGAGAGGCGTAGGAAGGCCAAACGAACTGCAACTGAGACCACTCTGGGTTAAGGGTTGTAGTGTGCAGTGTATCCGAGGCAGCAGTGCGCGTAGCGTGTGGTGTACCGAGGCAGCAGTGCGAGTAGCGTGCGGTGTACCGAGGCAGCAGTGCGAGTAGTGTGCGGTATCTAAAATTCTTTTTCTGAGTAAAGCAGAAGTTTTGAAGAATTTTAAATGTATGTACACAGATGTATATTGATGCATTTTTTTTTGTATTTTTTTTTGTAAAATAAAAAGTAAAGCACATACACACACACAACAGTTAAAGAAAAACGGGTAAAATGAAAGTTTGACCCTCATCATCGTTTTAAAAATCTTTTGTTTTTGTTTAAAAAGATTTTAAAACAAAATGCCCCCAGCAGATTCGCCAACTGAAACTACCCGGATCCCGGCTCGCGCGCGGGGGCTCCGGCAATCTCGCATTTTTTCTCCGTAATGCGTCGCTGTTTTCGGGAAAGTTCGCCCGGATCCGAGAGGCAGCGCGTTCGCGCCCCGGCATCTGGCTCATTCCCGCTTTATAGCGTTAGTTGGGAGGTGTCTCGCCGTGTTTTTGCTTTGTAGAGTCGCCACGCCGTTTTTATTAAGCCCAAAACATTGAAAAAGGGCATCAGTTTAAAAATAAACTGTTTTTGTGTGATGAGATTTTGAGTTCGGAGGTCAGATGACTCCTCGGGAAGAGAATATTAAAATCTTAGAGCTCACCCGAGTCGCCTCGTAAAAACGAGTCTTTCGGATACCCCTAATATTCTTTAACTGTTGTGTGTGTGTGTGTATGTGCTTTTAAAAATGCATATATGTTGTATCGGATGTCTACATTGTACACTACGTATTGAAATGTATTGAAATAGTAATGGAAGGAAGCCTTACCAATGTTGGTTCGTGTCTGTCTTCCTCTGGGGAATAGTGTTTGAGGATGGAATAGTGTTCCGGTACGGACCGGGATTGCTTCGGGAGGAGCCGGTTGTCTGCGGGCAGAGTTTCGGCGTGCGTTGGGTTTGTAGGTTGCGTTTGGGCAGAGGTTCGGCGTGCATTGGGATCGCAGGGATCACTCGGGCAAAGGTTCGGCGTGCGTTGAGATGGCAAGAGTCACTCGGGCAGAGTTTCGGCGTGCGTTCAAGTTGTCGATTTGGCTCGGAAAGAGCCGGGACACCTTGGGAAAGACCAAGCAAGGCCTCGGAGTACCACGAGGGGCCTCAGAGTACCTCGAGAGTGCCTCGGGGCAGCGCGGGAGCGTCGTGGGGCGCTCGGAGAGGCTTCGGAGCACCACAAGGGAGCTCGGAAGGCCTCGGAAGGATCCGAAAGGGGCCGGGATTGCCCCGAAGGGTCTTAGAGGGGAGCGTGAAGGCTGGGGGGAGAGGAGAGAAGAGGGAAATGTGTGAAAATGAGGGAGGGGGAGCCCTCTATTTATAATGTAGGAAAACTGCAAAGAAGTCCGTACGGACCTCTTAGGTAATCCAAATTTTTGGTTTTCCTCGATTTGAGGGAATCTGGTAGACTTTAAGGGGATTTTGAAATGATTATGTCTGGGTGCAATAAGGTCCATACGGACCATCTTAGCATGCAATAAGGTCCGTACATACCAACCATGTAGGGGGGTAATGATGTTCTCCGGGATTTGAGGGAATAAGTTGGACTTTAAGGGGATTTAGTAATCATTGAAGCAAAGAGGTCCATACGGACCATTTATGCTTTTCTGATTTCTGAATAGTTCCCAAATGGTCCTTTTATCCCTTTTTATCTCAGAAAGGTTCCTCCCTTGGTTTGGTTGGGGGTTTTTGAGGGTTTTGAGTGTCAGAGGTCTTCGAGACTGCGTTTGTGAGTCTGCGGTGTTTCCAATGTGCTCGGAAGAGGGTGATCCAGATTGGGGTACTTACACTTCCTTTTCTAACTGACCCTCATCAATGTGCTTTTCTTTTAACAATTTCTTACTCGAATTATTCAACCAAAATTCCATGTTTTCTCTCTTATAAAATTCCAAAGTAAGAAATGGTTTTGAAAAAGCCTTATCTTCTTCATTTCGACTAAGTTCATCACCAGAATTATCACTAAAAGAACGAGTAGGAACAGAGGAGGGGGCAGGTGTTACCTCAGATGATATCCTCTTCTTGGTAACACCTTTGGTAGCACTCACTGAAGCTTTGCCCTTGCCCTTCTTCTTCTGAAAATCAGATAGAGTTTCCTCCTCATCACCATCCACCCAGGCATCAAAAGAATCCACAGAAGGTTCCTTTTCTTTGTTGGCATCGAAATTATCGTCACTCATATGAGGTGAGGACACATCTAAGGAGCTTTCTGAGATTTCAACCGGATCAGAGGTGGTATTTGATGTAGCCTTGGACCTGATTGATCTTATACGGTTGGAGGACCTCCTCTTTGCAACTTGAGGATATAGCTTGGATGTTGGAGCTTTCCTCTTCCTCTTCTCTTTTGATTCGACTGGAATAAGAGTGACCTTGGAAATGCCATGTTCGAATGAGGCTATGGGGGCAGAGGCTGGAACAATAGCCATTGTAGGAGGAGAAGAACTTGGTGTAATCATGGGAGAGGTTTCCATGGCTACACGAGAAGCAACGGACGGGGCAATGCTTGGGGAGATATCCATTTGGTCTGTGTGTGAGTGTTCGACATTGGCTTTGGATGGAGAAGCCATGGAGAATTTTTTGGAATTTTGGAACGGATTTTTGACCTAGGAATATTGGGAGAGACGAACGGCATTGAAGAGGGGTTAAAAGGTGAGAGAGAGTAACGGTTAGAGAGAGAGAGATAAGGAAGGAGTTAGAGAGAAAATAGGGGATTAAGGAGAGAGAAGTGGATAGGGAACAAGGTAAATAAATTTGATTTGACATTACAATCCCATCCAACTTAAAACCCTATAAACCCTCTCCATTATCCTATAAAAAAACAACTCCTATTTAATCTAATCCACTCATTTACATTAAACCCTAACCACACATTTTTTTAAAAACCCAACAACCCAAAAATAAACCTACACAGCTATAAAAAATAAATTAAAAAAATATATAATTTTTTTTTTAAAGTTACACGAAAAAATAAAATAAGAAATTAAGTAAACAAAATATTTTGTAACTATATCCGAAATTTTTGAGAACAAAAACAAAAAATATAGGTTAGTTACTCAACAATGTTTACCAAAAATAAAGGAAACTTGTTGAAGACGTTTTCAAGATCGTAAACTCTTTAATTAAAAAGATTTTCAGATTTTGAAAAATTAATCAACAATATTTCGAAAATAAGAAATAAAAAAACTAATATAGCACACACTAATGTGTTAAGGCAATGATGGTAAAACGTAGGATAACACATGTGATATAAATCCCCTTGATAAATATTTTCATTTTCAAGCACTTCAAGCATAACAAGCTGAGCATTTTTAGGCACTTCAGGCAAAACAAGCTGAGCATTTTTTCATGTACTTTAGGCATTATAAGCCTATATATATTTTTAATTACATTTCTTGTTATAAAGGATCAATACACTTCTTTAAACAAGAAAGCATCGTAGTAACGAGCTCCGTGCTTCGAGTTATATTTCAAGTGTAAAGATAAAGTGATTTATGTCTTTCAAGTAGGGTACACTGTAGTAGCGAACTCCATGTCCCTAATACTTAGCATAAACCACCTCATACATTCTCATTGGCAAGAGTACATCGTTGCAGCGAACACCGTGCCCCGAGCTCGAGAGAATAGTATGGAAATAAAATGCCTTTGCCTTTCATTTATCATAAAAGAAAAGATTAGTGACTTTGTCACTTTTAGCATATGAAGGGGAGTGATATCATACATGATAACCTAAGTAATAACCTACCATAACAAAAAGGTCAGCATGTGCCACGGTTAGAACTAAGCTAACCAGATTAAAAGAATATGAAAGCATTTTTTTTAAATAAACAGAAAAAATACACTAATATACAAGTGTTACCCTGAGTGATAACATCACCTGGGGTAGCACAGACAAACAGACTCAGAGATTACAAAGACCAAGAGATCTTTTCAAACTATAAAATCTCTCGTGGTTTAAGGCCTTGGTAAAGATGTCAGCCAGTTGATACTTAATATCAATATGATCAATGTTAATTAGGCCTTTATCTACCATATCTCTAAGAAAATGATGACGTATATCTATGTGCTTAGTACGGGAATGCGGAACAGGGTTTTTTGAAATGTTGATAGCACTTAGGTTGTCACAGTACATAGTCAAAGAATTACTCTCTAGGCCATAATCATCTAGCATATGTTTTAGCCAAATAAGTTGTGAGCAACAACTACCAGCTACAACATACTCAGTTCAGCCGTGGAAAGAGAGACACAATTTTGTTTACGACTATACCATGAAACTAAATTGTTACCCAAGTAAAAACACCCCCACTAGTACTCTTCCTATCATCCATATCCCCCGCCCAATCCGAGTCGCTAAAGCCTACCAAATTGGTGTTAGTATCCTTACTAAACCAAATCCCTAATCCACTTGTTCCCGAAACATATTTAAGTATCTTTTTGACAGAATTAAGGTAGGAGACTTTAGGATTGGCTTGATAACGTGCACAAACGCACACACTAAACATGATATCAGGATGACTAGAAGTGAGATAGAGAAGGCTACCTATCATAGAACGATATAGAGTAGGATCAACATCCTCACCTACTTGGTCTCTACCAAGTTTAAGAGAAGAACACATAGGGATTTTTGGACTTTTTGCTCCTTCCAACCCAAATCATTTCACTAGGCTCTTTGCATACTTGCTTTGTGAAATGAATATCCCTTCATTTGATTGTTTCACCTGCAAGCCTAGAAAGAATGTTAACTCACCAATCATGCTCATTTCAAATGTTGATGTCATAGCCTCTACAAAATCTTTTAAACACGTTTGAGAAGTAGAGCCATAGACTATGTCATCAAAATAGATTTGAACAATGACTGTTTCTTTGCCATTCCTTAGGATAAATAAGGTCCTATCTGCTTTACCTCTTGTAAAACCATATTCAAGTAAAAAAGAGGTTAAGCGACCATACCATGCACGTGGTGCTTGTTTCAAGCCATATAAGGCTTTATCAAGTCTATATACGTGGTTTGGTAGATGAGGATCTTCAAATCCTTTTGGTTGTTCAACAAAAATTTCTTCTTTTAAATAACCATTTAAAAAGGCAGCTTTAACATCCATTTGAAACAAGGTAATTTTTAGATAACATGCTATAGCCAAGAGGAGTCTTATGGATTCTATTCTAGCAATGGGAACAAAGGTCTCATCAAAGTCAACACCTTCAATTTGGGTGTAACCTTGAGCTACGAGACGAGCTTTGTTCCTTACAATATTTCCTTGCTCGTCAGATTTATTTTTGAAAATTCATTTTGTACCAATTACATTAGTGTTAATGGGACGTGGTACTAAACACCAAACTTCATTACGAGCAAATTGTTCAAGTTCCTCTTGCATGGCATGTATCCAAAAATTATCTTTTAAAGCTTCAGAAATATTTTTGGGTTCTAAGGAGGAAACAAAACATGAATATTTTACCTTGTGGTATGTGGTGGACATGCACACATACCTCACCATTTCACGACTACTAAAGGGCTCATTATTCCTTGTTCATACTCCTTCACTTGCTTCTCCAATAATATGAGATGAAGGATGATCTCTTCTGATTCTAGCTGGTGGATCCCTTCTCAAATCTTCATGCACATGAGCATCATCATCAGACTGTTCATCCTTTTCAGTAGCTGGACTGGTCTTAGGTGATACCTGAGATGCTATCCCTTCAGTGGCAACACTTTGGTCAGCACCTGGGGTATCACTTGCTTGATTTTGATCTTCCAGCTCTTCCAATAATATCAATGGAGATTCCTGCACTCCATCACATGTAACACTTGCTAAGTCATCAAAAACAACGTTAACTGATTCCTGAATGGTTTTTAACCTAAGGTTATAAACCCTATATGCTCGACTATCCTGAGCATACCCAAGGAATATAGCCTTATCACTTTTAGAGTCAAATTTAGCTAAGTAATCCCGATCATTTAGAACAAAACACACATATCCAAATGTATGAAAATAATGAACTTTTGGTATCCTACCATTCAAAATTTCATAAGGTGTCATTCTAGTACCAGGTCTTAGAAAAGCTCTATTGGTCGTGTGAAAAGCCGTGTTTAAGGCCTCAGCCCAAAATCTTTTTGAAATTATTTTTGAAAACAACATCCCACGTGCCATTTCAAGTAAGGTCCTATTTTTCCTTTCAGCCACCCCATTTTGTTGAGGTGTTTTAGGAGAAGAAAACTCATGTTTAATTCCTTTTAATTCACAAAAAGTAAAAAACAATGAATTATCAAACTCCGTTCCATGATCAGACCTTATTCTCATGATAAGAGCACAAAACATGTTTTTAATTTTAGCATGTAAGATCTTAAATTTTTCAAAAGTTTCTGATTTTTCTTTCAAAAAATATACCCAAGTGAATCTAGAAAAATCATCAACTATTACAAAAGTATATCTCTTACCTCCTAAACTGTCTAACTCAACTGGACCCATTAAATCCATATGCATCAATTGAAAACAATGAGTTGTCTTAGAATACTCCTCATTATGTTGGGTAGCACTATGGGTAGCACGTGTTTGTTTACCCTTGAGACAATCTTCACATATGATTTTCGTACTTATGTCCAGACTAGGTATACCTCTTATAGCTTCAACCTTAATGAGTTTCACAATGTTTCAAAAATGGACATGACCCAACTTTTGATGCCACAAGGTAGCATCATCAACTCTCACAGAATGACACACTTGTTTATCCTCAACAAGATAACAGTTATTGCTTGACCTAGTACCAGTCATAACACAGTTATTGGTACAATAAAAAACTTCACAAGTGTTTTTATTGAATTTCACTTCAAGATTGTCATCACAAAGTTGGCTAATACTAATTAAATTAGTTACAAGTTCATCAACATGCAAAACATTTTTCAAAGCAGGAAATCCATGTACATTTAAAATCCCATTTCCTACTATATTACTCTTGCCACCACCACCATATGTTACACTACCACCTTGAATAGGTTCATATTCCTTTAAAAACATTTTTGTTCCAGTCATATGACGAGAACAACCACTATCAAAATACCATGAACCTTCAACATTAGTTTTTAAGGCAGTGTACACAATAATACATATCAGGTTAGACTTAGGTTTCCACACTTTCCTACTTTGATAATTTCTCTTCTGACAGTAGGTGATATCTCACGTGCTAGGCAACACTTCAGGTATTACAGAGGAACTGGATTGTTTCTTTAAAAGAGTTTTACAATCATTTTTCAAATGTCCAGTAGAGTAACAGTAGTTACATATTTTCACCTTGTCAGAGGACTTATCAGAAGACATAAGTTCGACATGGTCTCTTTCTTTAACAAAAACTAACTTATATTCCTTATTAGCCAAAGTAGATGTAATAACATTTAAGGACTCTTGAAAACCCATACCTGCCTTGAGTGGTTTGTTCAACCTAAGAATTGCATCCAATTTGGAAGAACTCGTGTTGATTTTCTTAAATGTGGTCTCGGCTAGAGTAAGCTTGGCCTTGACTTTGTCTAGCTCCACATCCTTCTTTGTGAGTTGGACTTCCAATCTAGTCAAGCCATCAGTCAGATCTTGTACCTCTTTTGACAAAGAAATGACCTTCTTGTTCTCCTTCTTCCATTCGTCCACCAATTCTTTGCAAAGTTTCTTAAGACCACAAATGAGTTCATCCTTGCTGAACTCCTTACTTTGTTCACCCTCTTGTGAACTACCTTCATCCAAGTTAACAGAACCCACAAAACAAACATCATTTATCAAATTAAAATATGTATACCTGTTGGATGATATCTTAGAAGCTATCCCACTCTGGATATCACATGAGGTATCACTGACAGAATCTGAGCATAATTTGTGACCATCATTACTGTTTGATCTGATTCAGATTGATTGGTCTCCTCATTCTCATTGTCACTGAGTGAAACCCATTGGTTCTTTCCCATCTTCCTTAGAGTGTTAGCACACTCGTTTGAGTAATGACCCCATCCAGAGCAAGCATGACACTGGATTGATTCAAGATATTTTGGATCAGATCTAGATTGATCTGATGATGCTCTCCTTATGGGACCACCTTTCTGAGTAGATGGAAATGTCCTCTTTGGCATTGAATTGTACACCTTGGTTTGTTGCTCTTTAGCCTTCACCTGTACATTTTCTTTGTTAAATTTTCGAAACATAGAGTTATATTTCCTAGCAAGCAAGGAAACACTGGCATCTTCACCTAATTCCTCAAAAATTTTGTCCTCCTCATCAGTTGAAAAACTAGAGGATTGAACTTTTAAATCAACACTCTTGCCTTTAGAAGCTTCACTTTGCTCAGCAAGGTTTGACTCAAAAATTTTCAAAATGCTCATTAAGGAATTGATGTCCATAGTAGAAAGGTTGTGAGCCTCTTATATAGATGAAACCTTCATATTAAAACCCTCAGGGAGAGTTCTAATAGCCTTTGAAACCAATTGTTTGTTTGTAAAAGGTTCACCTAAAAGTTGACACTCATTAGCAATGTCAAACAATTTTTCAAAATAAGAGGAAATGGTATCATTTTCACCCATTCTCAATCTTTCAAATTTGCCAGTAAGACCTCTAAGTTTGTTTTCACGCACACTAGAATCACCTTCACAAAACCTTTGTAAAATATCCCAAGCTTCTTTAGCTGTGGAACTATTTTGAACAAGTTTAAAAATGTGCATGTCAACCCACTCAAAAATAGCATTAAGAGCTTTCTCATTATAGTTAGCTAGGGTGATCTCTTCATTAGTCCACTCGATGTCAGGTTTAACCTGGATATCACCATCCTCATCAGGAGGTAAGAGTGGAAGAGAGTACCCATTAACTATAGATCGCCACGCTCGAAGATCAATTGATTTGATATGCGAGCGAAGATGGATCTTCCAATACGCATAATTCGAACCATCTAAAACAGGAAGACATTTTTGGTTTAGATTTGCAGGATCATAAGCCATGACACCTAGACCAAGCACTTAGTATCGTCAAGTGACCTGCTCTGATACCAATTGAAATTGTCACGGCCAGAATCACAAGTGATATCCAAGGTGATAACAGCACCAACGATAGCACTTGGGATAGCACACACACACTTCAAAAATAAAACAATTTTGTAAAAGAGATTGCAGCGGAATAATAACACCAAAATTGTTTTTCTCAAGTTATATAAATATAACTTGAGAGTGCCTCTTAGGCAAGACTTTATAATCACTATAATGAATTTACAAAGCCGAAAATGTTCCCTATGGCTATAACAATATGAGCTCTATGGAACAAGAGATAAAAAACGGAATCCTATCCTAGCCTTCACACAACTTGATACCAAAGTAATCAAGTGCGAAATTACAAGGGAGGAAGGATTAAAAGAACCAAACAAAGAACTCTATCTCTAAGCTTTCGAAGGTGTGTATAAATGACTTTTCTTGGCACGTGTTGGTATGTATTGGCATATCTTCAAATGAAACCTTCCAAGCTTATTTATAGTCTTCAAATACTTGAAGGCTACTCAATAAACAACATTGGGGCTGTATTTGTACGTTGAGGAAGAGTGGGGAAGAGGTTGAGGTTGTTCCTTGATTTAAGCACCCACTTCCTCAAAAATAGCAACCGAGTTGATTTATCTCCAAGTCCAAGCTTCAATGCCTTGTACTCTCAAGATTTATCAACCTTGTACTCTTCTTTTATTCAACAACAACTCCTTGACCAAGTCTCCACACGTTTTTAATTTGTTGTTGCCAAAGTTACGATTTTATGCATAAAATGTTATTTATGCATAAATCATTTTCTTCCAAATTCCACACGTGTCTAGCTCTTTCTTCGATCCTATTGCAGTCTGAAATATGAACATAAACCATAGACTATACAGATTATATTAGCACATCAGTCCATTAAATAATAAACAAGAAATATTCAACTATATAAATTCCAGTACAGGAAATCATCTGCGATATCACCTGAAATTTGGGAAATCATCTACGATATCACCTGCAGTTTACACTAACACCATGTCTTACCTGAAAATATTCTACACAATGATAAAAGGCAGTCTCAACAATTGTTGTTATTGGCATCCCGCGAGCTCCTTTCATGGCACTATTAAAAACTTCAGACATATTAGTTGTCATAATACCCTATCTATAACCACCATCATGCGCCAATGTCCATTTTTTGGCATCTAAATTAACAAACCATTTAATTGCCTCAGGGTCAATTAAACAGATACTCTTCAAAGTATTTTTCAATCTCCTATCTTGAGTTGCTTTACCATCTCTCCAAAACAAATACTTCAAACCAACACCTCTGTGCTTTTCCAAGAAATTTGCTCGCATGTGCCTCAAGAAATATCTATGATGCACATTTGGCCACCATGTATCTTCCGATATAATTTAAGAATGCCATGATGAAGGTCAGATATCAAGCATACCTCACGGACTCTTGATAATATTTCTGCAAACAAGATATAAGAACCAACGCCAATTCACCCGATCCTCTTTTTTAACAACATCAAATGCAAGAGGAAGCATACTGTCTTGGGCGTCAACACCCATACCCCTTTATATCTACCATGAAGGAATGTTCCATCAACATAAATGACAGACCGACAATGAGAGAAAGCTTCAATGCAAGGCCAAATGCCCAGAACAGCCGTTGAAACATATGTAATTTACCGGTAGGAGGAGGAGGATGAGTATACTCAATAATTGTTCCGGGGTTGTATTTTTGGATGGCTGCTAGGACGTGGGGTAACCTTATAAAAGATTCTTCCCAATCTCCAAAATCCTCTGCAATGCCCTTCTGATTTCCACACCATGCCTTCTTATACGTAATTTCCTTACCAAATATTCTACTAATGTGTGCAATAATAACTCCAACCTTAACATCTGAATCGGCCTTAATAAGACTAACCAGTTGCCGACCAATAAACTTCGCATCTAGGTTGGGGGTGATCTTGGCTTTCTCCTGAAAACAAGCAATAATGAGGACCCTTGTACTTGGTCACTTCCCAGTAACCATTTTTCTTCCTACTCACACGAACTTAAAAATTGCATGGATACTGTTTGAGTAGACATACTATTGCCTAGGAATGAGGTGTGCTCTTTCTTACCCTGATCATATGATTAGTTCTAATATGGTACCTTTTATGTCAAATTGAGCCTCGTTCTTGTCAGAAATGCGTATCCCTTTAGCAATTTCGTCTTTCTCTGGATCTCAAATCGGAAAACTGAGTTGATTATGAGAATCAATCAGCCCCTCTTCTTGTCGAGTAATATCACTAATATCACTGTAAAAAGGGTAATATGCTCTCTCATACCTCCGATTTTCTGATGCTTCATAATGAACCAAATGTGTTTCCAAGTCATCATCAATCGGGCCATCATCACCATCGCCCAAATCTATATCAGAATCAATACTACACTCTTCATATCCATCATCAACATCATCTAGTAATGCATCTATATACGTGTCTTCTTCTTCTTCATCATCTTCCGAATTCACATCATTAACAAGATCATTTTGGCATGCCCCATCATCATAATTTGGTGTTTGGGTTGATACAAGTGTTTGTGTACTTAGACCAACCCCTGCATCACGGTAGCAACTTGATGAATTCCCATAAAAGGTCTCAGTATTACGTGTTTCAAATTGTTCATAATGTCGATTTTCAATCAATTTGACGATCACGTAAAACTGCAAATTACTCAGCCCCCGCCAATTTAGCAGAAACATCGAACATTATATCTATACCCGCATCATTTTCAATACAAAAAGAAAAGTACACACCAATACTGCTATCAAATGAATGGGGATACCTACAAATTATTTCCAACTCATATAAACTCCGATCCACACGCATCTCTTTATATAATTCATCAACCAATTGATTGTATCTCCAATTACAATAAGCCCTAATCGCACATTTCGGCCCTTTTTAAAATGAGGACCATCAAATGGACATTCATCATCACCTCCCCAATAGCACATGAAAATGAGTGAATCTCCGTTCATTTTTAACCCTACATTACAAAATCAAAGTGTTAAAACATTAAAAACCTAATTTTAACATTCATATATATATTACTAACTCTATATATAAACACAAGTATATATAATTATTGAGATATTAAAGATTTACCTTGATTTGTACTCTTGACTAATTTTAAAGTTGAAAAATGTAAAAATTTAGAATTTTTCAAACCACTTTTCTTCTCCCTTTCTCCCTTTCTCTCTATTTTCAGTTATACATTTAGGGCCTACAAGAATCTGTCCCCAACCTTATCTCAAAATTCGCTTAAACTCGCCATATCAATTGGCGAGTTTGAATCTCGCTTAAACTTGTCAAATCAATTGGCGAGTTTCATTTCCATTTCATTTTCTTAAAATGCAGGAATAAAAAAGAAAAATTTGAAAAAAAATAAAAGAACTCGTCATTCCATTTGGTGAGTTTGAACGGACAAATGTCAAACTCGCTAAATGGATTAGCGAATTTTGAAAAAATGGACATTTTGACAGATAGTTTGGAAGAGTTGTTATTTTGAAAATTATATTTTTAAAAAGGAATATTTTGAGAAAAAAATCTTGATAGAAGACAATATTAAAAAGTATTTTTTACTGAAAACATGCATCTAATTTAAAAATTGATACTCTCTTTTCATTTTTTTATAGTTTATTTGAAAATTATCAAACATCTAATTCACATTTTTTGGGCCTCTCATGTAATTATTCTCAATTTAGTATTTGAAACATAAATTGGTTTGCAAAAGATCTCCATCCCACGCACAGACCAAGAATGTTGAGACTGAGCCCAAATGGCATATGCCTCGCCTCCCTTTTCTTTTGCCGCCGGCCAAAATTTCTCAATTTCAATAATTTCTCAACTCCTTCTTCTATCTCATCCTCTACCCTTTTAACTTTCCCTCCTAATTATATCAGATTTGATAATATCACTAAGCTCGACCATGCTCTCCAACTGTTCGATGAAATGCTCCAAACGCAGCCTCGCCCTTCAATCAAACACTTTAACCATCTGATTTCAGTCATTGTCAAGATGAAACATTTTTCACCCGCCCTTTCTCTTTTGAATCAATTGCATTTGCTGGGTATTTCAGATTTGTATACCATCAACATTTCCATTCATTGCTATTGCCATTTAAACCAGTTGAGTTATGGGTTTGCAATGTTGGGTCGTACCTTCAAGCTTGGTTATGTTCCTGACACTGTTACCTTTAACACTCTTATAAATGGTCTTGTTTTAGAAGGTAGGATTGTTGATGCTGCCGAACTATTCAAGAAATTGGTCAGACAGAAAATTTGTGAACCTGATGAGGTTACATATATGACTATTATGAATGGCCTATGTAAATCTGGGAAAACTACCATGGCTATTAACTTACTCAGAGCAATAGAAGAAGAAGGTTTTACGGCTAACGTGATATCCTATAGCACAATTATTGATGGTCTATGCAAGGACAAAATGATCGATGATGCTTTGAAACTCCTACAAGAGATGATTGATAGAAGCATTTTGCCTGATGTCGTTACTTACACCTCTTTGATTCAGGGTCTCTGTTACTTGAGTCGTTGGAGAGAGGCTACACAAATGCTAGACGAAATGTGCAAAAAACAGATCTACCCTAATGTACGAACATATAATATATTGGTCAATGCATGTTGCAAGGAAGGGAGGATGAATGACGCAGAGGATATCATCCTTAAAATGATTCAATATGGTGAGAGACCAAATGTAGTTACCTATACCTCACTAATGGATGGTTATTGCTTGCAAGGGAAAATGAGTGAGGCGAATAAAGTTTTTTGCTCCATGGTTCATAGGGGCATTGTGCCTAACATAGTTAGTTATAACACTCTAATAAATGGCTTTTGCAAGAAGGCACAAATGGACGAGGCCAGGAATTTGTTTCGGGAAGTTGTTCACAAAGGATTGAAGCCCGATATTGCTACTTATAGCACCCTGTTACAGGGCTTGTTTCACTTGGGTAAATGTTCAACTGCTCGGGATTTACTTGCTGAGATGCAAGCTGATGGTGTAACTCCTGATCTTCAAACTTATGCTGTTGTGCTTGATGGGCTTTGCAAAAACAACCGGATTGCAGAAGCATTATCTTTGTTTAGTTCAATGGAAACTCGTGGATCGAATTCTAATGTTGTTCTATATAACATTCTCATTCATGCTACCAGCAAGGTTGGGAAGTTTGATACTGCAAGTGGTCTTTTTGAAGAACTTTGTTCCAAAGGTTTACAACCCGATGTTCAGACGTATACCTCCCTCATATATGGTCTATGTCAAGAAGGCCTTGTGGAGAAAGCAAAAGAAATTCTTATCAAAATGGAAGAGAATGGTTGCATACCAGATGATGTTACTCACAATATTATACTGCAAGGACTTCTCAAGAACAATGCAGGTCATGAGGCTGTGAGACTTCTAGGGAAATTGGGTGAAATTGGTTTCTCACCTAATGACTATACTCTTTCCATGTTAAAAGATATACTCCCAGCTGAAGGACAGGATTCTACTCTACTCAACATGATTAGAATGTTTGTGCCAAAGGATAAAAAATGAAAATTCTCCCTTTCCTGCTCATGAGAAGCTGCATGAACAATAGAAGGACTCTATATTGTTCACATTTATTCAATGGACGTTTGAAGAGAAATGGGTTTAAGGAGTTTCTCACCTGAGTTTCTACTCTTTCCATGTTAGTATGTACTCCCCCCCCCCCCCCGTCCCATAACACATTTTGCTCTTACACTCAAGTCATTTATTTAGTTTTCCATGTTAGAATTTTGCTCTTACACTCAAGTCATTAATTTTGTGTTGGGGTGATGTCTTAAACTCAAGTCATTTATTTAGTTTTATTTCTGTTGGTGCATTAAGAGCAGAATTGTGAATTTGAACTTGCAAACTGGCATTTTCATATGTTGCAGCTAAGATGGATATCAGTCAGCTCTTTATTAGCTTCTAAATTATTAGCTGGTTCATAGTGATGGAGGGATCATTTGTTTGATGATTTTCTTATATTTTTCGCTCTCTTTTATTTTGTTTCGCTCGTCTCTTTTATTTTGTGGGGTTGAGAGGCCATCAGAATTTGGAGAAGATGTTAACTTGATGATATTTTAATTGAGTGCAAGGAAATCAGTAGAATCCTCCTGATATTTCTCAGAACCTTTTGTACGCATCTTCTTTCATTGTTCGTTTAGCAGTTGCCATTTAGGATTTTGATTTTGATATTGTGATTTGGTTGCCTATGTCTCAGTTTACATAAACCTGTTCGACAAAATGCCCAATAGAAGTGACCCAATATCAGTGCTCATATAACTTGAATAGAAAGACTGGGAAGACGTCTTGCTTTGAATACTTCACTCCATTTGTTTGATGAAATGCCAGAAAGAGGTATTGCCAGCTACTGACAGTACATCGAATGAAGATTTCATTCAGTATCACTTTGATTATTAACAAGGCTAGCTAGGCCTGCCCGTTATGATTCAAAAGCACCCATAGTATCGGGCAAAAGGCACAACTCCAATACTATTCCTCCTTTACCTTCAAGTCCTGGATATGTATTCATTTTCCCATCAAACTTGTTCCCATTCCCACTTCTTATAGCCACCGGTATCACATTGAGATCCTTCTGAAGGTTGTGTCGGAAAATACACTGGCTTAAGACTGCTTGATCTCGATTTTATAACCCCAAAATTGATTTCGAGCAGAAATTTGAATCTAGATGTCTTCAACAAAATTGCAGAAGACTGGCTTAAGACTGCTTGATCTCGATTTCCCCTCTTTTGGATTAGATTTAGGCGTAAATGAGAGAGGGAACGGGCAGGAAATCGATTTTATAACCCCAAAATTGATTTCGATCCGTACTTGAATCTAGATGTCTTCAACAAAATCCAAAAGAAGGAGAGAGAGGTTGAAAAAAGAAGAGGCGCAGGGAATTTGGGAAGAAGAAGTTTGTTTGCATTGAGATTAGAGAGGTATATAAATTAAACGCAAAGGCGGAGGAGCAGTAGCGTAGTTTTTTTTTTTTTTTTCAGGCGTTAGTTTATTTGTGAGTTGTGATGTGCGTACATATTGATCCGTACCTGAACGGTTCTGTATACTCCCTCCGTCCCAATAGTAGCTTCTCATTTTGTCATTTTGGGTGTCCCGTTAATAGCTTCCACTTTCCTTTTTTGGCAAAGAAATCTTTACTATTCCCTCCACTCATTCTCTCTCCTACATTATTTTAACACTCACAACACCATTATAATTTACTATTCCCTCCACTCATTCTCTCTCCTATTTTCAAATTACACTCACAACATTTTTTCTTCCCACTCATTTTATTAATTTGCGTGCAAGGCAAAAAACGGGCAGCTTCTATTGGGACGGAGGGAGTATATATATATATATATATATAAGTATTGTGAGTGAGTGAGTGAGTGAGTGAGAAAAAGGTTGTGAGTATAACAAGTGAGATAGGGTAAATAAAATAATAATAAAAAGTGGACATTTTAGGAAATGTGATTTACCATTGGGACACCCAAAAAGGAAATTTGTGCAAGTTGTTGTGGGACAGAGGGAGTATACTCTAAGTAAGCACTAACTTCTATTCTTTTCAATATGATCCAAAAGTTTGTACCTTGAAATAATCAAACATCCGCTACCAACCCTAGATCTTCCCCAAACAGTAAAAGACACAATATTGGTGTAATCCTTTTGCAACATTGTAGTGGCGTTATTTTCAGGAATTAAAGCATTATGTTTTAGATATCTTATAATAGTGTTTAACATTGTCGAGACTTTATAGGCATTTGTCTGTAAAGTCATGTCTCGACGATGACTTTATAGAGATTTTGTAATGTAAATATGTCACTATAAAATATAAAAATATTTTGTATCAGATATAATGTAATATATTTATTTTTGAAACTAAAAACCTTTAATTCATGAATTTGTTTTTGAAGTATATAATTGGGTCGAAGTGTTTTTTTTTTTTATTTGTAGTAGTGTTAAGAATGTTGGACTTTTGGATAGGTGGTGGGAAGGGTTAAGGTTTTGGGGAATTAGGGTTATGAAAGAGTATGAAAAATACTCTTAGATCTTTTAATTAATTTTTGTGATTCTGAATAAATTAAAGTAGTGTATATATATATATTACATAAATAGATTAGGAAAATAATTGTAATTATAGAGTTAGGTGTTGACTAACATTTGACTTTTTGTTTAGATATGTTTTTATGTATTTTAGGTAGGAAACTGAAGGAAGGAAGAACTCTTGGTGATAAGGAAAGAATCTAGATTTACAGGAAGAGATTGGAAGATCGAATCCTTGTTGAAGAAGGATTACTTGGTCCTTTATAAATAAAAGACATCCGCCTCCATTTTAAGCTACGGATTTCACGAGAGTAATACGGAGCAATTGAGAGAGAATTCCTTGAGTCCTCTTTTCTTGTGTCTCTGAACAAGGCTGCAGTTTTATGAAAAGGTTTCCAGCAAGAAATTCTTGCTGAAGTATTTAATATTCCGTTGCATTTAAATTCTGTTTATTAAGTTGTTTTCTGAAAAAAGTTGTTTATTCTGTTGTGCTGACAGTTGTGTGCACAACTGTACATACAAATCTGTGCACAACTGGTTACAGTCCTAGCTACAATTCTTTCAGGTTACAGTTTGTTTGTTAAGTATCCTTAAAATGGAGGACAGTGAGCTTGAAGAAGGAGAGGCTTGTTACAACAAGAATGGTGCAATCATTGACCCTGATAAAAAAAAATCTACATTGTAAGAGTTCTGTTATGTCATCTTATATTTTGTAACATTTTGGTTCAAAAGTTTGTGCTTGAACTAATTTAGTGTTGTTTTAGTTAAAGAAATAATTGGACTGTTCTGTTTAATCCTTGCTGAACTTGTTCATACTTGTGCAGTTAGGGGTTTTATAGCTACTTGTGTGATTAGGGTTGTCATAAGAATTGTCAAAAATATTAGGCGTTGTTGTTATTGAGTACCTGTTTGTTCTACAACATTCAAGTCAATTTCTTTTGTCATACTTAAACACAAAAGTGATAATTTTAGGCCGATTGGAATGTGCCTTTTGATGGTTAGCATCAAGCTGAATCTACGCATACATTGCCATTAAAGGAAATTTAAGGGTAATTGTTTGATTAGTCGCATTGAAAAGACCAAAGAAAGGCAATGACATCTTGGATGCTAAGCTGTTAAGTATTCTTGCTACTTCTAATCTTGTGTTCGAACCGGTAAAAAAGTGATAACTTTTAACGATTGGACTATTGTTTTTGATGGTTAGAATCATGGCTGAACTTCTGACAGTGAACTAGGGGTTTTTAGGTGCTTGTAGATAGGTAAATTGAAGGACTAAGGAAAATAGTGGGCATTTGTTGGTACTCAGTATGAATTTACTTGTTCATAACTAATGTTGTTTGAAATTCAAACCAATTAAAACTTGTTTTTTTTTTTTCTAATGGAGCTATAAATTAAGTAAAGTGTTTTGCATTTTGCTTTTTGGATGGATGAAATGTCTAATGTTATGCTTAGGATGAGTTTATGTTGTGCTGATGGGATTCATTGGATGGATTGCATCTTGTGACACAAGCCTTGGAAGTTGTTATGCTCCTGATGGTTCATAAATCTGAAATCGATAATTCGTTACTTAAACTCCCTTCGTCCAAAAAATAATACTCACTTGAACCCAGAAGAATAGTAGATGACAAGTCAAACTTTTGAATACATGCTTGTAACTTTTGAAATTGCACTAATATTACTTTAGAAGTGATTATTTATTTATTATATTTTTTTTGGGGGGAGGGGGGGGGGACAAACCTGAATGGAAAGAGGGACTAGTATTTAGGGAAGGATGGAGTATACAGTTGTTAATCTTGCCTGGACTGTCTTCTCAATAAATTAACAAGTTGAGTTTAGTTTGCTGTTCTCATGTTTGCTTGCATGGAAAACACTGATATTCTATTTTGACCTCTATTTCTCATAGGAAGAGATGGTTCACAACCTGTTGGGCCACCATGCTATAGATTTTGATGGTGAGGTTTCTGCTGAAAACTTGGGTAAGATTATTTTTTCCAGAAAGAGATGCACAAGTGCTTTCATTCATATGTAAAAGGTGATGGAACAAGTATGTATGTAACTTTGTCAGGGGCACGATTTGGTGAGTATGGTTCATTCTTACCCATGTATTAAAGGTCTCCTTCAGTTCGACCTCAGCAAAAGACTCCTCAGAGAGTTCAAACTTACACCACGACACATTTTCCTCTTGATATGAATGCAGAGGTACTTTGTGGGTGGGGGGGGGAACCCTCATTTTGTTTTGGTCAAACATGTGATTATGTTTTACTTAGGGTTGTGGGTTCTGTTACTGTACAGGGCACCCCCCAGCATTCATCTGTTTCTTCAGATGTACCCTTGTCTCTTAGGCCTGGAACTGCTCCTCGCAGCACAAGTTTGTTGCTTGATTCAAAGGTTGCATCTGCTGATGTTTCAGCCACGAGATTCATGCAAGTTGCCTCTTCCAGTTGCTGAGAAATTTCCCTTGAAGCATAAGTCTTCTGCAACTAAGTTGGTTAATCCTTCTGATCAGCCTTCCCTGAAGGTTCGAATTAAAGTGGGTTCTGGTAACAAAGGAAAAATACTGCCATCTATAGTGGTCTTGGTCTTACTTCTCCATCTTCGGCGGAGAATAGCCCTGCACAAAGTGGTCAAATGCCAATTGGATCTCCGGGGATGCCATGTGAATCTCCTGGAAGCATTCTACAGGTTAGCTTATGCATGTTATATATCATGATAGCTGTAACCTATGATGCACGGATACGTCACCCAGACATCGTATCGCGTATCCGATACGTATCGGATACGGATACGCTTGAAATACGCCAAATACGGACACGTTTACCCAAAAATTGGAAAAATTGGAAATCGAAACGACGAAATCGAAACGTTACCTTGTACTATTTGAAAACTCCATTCGATCGTTCGCGAACCCTAGCCTTGCTCCGTCCTAGCGATTGCCTTCTTCAAATCGATTTGCTCCAAGCGAGTCGCCGTCGCCGTCGCCTACCTTCTTCAAATCGATTTGCTTCGATCGAGTCGCCGTCGCCGTCGCTAGCCGAGGTAAGTCGATTTTCAATTTTTTCTTTCTCTGTTAATTTGCAATTTGCAAACTGCAATTTTCAATTTTTTTTCTCTTTCTCTGTTATTGCAAAGAAAGTGACGACAAAATGTGTTATACTTTTTACTGCTTATATTTTTTTATATTTATATTTTGGTCCTTATATTTTTTTAAATTTACATGTTGATCCCTGTACTTTTAATATTTACATATTAACCCCCCGTACCCGTATCCTATATTTTTCAAAAATGCCGTATTCCCGTGTCCCGTATCTGCGTATCCGTATCCCCGTATCCGTATCCGTGCAACATAGGCTGTAACCTGGTGAGGCTATGCTCATTGTATTTGTTTCCCCTTTCCAATATTTTGTTCTGAATCACCTTCTCTTGGACCAGAGTATGACCTCTTTTCCTGTCCCGGGGAGTCTGCTTCTCTCACCTCTCCATGAGAGTATACTCTGCTTAGTAAACAAAGAAAATATGCTGCTGGAGAGGAAGCTTGTACTTCCCATCAAGGGTCGGCAAAAGAACTCTTCCATGTTTGAAGATGATTCAGCTTCCATGTCAGGGGATGGAGACGTGTTACAAGGAAAGAAAAAGAAGTCAGGAGTTAAGAGTGCAACTCCAGAGGTACTGAATCATGGGAATGCTGTAGAATCGGAGGATAACACGTCCTCTCAATGACTTGAAAATCAAGCTGTCATCCAATTCCATCGCAGGTAATTCTTTGAGTGATTCTGTCAGGTCACCTGAAGCTTACAGGGAGGCTGGGAACAATGTTCCTGTAAAGAAAAGAGAGATTAAGAAGGAGTGGGCAAGCGATAAATTATTAACCACTAACATGCCCAAGAAAGAGTCCTTGACGTCATCTTATAGTGAAGATTGTGGCAAGTATGAGCAGCAAGATGCTATGAGTTGTTCAATGGAACATATCAATGAACAGCAAATCAGAAGTTCTTGCAAGGGATTTTCTGCTGTTCGTAGTGATGGTGGCAGGACCAAAGGTAGCAGAGCTCCTTCGGTGTCTAAAGCTGGTTCTGATGCTTCGAAGGGTGAGAAGGATTCTATCTCAACTCCAAAAGCTGGTCTGAATTCAACTGGTGATGAACTGGATGGAATAAATGTTGTGAAAAAAAAGTTGCCGCTTGAAGGTAAAAAGAAGTTCAAGGCAAGCCAAAACAATGATAAATCTGCTGGAAACTTAATGGAGGAGAGAGTGAGTTCTGGTATTCAGGCATCCAAAAAAGACAAGATGGCTGCTCTAAAGGTTCTCCAGAAGGTACGGAATAGCTATAAAGATGTATTTGACCCGGGATCAGAATGCACTAGTAGCCAAATGAAATTATCACAGAGGCCTACTGTTGATAAATCAGAAGGCCGTAAGCTTGAGGCAGTGAAACAAAAAGAGATCCTGAATGACGGGACTTCCGCTGGATCACTCCCTTTGGAAATGGCACCAGCTCCAGTTGCCTCTGTACCATTACTGGATTGGGTACAGTGCTAGTATCATAGGAACTACCAGTTTAGAGGTAGGGAAAGATCGACGTCCGTGATAAAGGAGGATTTGAATGAGTGTGGCTTTTGTGATGAACTTTGCATTGGAGCTGTCGCATTTGTAAGAGAAGTCTGCTTATTTAAGAAAAAGACAACACCTCAGAAATTTTGTTATTAAAAATTGCACTGTGAGGCCTATATAAGGCTTGAATGGTAAATTTTGCTATACTTATTTAAACTAAATCTTCATAATGAATCAAACTTCAAAGATTAAGGTGAAAGATCCTTTCCATTTCTTAAAAAAGTTTACTTAACGTAAACTGTGCTCTCTTTGATCCCTCCCCATCTGTCTTTGTGATTGTATCTATCAATCATTCTGTTCATGTATCTGTTTCATGTTTAATTACAGTTTACAGTCTGTATTAGTCAAGGCAACAACTAATGTCTCATAATGTTTAGGCCTGGAATGAACCGCTGTGATATCAGCGAGGATGTCACCACAAAAGCTGTCAATGATCTATACGTAGTAACAGTTCCTGAGAGTCAAGCCAACTTTCAAAACCATGCTGATAGAGCTGCATCAGGAGTAACTTCAGCTGGAGTAACCAGAGTTTTATTTCTGATGCTATGCCTAATCAGGAGAAAAAGAAACATAAGCCAAAACCCGTGGATAGCAGCTCTGGTCTGATGCAGACTTCGTGAAGCAGAGCAACAGGCAGTTAAACAGGGTGAGATTGCTGCAGGCCAAGGGGCTGTGAGCCAGGCGGGTGCCCAATGGATGGCCAGGCGTGCGCCTCATTTGGAGGAAACCAAGGCCAACCTTCTGGACGCGAGGCTGGCGCCCCACTTCAGTCCATGCGGCCGCTTCACCTTCAGCTCAATGAGGACTGGGAACGAGGCTGGCGCCTCACACTAGGCTGGGCGGGCGCCTCAATGACGGGGGAGCATTGCTGATGTTTTTACTGATGTTTTAAAATCAATTAAGTAGGGTATTTTTGTCCTTTCCATTCCAAAACGTTTTTAGGGTTTACTTAGGAGTATTTAAACATGTTTTAGAGTTTTAAACTAGACAGTTTTTTGATTATGAATTGAATTAAAAAAGAACGGCTGTGCCTTCTTGTTTATCGAATGTTGTTGATTTCTTGTTCGGTTTCATCTCTTAACCTCTGTTCTTTACATCATTTGTTATCAGTTGTCTGGACGAATTGATGGCCGAACGAGGGCGTGGAGTTCGTGGAGGAAGAGGTGGTCGTGGAAGGGGCCGTGCAGGGGATCCTCCGGAAGACGATCATCACCGCGAGCGTGATCTACGCGATATCGAGATAGACGATCTGAGAAGACAGGTTCAGGTACTTCAACTCCATGTTCAGAATCGTTGAAATCGTAGGGGGACACCGCAGATTATAGGTTCTGATTCGGATAATTCTTCCGAGGGTGAGGAGTATCACGAGGGAGTCAATCCCTTTGCCAGAAATCGTGGACATCAGAATAGGTATGAGGAAGACTCTTTGAAGGATATCAGTGTCAAGATCGAAATTCCGGAATTCGAAGGTAAGACTCATCCTGACGAGCTCATTGATTGGTTAAATACTGTTGAACGTATTTTTGATTTAAAACCTATGAAAGATGCTACTAAGGTGAAAGTGGTAGCAATCAAATTGAAGAAACATGCTTCGATTTGGTGGGAACATGTTAAGAAACAAAGGGTTTGGGAGGGTAAATCCAAGGTTCAATCTTGGGATAAGATGAAGAAATTGTTAAGGCAAAAATTTCTTCCGGAACACTCTAGACAGGATTCTTTTATTGCTTATCATAGTTTGAAGAAGGGGAATATGTCTGTAGAGGAGTTTATCAATAAGTTCGACCGTTTGTGGATGAAGTGTGATGATGCAGAAGAGGACGAGCAAACAGTGGCCCATTTTCTTGGGTGATTGCGTACTGATATTTCAGATGTGGTCCACCTGCAGCAATACTGGACTTTTGATGATGTTTGTAGGCTTGCTTTGAAGGTTGAAAAGCAGTTGCAGCGAAAGAAGAGTGTGAATAGTTGGCAACACAAGAATTTTTCTGGTACTCATAGTAGTGGAAGTCCTAGCAAGGTTGAGGGGGTTACACCAACAGTTCTAGTAACACAAGTGGCAGAAAAATCTGGTGCAGTTCAGGATGCTTTAAGGGGTAACAAGTCAGCCCGGTGCTTCAAAATGTCATGGGACTGGTCATTTAAGGGCCGAGTGTCCCAACCGACATGTTGTTGCTTTAATGGAGGATAGTCCACCAGTTTATGATGAAGCACCAGATGATTCAAATGGTGAGACCGAAGAAGTGTATGCAGATCAAGGAGTGGCATTGGTGGTTCAACGCATGTTGAATGTGATTGATGTGGAAGACGAGGAGTGGCTTCGTCATAATATTTTTCGAACTAAGTGCACTGCCAAGGGGAAAGTGTGCAAAGTAATCATTGATGGTGGTAGCTGTGAAAACATCGTTTCTACTGAGATGGTTGAGAAATTAAGCTTGAAGACGGAAGAACACCCACAACCGTACAAGTTGTCTTGGTTGAGTGAGGGGAGTGCATTGAAGGTAAACATGCGGTGTTTGGTGCAATTTTCCATTGGCAAACGTTACTCGGATGATGTATGGTGTGATGTAGTGCCCATGGTTGCGTGTCACTCATTGCTTGGTCGTCCGTGGTTGTTTGATCGGAGGGTTAAGCATGATGGATACAAGAACACTTATACCTTTGAGAAAGATGGGGTGACTGTTACGTTGTACCCTACACACTTTCGACAGAAACTTGACCCCGGTAAGGCTTCTGTTCCCGTTAGTCATCAACTTCTTAGCTGGCCTATTGTGGATGTCACATCAAAGCGAAACAGCATGCCCAAGCAGCAAGTTGGTACACATCGAATTAAAGAGAATTGTTTCTCAGGCGGGAGGTTTACTTTGGGTTCACTTGTGCAAGATGGGGTTTCTGTTGAAGCGTCTTGTTGGTATCGACTCGTGGTTGAGTCTTTTTCAAGGGGGGGTGAATGATGCAGAGCAACAGGCAGTCAAACAGGGCTAGATTGCTGCAGGCCAAGGGGCTGTGAGCCAGGCGGGCGCCCCATGGATGGCCAGGCATGCGCCTCATTTGGAGGAAACCAAGGCCAACCTTCTGGACGCGAGGCTGGCGCCCCACTTCAGTCCATGCGGCCGCTTCACCTTCAGCTCAGCGAGGACTGGGAATGAGGCTGGTGCCTCACACTAGGCTGGGCGGGCGCCTCAATGACGGGGGAGCATTGCTGATGTTTTTACTGATGTTTTAAAATCAATTAAGTAGGGTATTTTTGTCCTTTCCATTCCAAAACGTTTTTAGGGTTACTTAGGAGTATTTAAACATGTTTTAGAGTTTTAAACTAGACAGTTTTTGATTATGAATTGAATTAAAGAAAAGAACGGCTGTGCCTTCTTGTTTATCGAATCTTGTTGATTTCTTGTTCGGTTCCATCTCTTAACCTCTGTTCTTTACATCATTTCGAAGCTAAGAAAAGACTGCAGAGAGGAGTCAGCGAAGAGCAGAAATTTGGCTGACATGAATCAGCATCTCCTCAAGACAAATTTGAAAAGTGATAATGCTGTCTATCCTATTATGCCGTACAACTTTGGTATGGAAAAGAATGCCCCAAAAGAATACGAGAAGCATGTGAATGAAAGTAAATTCATTTTGGAATCTGTAACTTTTATGTGTCGTAATTCCTTATCTGAAAGTAACAAATTTCTTTCTTCAACAAATTATATTTTCAGGTGATATGAAACGTAAAAAGTTGAAAAACAAGCGGGAGTCTGAGCAGTATGATCATGAGATCTCGAAGAAAACTAAGATTGAAGTAGCACCTGTTGCCAATAAGATTCAGGATTCTGAACATGATGAGGATTTAGGTAGGGCTGGCCTCATAACAAGTTCTGGTTTGCCAAGCAGGTCAGGTGGAAAAGATATGCAGGAGTATAGCGAGCAGTGTCATTCTAAGAATGGAAATCATGGGCCAAAAGACAGGTTAGTGATTTCCGTGAAGAAACAGAGGGACAGTACTCAGATCTCTCAGAAGAGTGGGTACTTGGACAAAAAACCCTGTGATCAACGCGAAATACATGCAAATAAGAGAAAATTGAGGGATTGGCAGGACAGTCAGGGTTATCTAGAGACGTCAAGAATTAATGGAAATCAGCTCCCAGATGGCAAGGGGCATCCAGAAGAGGAGAGTAGCAATCAAGTATTCAACAAGCAAAAGAAATCCAAGATTTTATGCACTGAAGGGAAGGAGTCCAGCACAAGCAAATGTGACGATAAATCGTACAAAAACAATGCTGTGACAAAAATCATCTTGTCAGGTACTAGAGATAATTCAGTACACAAGGCTTGTGAGAAGGATCAGCAGCAGAGTAAGCATAGAGAAAATATTGCATCTGAGAGAAAATTGGATGATGTTTATTCATTGAGAAAGTATTCAGCTCCTGAACGTTTTCCAATGGCAGCCACTTCAAGCTCTTCAAAGGTTTCAGATTCTCGTAAAAGAGCTGGATTCCAAGATATAAGAGGCTCACCAGTAGAGTCAGTTTCCTCGTCTCCCATGAGAGTTTTTAATATTGATAAGCTTTATCCGACACAAAGGAACATTTCAGTTAAAGATAATTCAAAGAATGGTGATTCTATCATCCAAACTCCAAGAAAATCACAGGATAGAGAAGCCAATGCATCCAATCGATCTGCGACAGAAAAGAACAGAGAAGTTTCTAGGAAAAGAAATGTGCAAGATTATCATGATACTGATGCTATGCAAAACTTGGGTGGTAAATCTGAATCAAAAGCAAAGCATATTTCTAGATCTGGAAATAGCCATTTGGTTAGCAATGTTGCTGATACATTAATTGGACAGAGGAAAAGTTGCACCGATATCCATGTTTCAAACAATTGCGACGTTGAAGGTAGAATAAGGAAGAATTATGAATCTGATGGTGCTACATTTCCTCAGAAATATGGCAAGGTGTTATTTTGAAGTGCAGAATAGAAAAGAGAACTGATTGATGCAACAACTGAGGATGATTTATTCATTCTGATGCATTACATTTATAGTGCAACTAGCTCAACTAAAAAGATAAAATATCCCTAGAAATCAGGTAACAACTCTAGAATCCTGATATGAGATAATGCTACCAATATCCTAGAGACTAGGACTTCAACAATAGTCTAAAGACTAGGATTTTATTGACTTCAAATAAACGGATTATTGACTAAAACTGAGTAAGAAAACAAACAACCAGTCCTGAAGCAAATCTTAACACTCCTCCTTGCTTTAGGTACTGCAAACTCCGATCATCTTCCTTAATAACTCAAACTTACCATCTGAAAGTGGCTTGGTGAACAAATCTGCTAGTTGATCTTCCGACTTGCAACAAGCAAGTGCCACTTTTCCACTCTGTTGCACTTCCCTCGAGAAGTAAAGCTTGATGTTGAAGTGTTTTGTTTTTCCATGAAATACCGGATTTCGAGAAATTGCAATTGCTGCTTGATTATCAACAAGAATCTCCGTACTTCCATTTTGCTACATATGTATGTCAGATAGAACTTTCCTCAGCCATAGAGCTTGATTTGTTGTTGCAGTTGCAGCAATAAACTCTGCTTCTGCAGTGGATTGTGCTACAATCTCTTGTTTCCTTGAACACCGTGAAAAAACACCTGAGCCTAGGCTGAAACAATAACCAGAGGTACTTTTCATGTCATTTTGGCATGCCTCATCATCATAATTTTGTGTTTGGGTTGATACAAGTGTTTGTGTACTTGGACCAACCTCTGCATCACGGTAGCAACTTGATGAATTCCCATAAAAGGTCTCCGTATTACGTGTTTCAAATTGTTCATAATGTCGATTTTCAATCAATTTGATCATCACATAAAACTGCAAATTACTCGGCCCACCATATTTAGTAAAAACATCGAACATTATATCCATGCCAGCATAATTTTCAATATGAAAAGAAAAGTACACACCAATACCGCTAATGAATGGGGATACCTACAAATTATTTCCAACTCATATAAACTCCGATCCACACGCATCTCTTTATATAATTCATCAACCAATTGATTGTATCTCCATCTACAATAAACCCTAATTGCACATTTCGACCCTTTTTTATAATGAGGACCATCAAATGGACATTCATCATCATCTCCCCAATAGCACATAAAAATGAGTGAATCTCCGTTCATTTTTAACCCTACATTACTAAATCAAAGTGTTAAAACATTAAAAAACCTAATTTTAACATTCATATATATATATATATATATATATATATATATATATATATATATATATATATATATATGTGTGTGTGTGTGTGTGTGTGTGTGTGTGTGTGTGTGTGTGTGTGTGTGTGTATATATATATATATATATATATATATATATATATATATATATATATGTATATGTATGTATGTATGTATGTATGTATGTATGTATGTATGTATGTATGTATGTATGTATGTATGTATGTATATATATATGTATGTATATATGTATATATATATGTATATATATATATATGTATATATGTATATATGTATGTATATATGTATATATATATGTGTATATGTATATATATATATATATATATATATATATATATATATATATATGTATGTATGTATATATATTTATGTATATATATATATATATATATATATATATATATTTATGTATATGTATATGTATGTATATATATATGTATATATATGTATGTATATATATATATATATATATATATATATATATATATATATATATATATATATACATACATATATATATATATATATATACATACATATACATAGATAAATATGAACAAAGTGGTCCAAAATTTAATGATTTTGATCAAGAACTTACTGGCAATTCATAGGCAGAGAGGAATTTGTCCAAGTAGTTTATAGATAAATATGAACAAAGTGGTCCAAAATTGTAATCCTTTTGCAACATTGTAGCGGCGTTATTTTCAGGAATTAAAGCGAGGTTAATCTAAAACATGATATCTTATCTACTTTTTGTATCAATAAATCATTACTTGGTAACCATGCTTGATGATTTTGTTATTTGGTTTTATAAGGTGACACCACTTTTTGGAACATCAAATATGTTACACTTGTTCTGTTTGGATGGTTTGGTGTTTTGATGATCCATACCTAATACAGAAACAATCTCAAAGTTTATTGATGTAATTGTGAATATTTATACAAGTAGGTGACATAACTTGGGAAAGAAATATGAGTCCTAATATAACTGGGAAAGAGAAATACGAGTCCTAATATAATTGTGAAACCAATATAGAAAAGATTAGGAAAGATCTTTTAGATCTTTATCATGCCCCCTCAAGATGGACGATCGGTCAGTTAGTCCAATCTTGAACACCAAATCCTGAAACTTGGCCTTAGCAAGTGGTTTAGTCAAAGCATCTGCAAGCTGAGCAGAACCCGAGATATGAACCACTCGAAGATTCTGACATTGAACCTGTTCACGCACAAAATGATAGTCAAGTCCCAAATGTTTCATCTTCGAATGAAAAACAGGATTAGCAGCTACATATGTTGCCCCCAAGTTGTCACAATAAATTGCCGGAATTTGTGAAGTAGTAACTCCTATCTCACGAAGTAGATTATTTACCCAAAGAACCTCAGCCGAAGCTGCTGCAACTGCCCTGTATTCGGACTCAGTAGAAGAGCGAGAAAGTGACTTTTGTTTCCTAGAACTCCACGAAATAGCATTTCTGCCAAGATAAACAACATAACCAGTAGTCGAAACATAGTTGTCACGATCTCCTGCCCAATCAGCATCTGTGAAAGCATGCAAGGTAAGTGGAGAATCACGATGTAGAAGCAACCCATGAGAGCTTGTACCAGCAAGATATCGGAGCACTCGCTTTAAGGCTGTCCAATGAAGGTCCGTGGGACAGTGCATGAACTGAGAAAGGCGATTAACTGCAAACGAAAGGTCAAACCGTGTGAGAGATAAGTATTGTAGAGCACCAACTAAAGCTCTGTACTCCGTAGGATTCGAAATTGCACTGCCACCATGAAGTGTAAGAGGCGGATGAGGAACCATGGGTGTTGGAACCGGAGTAGCATTTGTCATATGAGCACGAGCAAGAAGATCTTGAATATATTTGTGTTGGCTAAGAAACAAACCTTCCTTGTGTGGGAGCACCTCAACCCCAAGAAAATAAGACAACGTACCAAGATCTTTAAGTGAGAAACGAGCAGAAAAGTCAGTGATGAATTGATCCACCATGTGAGAATTGGAGCCTGTAACAATGATATCATCGACATAAACCAAAAGATAAATTATTCCATTAGTGTGCCGAAGGGTAAAGAGAGATGTGTCTGAAACGCAGTTCTGAAAACCATGAGATACTAGATAATTTTTAAGCTCAATGTACCAAGCTCGAGGAGCTTGTTTCAGACCATAAATTGCCTGCCTAAGCTTGCAAACATGAGTGGGATGATCTTGATTTATGAACCCAGGAGGTTGGGACATAAAGACATCTTCCTGAAGTGTTCCCTGTAGGAAAGCGTTGTTGATGTCTACCTGACGGAGAGACCAACCCGACATAGTAGCCAATGAAAGAATGGTGCGTATAGTACTAGGCTTTACCACAGGACTGAATGTTTCAGAATAGTCAAGACCGGGTCGTTGATGAAACCCTTTGGCCACTAAACGAGCTTTGTAACGATCAACTGTTCCATCAGGATGAAATTTGGTGCGAAAAATCCATTTACAACCAACTAAATTTTGGTGGGGTGAAGATGGCACCAAATCCCAGGTATTATTGCGAATGAGGGCATCATATTCACATTGCATGGCCTCCCTCCATGCTGGAATTTTCAGTGCTTGCGTGACTGTCGTGGGCTCAGCCATTGGGGTGGGAAGAGTAACATTCAGGTTCAGTCTTTTGACGGGTTTGTGAATGTTGTTTTGTGAACGAGTGGTTGGACGAGGAGGGGGTGGGGCAGGTGTTGGAGCTGCAGATGTGTTACCAGGTGCAGCTGGAGAAGAGACCTGGTCTGTCAAAGAAGTATGGGCTGGTGGCTCAACAATGTTGGTCGAAGAAGCTGCCTCGACAGGATGGTTAACAGGCTGTGGTGATTCGGGAAGTGGACTGGCAGGTTGTGGAGGGGTAGAGGGTAGGGGATTAGGGGTAGGATTGGGTCTAGGGGGGTCAGGATAACAGGTAAGTGAAGAGTGCACCAAGAATCAGCATTGATTGGAGTGTTGTCACCGGAGAGAGAGGAGAAAGGAAACTGATGTTCGACAAATTTGACATGACGAGACACAAATATTTTGGACGAGGAAGGATCAAGGCAATAATACGCACTCTGAGTAGGAGAATATCCGACAAAGACACACGGTTTTGAACGAGGATCAAGCTTGTTAGTTGTGTATGGACGAAGCCATGGGTAGCATAAACAACCAAAACTCTTAAGTTTCAGATAGTTTGGCGGCTGCCCATGAAGAATAGAAAAAGGTGATTGCAATTTGAGAGTAGGTGTAGGCATTCTGTTGATTAGATAACTGGCAGTGACAAATGCTAAGGACCAATACTTTCGTGGCATATGAGAATGAGAGAGTAGAGATAGACCAGTTTCAACAATGTGTCTATGTCTACACTCGGAATATCCATTATGTTCTGGAGTGTGTGGTGGAGAGGTGAGGTGAGTGATCCCATGAGAAGCAAGTGTAGATTTGAGACCAAGATATTCACCACCATTGTCACTGAATATGGTGATAATGGGGCGTCTGAAGTATTTTTCAACAAGTAATTTAAAATTCGAGAAGACATTTGTGGCATCATTCTTGTGCTTGAGTGGATAAATCCATATGTATTTAGAGTAATGATCCACAAAAATAATGTAGTACTTGTAGCCATCAAAGGAGTGGATAGGTGAAGTCCATACATCACTATATAGGAGATCAAGAGGACCATTGGAAGAAAGTGTATTTTCATTAAAAGAAAGCTTATGACTTTTATTACAATTGCAAGAGTCACAAAAAAAGGAAGAACAATTCGGAATTTGAAGATTAAAACTATTACTAATATGACGAAGAATAGTAAATGAAGGATGCCCTAAACGATGATGCCAGTTGGATGTTGATGAAGGAGAGACTGCATGAATGACTGGAGGAGTTGGATGCCATTCATAGACGCCAGAGCTAGAAGTTCCTTGGAGGAGGGTTTTGCCCGTTCGAAGGTCCTTCACAAGAAAAGAATTTGGTGAGAAAAAAAAATGAAGCATTGTTATCATGACAAAGTTTGGAAATAGAGATTATGTTACGAGACACGGTAGGGACAAATAAAACATCGTTTAATGTAAATGAAGTAGAAGAAGAGAAGAGAGAAGTGGAACCAATGTGAGAGATGGGGAGGCCGGATCCATCGCCAATCAATAGTTCTTCTGTGCCAGCATAAGGAGAGTGAAGGGCTAAGTTGTTGAGGTCATTGGTGACATGATGCGTAGCACCGCTGTCAAGGAGCCAGCTGGGTGTTGGGTTTGAGTGGGTAGAGGCAGTATAAGCACGGGGTTGGTAAGGTTGATTGGTGCGATTGGGACGAGTGTTTGAGTTGTTGTTTGGTGGCGGTGGGAATGTGACCTGGGGGTAGAGTTGACGGAAACTATGGCATTGGTTGAGAAAGTGGCCATCCATACGACACCATTGGCATCGGCCTTTGTAGGTGTTAGTTCGGCCGGATGTATTAGGGATAGGGTTTTGGGTGGGATTGCCGAAGGTATGGGTATTGGGTTGGTTGGTTTGAGGCTGAAAGTGGTTGGTTCCTTGGTTGTTTTTGGTAGGATTTCTCTGGTTAAATTTGGCTGCATAGTTGACAGAGGCTGGATAGGTGGCAGAAGTGGTGGACTTGTGTTTTAGGCTGAGTTCCTTGTTGATTAATTTCTCATGTAATTCATCAAGAGAAATTGGGCTGTCACGGCTGTTCACTGCTTGGATTACACTTTCATAGTCTGGATCTTGGAGTTGTTCAAGAACTTTGTCCACTATATCTTCAGAATCAAGAGGACGTCCAAGAGAAGCAAGTTGATCCGTGCATGATTTGATGTCATGCATGTAGTCTGTGATTGAACGAGAACCTTTGGTGATATGCCGAAGGTGGTCTTTGATTTGTTTTACATGGCCTCGGGTGGGATTGGCGTAGACCTTGGCTAGGGTTTGCCAAGCTTCATGGGATGTCTTACATTGAGAGATGAGAGAGACGGTATTAGAGGCAAGGGTGCCAGCAAGTGCACCCAAGATCAATTGATCCTGTCGATACCAAGAATTGTGTGCAGGATTAGGTTTGGTTGTGGTGGTCTGGGTTTTTGTGGGAGGTGTGCCGTCTGTAGGGGTTGTAGTAGCTGATGTGGTGGTGGTAGTTGTGTTTTCTGGTGGTTGTGGATGAGAGCCATCCAGAAATTTGAACAAATCATGGCCGATGAGGGTGGCTTGAATTTGTGTTTTCCATGAAATATAGGTGGTGGGTGTAAGGCGAAGAACGTGAGTGAGAGAGACAACTATCAAAGGATGGTTAGGGTCTGCTGGGTTTGGGAGAGTATAATCACCACCGGTCATTGTGATTGGAAAAATTCGGATCAAGCTCTGATACCATAATACAGAAACAATCTCAAAGTTTATTGATGTAATTGTGAATATTTATACAAGTAGGTGACATAACTTGGGAAAGAAATATGAGTCCTAATATAAATGGGAAAGAGAAATACGAGTCCTAATATAATTGTGAAACCAATATAGAAAAGATTAGGAAAGATCTTTTAGATCTTTATCATTATTATACAATTTCTCTTGGAATAATATGAGTTAGAAGGTTCTTATTAAACATTGGTTCTTATTATACATTTTATATTGAGAGAAACCACTTACAAAAGTTTTGAATGTAGTTAAAGCTAAGCAAAAGTAGTAGTTCCAAGAAAGGCATCATTACAAAAGAATGAATCTAACAGATAGAAGCCTCATTCAGCAGTTTGTAAGTCTCGATGAAGAAGTCAAACATAAAGAGGGATTCAACAACATTCCTGATCAAGAAGTCAAGCAACACAGGAAATCCCTATAGTTGAGAGAAAATCACGGCCAACGTCCTCAATGGAAAGACTCTCACCTTCATGCTCATTGGTTGAAACAATTTGGTAAATTAAGGTGCTAGTGGACTTGTCAGTTAATTTGGATTGTTTGATGTGTTTACTCGTGCTGTTTTGGGCGTATTGACTACCTGCATTGTGGGTCCCACTAGAAAATCCTAACCCACTTATCATATTCACTCCCATTCCCACTCACATTACTTTTGAATATATATATTCTCTTCTTAATTCATGTTTAGGAACAAAATGTTGCAATATGTTATGGGACGGAGGGAGTATATGCCTTTAGCAACCGTTACTGAAATTGAAAAATCAACCTCACCTTCTTATCCATTCAATTTATAACAATCCTCTTTATTGCATCCTTCTGGGTACAATAGCGGTGTCAGCAATAGCCCGAAATTCAGCCTCAGTAGTGGAACGAGCAAGAGCACGTTATTTGCGAGATGACCATGTGACCGGGTTGTGCCCAAGATAAATAAAGAAGCCAGAAGTGGACACAAAATTTACTTTGTCCCCTACCCAGTCCGCATCACAGAAGGCATGAAGGGAGGGAGGAGACGTTGAGAAGATCTGGAGACCTAAATGCATGGTGCCACGAAGGTAGTGCAACCCTATGAGGAGATTGGGGGTTTTGCATGAACTGAGCAAGTTTGTTGACTGAGAAGGCAATATCGGGACGAGTGAAGGACAACTACTGAAGGCCACCAACAATAGCACGATAGGGGGTAGGGTCAACAGCGGGAGTGGCAGTAGACCGAGTGAGAGGTGATGGTGTAACCATGGGAGTTGGAAGCGGTTTGCAGTCAATCATGTTGTGACGGGTGAGAAGATCATGAATGTATTTTGTTCGGAAGAGAAGGAGACCATTTTGGTTCGGGATGACTTCGACACCCAAGAAGTAAGATAAGGGATCAAGATCTTTAAGAGAGAAACGGTGTGACAAACTGGTGATGAATGACTGAAGGTGAGACGGAGAGGTCTGGTGACAATGATGTCATCAACGTAGACTAACAGATAAATCGGGGATGGAGTTGTATTTAGTATGAATAGAGAGGGATCGACTAAAGAGGGGTGAAAGCCATATGTAGTGAGGTAGGTTTTGAGTTCTTGAAACCAGGCACGAGAAGGCCTGTTTAAGACCATAGATTGCTTTAGAAAGGCGACAAACATGGGAAGGGTTGGTGGAGTCCTCAAATCCGGGGGGTTGGGTTATAAACACAGTTTCAGAGAAAGTACCTTGAAGAAAGGCGTTGTTGAAATCAAGTTGGCAAAGGGGCTAATAATTGGTGGTGGCAAGGGAGAGAAGAAGCCGGACAGTGGCTGGTTTTACAACGAGACTAAAAGTTTCGGTGTAGTCAACACCGGGTTGTTGGTGAAAACCCTCGGCTACAAGTCGAGCTTTGTATTTCTGAATTGTGTTATCGGGATTGTACTTGATGCGAAAAACCCATTTACATTCGACAATGTTGTGAGCTGTGGTAGGAGGAACCAAAGACCAGGTGTTGTTACGGGTTAGGGCCTGAAATTCGTCAATCATTGCATTACGCCAATGTGGGATGGAAAGGGCATGTTTGGTTGTGGTGGGAAGGCTTATGGGGGAGGTGAGTAGGGAAAGGTTGGCATACTTGGGATTGGGTTTGGTGATGCCATAGGATAATCTTGTGGTAATATTACGGGTGGGAGGTGAAGGAGAGGTGGGGGTAGGGAAGATAAGGTTGTTTCAGGCTGAAGTGGGGATGATGGTTCAGTTGGAGTGGGGTTGGGCGGCATCTTTGGGTTGGGAGCAGTATGGGTTGGGGAGGGAGGAGCGGGGGGGAGGGGGAGGTGGGGCAGAGGATGTAGTGTTTAGAATAGGGAGGAATAGGGTGTGCCAGTCAGAGGGAGGAGGAGCGGAAGCTGTGGGGGAAGTGGAGAATAGGGAGTTGTACGGGAAGGTGGTTTCAACAAAGCGGACGTGGCGGGAGGTGTAGACCCGATGGGAGGTGGGGTCGAGACAGTAATACGCACTTTGCGTAGGTGAGTAGCCAACAAAGATACATGGAATAGATTTTGGGGCTAGCTTGTAGGGAGTGTATGGGCGAAGCCAGGGATAGCAAAGACAACCAAAAACTACATAATTTGGTGTAGTTTGGAGGGGAGCGGAATAGGCGGAGGTAGGGGAATCATTGTTAAGGGTGGGAGTAGATAGTCTATTTATGAGGTAGGTAGCAGTGGTGAGAGCGTATAGGGCCAAAAGGTAAGGGGTAGGTTGGCATGGGAAAGGAGGGTGAGACCCGTTTCAACAATGTGACGGTGACGACGTTCGGTATACCCGTTGTGTTCAGGAGTGTGAGGGGGGGGGTGGTGAAATGGGTGATGCCGTCATGAGCCAGAGTTGGTGTGAGTTTGAGGTATTCGCCCCTGTTGTCATAGTAGATTTGAATGATAGGATGTTGGAAGTATTTTTCGACTAGTGTTTTGAAGCGAAGAAAGGTGTTATAGGTGTCGGATTTGTGTTTTAGAGGGTAGAACCAAATGTATTTTGTGTAATGATCAACAAAGATGACATATTATTTGAATTTGTCAAGGGAATAGATGGGAAAGGTCCAAACATCCGAATAAATGAGATCAAGAGGAGCATGTGATACAAAAGAAGAAGATGCAAAAGGCAGCTTGTGGCTTTTATTAATAAAGCAAGAGTTACATGGAGGTAGACTAGAAGAAATAGATAAACTAAACTTGCTACGTAATAAACTAAGAACATGGGAAGAGGGATGTCCTAATCTATGATGCCGCAGTTGTGAAGAGAGAGAGAGATTGAGTGAGCTTGAATGGGCGGAGGGTGCCAAATGTAGACGCCATCCTCAAGGTTTCCATGGATGAGAGTTTGACTCATGGCTTTGTCCTTAATAAGAAAAAAAGAGTGTGAGAATTCAATGATAGCATTATTTTCACGACAAAATTGAGACACAGATAGAATGTTACGAGTGATAAGCGGAACATGTAAGATACTATTGAATTTAAGAGTAGAGGAGGGCGTGGAGAGAGAGAGAAAGAACCTATGTGCGATATAGGAAGAGAGGAACCGTCTCCGATGATGACGTCGTCACTGCCATTGTAGGGTGTGTATAAGGCAAGGTTGGAAAGATCATTGGTGATGTGGTTGGTTGCACCACTGTCGATAAGCCAAGAAGGAGGGGAATGAGGGTTGTGATAGGCAGCTATGTGGGCTTGGGGTTTAAAGTTAGGGTTTCGGTTTTGGCGAGGAAGAGGGGGGAAGGTAACGGTGGGGTGGTCGCGCTTAAATTGACGACATTGGGAGATGACAGGACCAATGTTACGACAGTATTGAAACTTACCCTTAAAGGGGAGGGGTGAGGAGTTCGATCTAGAGGATGGGAATGGATTAGTGGTGTAGTAGGAGTTACGGTTGGGTGATGGACGGGTTTGGGCGGTGAAGGCGGTGGTGGGGAGAGGAGTGGTGGGGGTGGATTGTTTAAGGGTGAGTTCATGTTGGATAAGCTTTTCGTGGAGGGCTTCAAAAGAGATAGGGTTGTCTCGGGCTCGGGTGGAGTCTATAATGGGTTTGAAGGTTTCATAGTCCAAACCTTTTAAGATGGTGTAGATTATGTCCTCGGAATCCATGTGTTTGCCAAGGATGGCAAGCTTGTCGGTGTAGGATTTGACAGGGTTCATATAATCTGAGATGGATAGTTGGTTTTGGTAAGGTTTGCAAGGTTGTCCTTGTTGGGATGTGGAGTCAAAACCATGGATAAAGGAATTTGAACCGCGGTCGGAGGAGTTGGTGAGATCAAGGAGGATTCTTCTGCAGCAGATTTGTTTCCTATTTTGATTAGATCTCCTCTTGCATTGGTGATTCCTTTTGGTAGTAATATTTGGAAGGACTTGTGAAGAAAGAAGATTACTTTCTTGAGTAGGAATCCTTTTATTACTAGGATTTGATTTATTGTTCCCTATAAATACATGTGATAGCCTAGAGACAAATTGTAACATCTGAAAATATTATAGTGAATATTTTGGCTTGGTAGCGCCCCCGGACGTAGTTGTTGTTGCAACGAACCGGGTTAACAATTCTTGTGTGTTCCTTTGTGTGTGATTTACTTTTCGTATGTGTT
Source organism: Adenophora triphylla var. japonica (assembly GCA_022495995.1). Lineage (NCBI taxonomy): Eukaryota > Viridiplantae > Streptophyta > Magnoliopsida > Asterales > Campanulaceae > Adenophora > Adenophora triphylla. The sequence goes on from JAFEMH010002692.1 coordinate 71,505, forward strand.
GCCCCTATTACATCTCCATAGTTCGGTCCGTTTTCCGCTGCGTGGGCGTGATTTTCACAACAACTGGTATCAGAGCTCTTGATTTTGTCGAATCATTGCTTGGGGTGTCTTTTGCTATGGATTTCTTGGGAGCTTTGGAGGATGGGAATAAGGTGGTGCTGATCGAAAAGTTTGATGGGACGGATTTCAATTTTTGGAAGACACAGATCGAAGACGTTCTATGGAACAAGGATTTGTATCTACCATTAAAAGAAAAGCCGGATGACATAGAGGAAGCAAAATTCGAAATCTTGGATCGGAAAGCGTTAGGGCTTGTTAGGCAAACGTTGACCAAGGATGTCGCGAAGAATGTTTTGGAGGCGAAGACTACCATGGAGATGTTACAGATGTTGGCGAGCATGTACGAGGCACCATCGGCGGCGAATAAAGCTCATCTAATGAGGAAGCTGTTGAACATAAGGATGGTGGAGGGCATGTCGGCAACAAAGCATATAAGTGAATTCAAATCTACTGCGACCCAACTGTCTTCCGTGGCTGTTACTCTTGATGATGAGGTACTAGCATTGATTTTACTTTCTTCTTTGCCGGAAAGTTGGGATACGACTGCGATAGCAGTTAACGTTTCAACAGGAAAAGTGAAGCTGAAGTTTGCGGATGTCGTTGAAGTGATTCTTGGCGAAGAAATTCGTAGGAAGAGCAAGGGTGGGACATCGGGGCTAGCACTAAGTGTCGGTGAAATTAAAGAGTAAGGGTGGCAAGAAGGTGATTACTTGCTACGATTGTGGGGAGAAGGGGCACTTTAGGAGAAGTTGTCCGAAGCGGTCAGCGGAGCGAAGGAATTGAATGTTGCGGAGAGATAGCGGATGTATTAATCTTGGGTGGGAGCAAGTTCAACCGATTCGTGGGTTTTGGATTCGGGCTCGACGTTTCATTCATGCACCGGTGCAGAAGAATGGAGCAAGATGTTCCGGTGATTTTGGGGTTGTTCGCTTGGGAAACGATCATCCTGTCAAGAGTCATTGGAAAGGGGTTGTTCGGGTCAAAGCAACGGATGGGACTGTTTTACGGCTACGTGATGTGCGACATATTCCGGATTTGAAGAGGAACTTGATTTCCATAAGGCAACTTGATAAGGAGGGTTGTGTGGTGACCTTCGGTTGTGGGACGTGGAAGGTAAACCGCGGAGCTAGCTTGGTGGCTCGTGGCGGCGTGGAAAATATGTTGTATACCACATGCAACATGAGTCGTTAGGGGAAACGAAGGCGCATCCCAATGGTGAATGGTGGTGGCCGAGATCGCCATGGTGGGAGAAATTTCACTAAACGGTATGTTGATAGAAAATTGGGTAATGAAGTCGGCCGACGTGGAACCAATTTGGTCAACATGGGAGCGGGATCTAGAACGGTGATGCGATGGGTTGCAAAGAACACACAAAGGTTCCAAGCTTGTGATTGTGTGGGGCACGTGGATTCGCGCTGTTCAGGATCGATAGTTAGCAAGCAAGTGAGCGGGGATGTGCGAGGAGGATCATTCGGAATGAAGACTCGGAGCATGGTAGAACCGACAGGCTATGTTGAAGCGTAGCTCGGCTTCAATTCACTTGGATAACTAGACAAGAGGCCGGGCGCTACCAACGCAATAGCTGGCCACCGAAATTTGTTTCAAGAGAGGTATCATGGATGGTTTGTCTCAGTGGGAGATTGTTGGGATGTGGAGTCAAAACCATGGATAAAGGAATTTGAACCGCGGTCGGAGGAGTTGGTGAGATCAAGGAGGATTCTTCTGCAGCAGATTTGTTTCCTATTTTGATTAGATCTCCTCTTGCATTGGTGATTCCTTTTGGTAGTAATATTTGGAAGGACTTGTGAAGAAAGAAGATTACTTTCTTGAGTAGGAATCCTTTTATTACTAGGATTTGATTTATTGTTCCCTATAAATACATGTGATAGCCTAGAGACAAATTGTAACATCTGAAAATATTATAGTGAATATTTTGGTTTGGTAGCGCCCCCGGACGTAGTTGTTGTTGCAACGAACCGGGTTAACAATTCTTGTGTGTTCCTTTGTGTGTGATTTACTTTTCGTGTGTGTTGCCCCTATTACATCTCCATAGTTCGGTCCGTTTTCCGCTGCGTGGGCGTGATTTTCACAACAGTCCTTGATTTGAAGGATGTGGCCACGGGAGGGGTTGGCATAGGAGGTTTTGAGGATGGTCCAAGCTTCGTGAGCGGTTTTGGCTCGGTGAACTAGGGGAGCAATGGCAGGATCTAAGGTTCCTATGAGAACCCCAAGAATAAGGCGATCTTGGCGAGACCAAGTTATGGCTGCCGGATTAGGGACAGAGGTGGTGGTGGTCGGTTTGGCCGGTTCATCGTCTTTTTCAGCGATGGCTGGGGTGGAGGTGGTGATGTTGTCCTCGGGTTTTGGGTGGGTGCCATCGACAAACTTTAGAAGGTCGAGGCCAAAGAGGATGGAGGATATTTGGGATGCCCATGTGAGGTAGGTGAGGGGGGTGAGGGTTCGGCAATAAGATAGGTTGACCAAGAAGAGGGGTTGGTCGGGTTGGGCAGCGTTTGGAATGGTGGAGGAAGCTCCGGCCATTGCAAGGGTGGGGAGGGGCTGCCGAATTTTTGAGAGGGTTTTAGGGTTTTGAATCTTAATGCTCTGATACCATGTAAAACTTGAGAAAATTTTTCTGTTTATTTCTTGCTGTACTTACTCTTGAGAGCAAACCAAATATATACTAGTTACAAAGTGGAGAAAATAAGAATAGAGATAAGAATACAAAATCTCTAACCTTGAACCTATCCATCTAAACTTTCTATGTTCCTGACTCTTAATCTTTCTTCTGTACACACATGGAACCCCTTCTTATCTTGTTTCCTAATCTTTGTACACTGAATTGCGCCCGGGAGACAGAAGGTTCAGCCGTGGTTTGCTCACATGTTGCTGCATCATCCTTAATATATAGTTGTGGAGATGTATTCTTGTTTTGCCCCTTATAAAGAGTGAAGTTTAAAAAGGGCAGCCTAGCAGCTTGATAAAACTATGTTCAATGGAGTGTGTGATATATCTTTTGCCAGTTTGATTGTGTTGTTCACAAATTTGAACCTTATTAATTCTTCAAAATTTGTCAAGGAAGCTCATAGATGAATTAATAAATGGGGGTAGGCCAGAACTGTAGGGTAAGGGTAATTTGGTCCCTTAAAATGAAATCAGTTCTTTATATAAATAGAGGCGTTTATGCTACCCCTCAACATGCACACGCCTTTTGTGAAGAAGTGAGCTATTATCGTCTTCCTACTACGAGCAGAGGGAGAGAGAAAGAAACTCATCACACAACACTATGGTAAGTCAATCAAAATTACATTTCTTCTCCTGTGATCATTGTTATTCGTCAAATTATTTGTTCTAAAGTAACGATTTCCTCTCCATTTCACAGTTCGTTCTTCAATTGAGGTTTTCGAATTTGTTTATTTGCGTTTTCTGATTTTAAAAACATATTAAGTTTGTTTTGTGATTTTTGTAGTGATTTCAGTGGTTTATTCGTCATAAATTGTTCACATAGTTGATTTCATATCGAGATTTCGTTCAATTCCGAAGTGGTTTGATTTTCGTTTGTTCATTATATTATCTTTGATCTTTTATTGTTAGAGATGATGCATTTAAAGCTACTGCATCCAACGTAAATAATGCGATTCAAGGATTTCATGAGCTGAAACATGGATTGATGAATTGTTTTCCTGTTTGTTTGGTGATTTCATAACATGTTTGTAAGTGATTGATCTTTCATTAATGGTGAAACAACCTAGCCTGTAATATATATTAAATGTGTTGGACTTTGTTATCTTTAATATATATCGAATGTGTTTTGTTTTGTGTAATTCAGCTACATATGCCAATATTACTTTACAACGGTGGGCTTAAGTGAGGACTTCCACAGTCAGCTCAACCTCGATGACCACATTGAAAGCAAACATCAACTGGTAAGAATTCATCCGAAAAAGCTTTGAATATCTCATAGTTCTCCTCTCTAATTAATTGATTATATTTATTAGGTTTTCAAAGCATTGCCAGGCTATTGTTCCAGGATTGGTGCAATGGATGCGGCTGCTCGGGGCGTTGCCTCTGAAGCTTCTGGTGATGATGGCCCTGCCGCTGCAGGTTCTAGTGTTGATGGCCCTGCCGCTGCAGCTTTTGTTGATGGCGATGCCGCTGCATCTCTTGGTGATGGCAATGCGGCTGCAGCTTCTGGTGATGGGGATGTTGCGATGGTTAAGGTTGTGCTAGTGCTCGTGATTGCGATGTTGTTTCTGGTGATCGCGGTGCCGCTAATTGCATTGGTGGTGCCATGGTTTGTGTCATTGATGTCGGTTATTGTGGTGCAGGTGATAGCAGGGCTTGTGATGGTTGTGCTAGTGATGGCAGTGTTGTTGCTAGGGGCTGTGGTGCTGCTGGATGGAAATGCTGAACTGCTACTTGAGACATTGAGGCAGTATGTTATAATGATGGTATTAGTCATGACACCGGAGGGTTGTTAGGTGTGTGACGGGGGAAGAAAGGTAGGGAGCAGAATATGATATACAACTTCATGTGGAGAAGTGTATTCCAGAGTTTTTAGAAATTTTACTTCTCTTCTGCCCCTATGTGTATAGTTGTGGAGATGTATTCTTGTTGTGCCCTTTATAAAAAGTGAAGTTTAGAAAGGGCAGACTAGCAGCTTGATAAAACCATCTTCATTGGAGTGTGATATAACTTTTGCCATCTGGGCTTTTTGTTTAGCTTAGATCTTCTGGATTATTAGGTTCGGAATTTGGGTTTTTCTTTTTCAACATCTTGGTGTGGTCAGTGGATGATTTGCATGACAGTCAATCTGACTTTGAATTCAAATATGATTTTAAGTCTGTTTTTTTTTTTTTTTTTTTTTTTTTTTTTTATTTTTGGTCTGTTCTTGGGATGTTGAGGATTCGTTTTCAAATATTATTGCCCTTTGAACAAATGCGAGGGTGATCTCGGTGGTGGTGGTGGCGGCAGATGACGCCGGGAAGTAGTGGGTGGTGATGGTGGAATATTGGTGAGTAGATGATATAAGTTAAAAGTAAATAAATAATAGTATCATTTTTAACTGAGATTTTTTTTCAAAAGTTAGTTTTCCACATTTCAACAGTTAAATCCCGATTAGATTCGGGCGATATCATCTCGGAGACAGTAGACTTACTAGGCATGTCATCATATAATGCTCTTGCCCTTTCACCCACTCCAAATTTCAATGTGGGTACTTGCAACAGGGTGATGCTGAAAGCTGTTTATTATTACTGCATCGATTGGGAAGTTCTGGTGTTAAACCCAATGAATTCACTTTCTATACAAATTTAAAGGCTTGTGGGTTTTTGGGTGTTGTAGAGAATGGTCAGCAAATTCATGGTTGGTATTGTAAAAGTGGATTTGAATGGTTTCCTGAGGGGAATTCTGTCATTGATATGTATTCTAGATGTGGGAGAATGAAGAAGCAGCTCATGTGTTTGAGAAAATGCTTGATAAAAGTCTCATAAGCTGGAATGTGATGATAGCAGGCTATGCCCTTGGTAATATGGGCGACAAATCCTTACGTTTGTTCCAGGAAATGCAGATCAAGGGGGAGATGCCTGATGAGTTCACTTTGCAAGCACATTAAAAGCTTGTGCAGGTATTGGAGCTATTGAGGCAGGGAAACAAATGCATGCTTCGCTTATTGCTAGGGGACTCTTGATATCAACACAAACAATTATTGCAGGTGCTGTTGTAGATTTGTATGTAAAATGTGGGTATTTAACAGAAGCACATAAACTATTTAATCAAGTCGAAAGGAAAAGTATACTATCTTGGACAGCGCTGATTGTCAGTTATGCTCAAAAGGGGATGTAAGTACCCAAATCCGGATCGCCAAAATCCGTTAAAAGTTAACCGGAATCCGTTAACTGGCCCGCTCCAGGTTAACCGGAACCCGTTAAACCCCCCGTTCTCAAGCCAACAAGACGTCCCGGGACTGCCCCATGCATCCCAACGTCAAAGCGTACTCAACACACGTTATCACACGTAAAAGTACAGCTTCTCCTGAAAAACGCACTTTCCGGCACTTTACAGGGGCATTTCAGACATTTTCCGGACAATTATTTAAAAAACGAACAAAACTGGGAATAATGGCACGAAAACCCATGCCCTGGTGAGTCACAGGGGCACGTGGCACGCATGCCACAGCCCTCCGGTCAACATCAATCGATTTCGAGTGAAAAGACCAAAATACCCCGAGACGTTGTCCACGGTCCGTCAAGTAAGTCCTCCCATTTTCCAAAATACCACAAAACCCCCTGAAATTCAGCATAAGTCCGTCCGGACTCTTCTGCAAATTTACCCTATAAATACAGAAGGTTGTCAAACATTTGAGAAAAAAAAACATAATCCATTTTAACAAAAACCTACGGCTCAAACACATTTCACCCCCTCCCGAGCCCTGTTTTGTCTCGATTTGCGTGAAAACCTCGTATTTCAACCAAACACGAACCAAACAACCTCGAAACATCGTTCCAAACACTAAACTGTATCCCGTATACGTCATCCGAGCCAAAAGAGTCAATCCTAGCCATAGGTAACACTCTCTCTCCCTAAACACTCGTTCCGTCTCGGTTTACGCGCCAGTCGCTACAACCGTTTCGGACGAAAGTCATTGAAATGTAGACGTCACCATCGACGGGATCCGATACGTTTTAGTCCCAGATCCTCTTCTCTCCCGTAAGAGAAGTAATCTCGGGTTAAAACGGCGTTTCGGCCCCGTTTCTTTACTTTTTATGTCATTTAACGGTCCAGATTGTTTGATCCGTTGAATGTCATTTACTTTACGCAATTTCATAGTCCAAACCGTTTGGTTCGTGATAGTCATTTACATGTCCGGATCGTTTGATCTGTTGAAAGTCATTTACTTTACGCAAATTTACAAGTTCGAGCCGTTTGGTTCGTTGATCGCACCTTTAAAATCCGGGTCGTTTGATTCCGTTGATACCGCACTTAAATACTGTCATTTACAAGTCCGAGCCGTTTGGCTCGTGATAGTATTTACATATCAAAAGTCCGAGTCGCAAAACGATTCGTTGATCGCATATCATTTAATGCTTTTTTCCCGTAAAATCGCTAACAATGTAATGCCCAGTTCAAAACCGGAGTTCGTCATTCGAACTCTCTTTCAAAACGCGCAAAGTGACGTTTGGCATCCAAATGATCATCTTTAAAACTCAAAACCCGACGTTTGACATTCAAACGCTCTTTTCTTAAAAGTCAACATTTGACACTTAAGTTGTAATAGTTCAAATGTTCCCTTCCATGTTTTGTAGTATTCACGAATAGTGTAAAATGGATCAAAATAAGAACGACCGTCAATATGTTGTGCTTGGCAACATGCAAGAAGATGGGAACAAGGCATGTGATATATAACCCATTTACCACATGTGCAGGTACCATCATTCCATCAAACAATTTGGATATTTTCACCATTATCACCGCGACGTGTGGTTGTCACCTGATAAACCCCCATCTCGTGAGTGTTGAACCTCCTAACATGATGTTGAGTAGCCTTCTCGCTATTCTTCCTGAATCGGTAATGAACTTTCTGACTGAATTGGTATAGGAGATTGATATTTGAGTTATCGGGATTACCTCCTAAAGCATTTAGTGAAAACCCATGTCTTACCTGAAAATATTATACACTATGATATTTGAGCTCCTTTCATGGCACTATTAAAAACCTCTGACATGTTAGTCGTCATAATACCATATCTATAACCACCATCATGCGTCAATGTCCACTTTTTGGCATCTAAATTAACAAACCATTTAATTGCCTCAGGGTCAATTAAACGGATACTCTCCAAAGTATTTTTCAATCTCCTATCTTGAGTTGCTTTACTAGCTCTCCAAAACAAATACTTCAAACCAACACCTCTGTGCTTCTCCAAGAAATTTGCTCGCATTTGCCTCAAGAAATATCTATGATGCACATTTGGCCACCATGTATCTTCCGATATAATTTTAAGAATGCCGTGATGAAGGTCAGATATCAAGCATACCTCACGACTCTTGATAATATGTCTGCAAACAAGATATAAGAACCAACGCCAATTCACTCGGTCCTCTTTTTTAACAACATCAAATGCAAGAGGAAGCATATGTTGGACTTTTATGTGGCTTCTTCAAACTTAACGGAAAACTTGACAGAGAAACTAACGGAAATTGGGAAGAACAATTTAGAAAGTCGAGTCTTGTGTAGCACAATTTCCGTAAGAAGTATTTGCCCTTGCAGTGCTTACGGTTTAAATGGCAAACTTCTCGTGAGATAAAACGACTTATAATCACCAATAGGAGCACTCCAAATTGGTAACTCTACGAACTAATCACTATTTAGAACTTTGGACTTTGAAAGATTTGATGCAACAAGATGCCAATGATTTGGGTATGTTTATCTATCTCTGTCTCACAGGGTAGGAATTCTCAAATGACTGTATGAAAAAATTGAAATTCGGAGGGGGAAGTATATAAGGAAAGTCAAAAGGTTTTGTGCCTTTTCCCTTGAAAAGGTGCAAACTTTCGAACAGCTGTGAAGGGCACGAGTCGTGCTAATTGGCACGAGTCGTGCCCACGACTCGTTCCCAAGCATTCCACTCGTTCTGATCAGATTTGAGCAAATGGTCATCAGAATCCCACTCGTGCTCACGACTCGTGCTCAGAGTCCCCACTCGTTCTGATCAGTTTGAGCCAAAAACTCATCACCCAAAAACACTGTTCAAACCCAATTTGATCAAACGATCAAATTGACCCTTTTAACCAACTTTGTTAAGTTACAAAAGACCTTTGTCATTAATTCTCATTCACCCTAAATGGTTTTGAGATATTCAATGATTTTAGTAATCTACAACAAATGTAGAATACATTTTGTAACTAGTTCCGTTAACACATAACGAACTTCCGTTAGAAACTAGATCAACGTTAAGTTAAACTTAACTTTCCGTTATCCATTTCCAACAATCCCCCACATGAATGACAATTAATGCATGTATGCAATTTCGTCCAAAGTTCCGGCGAACTATTATTACATCGGGATAGATAGCTTGTGGCCTTGAATCTTCCCTAGTGAAATATTATCGGATATACTAGCCATTTGGTAGCGAGTCGCTTTGAACCAGTGACTGTAGGTTGTATACCAAGACAATAATACTCACATAATAATAGCTCTAATAGTTTTCATTCTCACGGTTTTGTCCATTTCGGCCCTGGACCGTATCTCATTCATAAGCGTTCATTTAGAGGCGGCCTTATTACCTCTCGCTTTATATAGGTGATTCTCACTATAAGGAGTATCATGCACTACTCCACCCGTAGGTATAGAAATCATTAAAAGTTTTCTCAACTTATCCTCACCACTGCTGCATGTGCTAGTACTTGGACGTTCTGGGAATGAGTATTCAACATCTCTAGGTTAATAAACCGAGTTGTTGTTTCCAAGTAACTCTACTAGAACTTATAACTTGGTTGTCTCATTGAACCAAGGGCCTGGGATCTCCATTTCTCAAGGTTGAGTGTCCGCTATAAGTTTTTTTTGTTGTGGGTTTTAAACCCATTCCCCTTAACAGTTTATACAGTTGATCTCTATTACTACCCTTAGGTAGATGGATCCGATTTTGACTTCACATGGCTAGTTGTGACAGTCGCATATTGAGATCAATTGTACTATGGTAGTGTGTCTAAGACCATTATGTCTAGACTTACCATGACGTTCTACACCTTTTCCTATTTTTCATTGTCGTCACAATGCCTTAGGTCATGTAGACACAAGCTTATTCCACGAAGGAATATCTTCCAAGACCATTCAACTTACATAGGAATTGTAATCTTTAATCATAAGTATATCTTTAAGTACACCAAGTACTATGATTATACTATTCCGGTGATTGATTACAATTACAATTAGACCTTTAGTCTATCTAGAATGATCAGTCCCTTCGAGTGATCAAATTCTTCTATCGGTCAGTTTCTTCAAGTGGTTATTATCTCTGTACTGTTTCGACTTCCCAAGTATTCAGTATCTCTAAGTGGTTTGACCTCCTTAGAGTCTACCTTTCAGAAATCTACTTTACAGAGATTACCTCTCAAGATTCTACCTTACTAGAGTACACCTCTCAAGAATCTATTTGAACTTTCGAAGTACTGTTTCAAGATAATGGGATTGTGATAGGACTATTCCTTCTGATGTTATAGAAATCTTTATTTCTAATATGACATCGGACATAGGCTAATCCCATATCTTTCATGTCAAAGTTCTTCTTTAACATGTCTTTGGTATTCATGATCAATTCATGACTACCATTGTTATCCACGTAAGGACAGACTATTAACAAATGATTCAGATGTTCCTTTAATGTATGTAGACACATTTGTCACATTTATTAATCTTGAATCCATTCGATAACATAGTTCTATCGAACTTCTCATGCCACTGTTTAGTTGCTTGTTTAGTCCATATGAATACACAAGTAGATCCAACACGGTTGTGCGACATAGAACGCTCTGTTGTGTCATTTTGGATAATCTTGCATGAATCATAATGTCCTTTTGACAACTATCCTGGCTTTCTACTTATCAACAGATCCATAGGCTTTATACTTTCTTTTTAAGAATCCAATTGCAACATAATGATTTGCAACTTGGAGGGAGATCAACCAATTTCCAAGTATTATTAAGCATTATGAATTTTTTTTTTTATCTTACTGTTAATAGCCTCTTTCCAGAATGAATTATCCGGACCAGATAACGCTTTCTTAACAGTTGCTGATTCGTTTTCCAACATAAATGATAGAAAATCAGGACCAAAAGACTTTTCCACTCTTGCCCTTTTACTACGTCTAAGTCCTTCATCCTTAACTTTGAGATGGACCGTTTGTAGTCTAATATTTAAAGGTTTCATCCTTGGCATATCTAGTTTTGCAACCCAACGGTTCGCATAGGAAGATCAACCATCTTCCAAAATAGAATAGGATGCATTTGTCCTTCAACTTTATCTTGGTTTTTCTTCTTATTAAGAAGACCACCACCGTTTCTATAAATTTTCTTATTAAAATTTATGCATTTCCTATCATTTCAAGGAAGTATATTCTCAAAGAATATAACATGTCTTGCTTAAGTATTTCTACTTTAGCCGAATACCCCCTTGATTTAGGTATTTATAAAACGACTTACGAATACTTCAAATTCGTTAGGAGTTTTTATCATCAAATAACTTCCACATATATGATGATCCATTCTTTTAACTCGTTAACGCTTAACAGTTTACATTAATACTAGAAGTTCATATCAATAGAACTTATGTATTTAGCTTGTACCCCCACACTTGAGGTGCACCTCCACAAATCAAATATTTTATGAATGTCCTAATTCATATTTAATATTTTTCTTTTATGTGGAGTCATTTAATTGTAATAACCAAGTTATCTACAATGTCTTTCATCTCCTTGAGATGAACCGACGACATAGTCATATCTATGTTTAAGTGAGGTCTCTTCAACCATTTTTCCCCGTAAGGAAACTCGTTTGAAGAATACTGCATTTTTTTCATTTCAAATTTGTTCGTCACAAATCTATATGCAATACTGTTAGTTTGCATATCCAATGGAAACGTAATACATGGTTTTGGGTCCTATCTTAACCTCTTTAGGTTTAGATATTTCTACCTTTGCTAGGTATACCCACATAAGACGGAACTTATCAATAAGGAGTTCACCATCTCCTTAAAAGTTCTATCTTCCTTTTTCAATTGATTTGAGTGTGTAAGAAGCATTCGTTTGATAAATAAGTGTCAGCGTCCCAACAATTATTTTTTCAAACGGTACTAGATACTAACCACCTTTATCACTTCGAAACTCTTAATTGCTAATTAAGATGAATCACAAACCTTATTGTTTACTTAAAACTTTAAGGTTTTACTATTCCAAAAGATGAACTTTTGCATTGTCAAATGCAATCATAAATAGAAGTAAAGAACTATCTATTTACTATCTTTAGTTTGAACTGATTTCTACAAAAGAAATCACAATTGATTTGCGAATCAAACTTCATCTTAGGTAGTAATTTTAAATTAACTCGTCGACTTAGTGAATTTAAATTTACTTAACCTAATTGAACACGCCATAACAATTGGAACACTTCAAACCAAGTAAATAAAATTTGAAATTTTATTCTTCGCACTTAGGCGGATAAACAATTACAATTTAAGTTAAGGAGTCCTTCAACAAGGTACCCTTTACTAACACAATAACCACGTTTGGTCTATTCAATCTTATGCCCCTAGGCTAAGTTGATCAAAGTCCAATGGAACATTTCTATCTTCATTCACATTGGCTTGAAGAGGGTTTTCATCTTGGTTGTTGATTCTAGGATGTCGACATTCCCTAGCCATATGCCCGGGTTTGCCACAATTAAAACAACCACCTTTAACCTTCTTGGCGGTCCTCTTCACTTTCCCGGTGTTCTTTCTCTTGTTTCCGGTACTTCTTTCCACCAAGTTTACTTGCGGTCTTTTAGTCACAATACACATAGTATTGTGCATCTCGAGAAAATCCCAAAGTTCTCTTGCGGTCTTTATGCCACAACACACCTTGTATTGTGCGTAATCCAAGCCATTAAGAATATAATTGCGACACAAGAAATCGCTGTGATTCCAAGTATCCAAGTCATTCTTTGCTTTGGATTCATCCTCGTCGGATATCAATGGTGGATATTCCCAAAGAAAATGCACCAATTTTAATGTTGTCAAATAGACCAACATTTTCTGTTGCCACCTCTTAAAGTTCATCCCGATAAGAATACCCGGTCTTTCCGCATGTACGAACACATGAGACGGAGGGAGAGCATTAAGAGGTGCAACCCTTGAGGTTGTTTGTGAAGGAGGTTTCTTACCATGAACCGAGTGAGACGGTGTAAGAGCGGTTGCAACATTTTTGAATGTAGTATCACCTTGCGAAGGAGGCGTCACATTCCCTTGACTTGATTCGGTGGAATCTTTCTCGTTTGCCATGTCTTGAAGATCTTGAAGAAGCGTCAAATACTTCTTACGATTGTTGGACTTTTATGTGGCTTCTTCAAACTTAACGGAAAACTTGACAGAGAAACTAACGGAAATTGGGAAGAACAATTTAGAAAGTCGAGTCTTGTGTAGCACAATTTCCGTAAGAAGTATTTGCCCCGCACAGGTGCTTACGGTTTAAATGGCAAACTTCTCGTGAGATAAAACGACTTATAATCACCAATAGGAGCACTCCAAATTGGTAACTCTACGAACTAATCACTATTTAGAACTTTGGACTTTGAAAGATTTGATGCAACAAGATGCCAATGATTTGGGTATGTTTATCTATCTCTCTAGAGGGTAGGAATTCTCAAATGACTGTATGAAAAAATTGAAATTCGGAGGGGGAAGTATATAAGGAAAGTCAAAAGGTTTTGTGCCTTTTCCCTTGAAAAGGTGCAAACTTTCGAACAGCTGTGAAGGGCACGAGTCGTGCTAATTGGCACGAGTCGTGCCCACGACTCGTTCCCAAGCATTCCACTCGTTCTGATCAGATTTGAGCAAATGGTCATCAGAATCCCATTCGTGCTCACGACTCGTGCTCAGAGTCCCCACTCGTTCTGATCAGTTTGAGCCAAAAACTCATCACCCAAAAACACTGTTCAAACCCAATTTGATCAAACGATCAAATTGACCCTTTTAACCAACTTTGTTAAGTTACAAAAGACCTTTGTCATTAATTCTCATTCACCCTAAATGGTTTTGAGATATTCAATGATTTTAGTAATCTACAACAAATGTAGAATACATTTTGTAACTAGTTCCGTTAACACATAACGAACTTCCGTTAGAAACTAGATCAACGTTAAGTTAAACTTAACTTTCCGTTATCCATTTCCAACAGCATACTGTCTTGGGCGTCAACACCCATGGCAATCAGTATTACCCCTTTATATCTACCATGAAGGAATGTTCCATCAACATAAATGACAGACTGACAATGAGAGAAAGCTTCAATGCAAGGCCAAATGTGCTATTGAAACATCTGTAATTTCAGGAAGGGAGAGGATGAGTATACTCAATAATTGTTCCGGGGTTGTATTTTTGGATGGCTGCTTATATAAGATTCCTCCCAATCTCCAAAATCCTCTGCAATGCCCTTTTGCTTTCCACATCATGCCTTCTTATACGTAATTTCCTTACCAAACGTTCTACTAATGTGTGCAATAATAACTCCAACCTTAACATCTGAATCGGCCTTAATAAGACTAACCAGTTGCCGAGCCAATAAACTTCAGCATCTAGGTTGGGGTGATCTTGGCTTTCCTCACGAAAACAAGCAACAATGAGGACCCTTGTACTGGTCACTTCCCAATAACCATTTTTTTTCCTACGCACACGAACTTAAAAATTGCATGAATACTGTTTGAGTAGACATACTATTGCCTAGGAATGAGGTGTGCTCTTTCTTACCCTGAACATATTATTAGTTCTAATATGGTACCTTTTATGTCAAATTGAGCCTCGTTCTTGTCAGAAATGCGTATCCCTTTAGCAATTTCGTCTTTCTCTGGATCTCAAATCGGAAAACTGAGTTGATTATGAGAATCAATCAACTCCTCTTCTTGTCGAGCAATATCACTAATATCACTGTAAAAAGGGTAATATGCTCTCTCATACCTCCGATTTTCTGATGCTTCATAATGAACCAAATGTGTTTCCAAGTCATCATCAATCGGGCCATCATCACCATCGCCCAAATCTATATCAGAATCAATACTACGCTCTTCATATCCATCATCAACATCATCTAGTAATGCATCTATATGCGTGTCTTCTTCTTCTTCAAAATCTTCATCATCTTCCGAATTCACATCATTAACAAGATCATTTTGGTATGCCCCATTAGACATGTCCAAACGGTTTCGGTTCCGGTTCCTGGTTTCGGAACCGCCGGTTCCCGGTTTCCAAATAGCCGGAACCGTATTCGAACCATATTAATTCGGTTCCCGGTTCCCGATTCTATCTGCCGATTCGGTTCCGATTCCAGCGGTTCCAGTTCATCACCATCTAACTTTTTTTTTAGGAGTATGTTTTTGGAAAGAATGAGAAGTGGACAAAATTTGGTTAGAATATTATTAAAGATAGAATAAAAATTCTAACAATATTTTTAGGAAAAAAAGGGGCACCCTTATAATTTTATTAATATAATTGAAAATATTACAATGAGGGGGACAACCAAGTCTTTTCCTTTTATAATTCAAGGATAGACAAAAGGAGCCTATACCTCTATAGTCTATATTACAACATTTATTTTGAGACAATAATGGTCATTCAATCTATATAATATATAAAAGCAGAAACATTTCAAGACCATACAGCTCGCCACGTGGAATTTCAAGTCAGCTCTATGTTCACCAATTATTAGCCGCCATGTGTCACATTCAATGAAGAGTTTTATTTTAGATTTTGATTTAAACACAAATTTTAGCTTTTAAATCTAAACAAAATATTTTTAAACGTAACAAATTCAAACAACAGCGGTTCAACTACTTCATCCGGAAGAATGTGATGGTGGTAGAAAGTAGAAATATTGTCTTGAAGCATGCACTGATTTCTCTTATCATTATCCCCCATATTAGATTTTAGATTATTAGATTAGTTTATTTTATTGGATTAAATTTAATTTGTTTAAATTGTATTATTCTCTCCATCCTAAAATGAATGATTTTTTTCAAAATTTAATAATCATTTTAAAAAATTTAATTTTAATCTAGACAAAATAATAAACATTCTTTTAATTCATTTTCAAAATTTTACATTTGTAAAAATATAATGAATTATGAAAAAAAAATTAAATCAAAAAATTTAAAAGAACATTTAATTTGAGACAATAATGGTCATTCAATCTATATAATATATAAAAGCAGAAACATTTCAAGATCATACAGCTCGCCACGTGAAATTCCAAGTCAGCTCTATGTTCACCAATTATTAGCCGCCATGTGTCACATTCAATGAAGAGTTTTATTTTAGATTTTGATTTAAACACAAATTTTAGCTTTTAAATCCAAACAAAATATTTTTAAACGTAATAAATTCAAACAACAGCGGTTCAACTACTTCATCCGAAAGAATGTGATGGTGGTAGAAAGTAGAAATATTGTCTTGGAGCATGCACTGATTTCTCTTATCATTATCCCCCATATTAGATTTTAGATTATTAGATTAGTTTATTTTATTGGATTAAATTTAATTTGTTTAAATTGTATTATTCTCTCCATCCTAAAATGAATGATTTTTTTCAAACTTTAATAATCATTTTAAAAAATTTAATTTTAATCTAGAAAAAATAATAAACATTCTTTTAATTCATTTTCAAAATTTTACATTTGTAAAAATATAATGAATTATGAAAAAAAATTAAATCAAAAAATTTAAAAGAACATTTATTTTGAGACAATAATGGTCATTCAATCTATATAATATATAAAAGCAGAAACATTTCAAGACCATACAGCTCGCCACGTGGAATTTCAAGTCAGCTCTATGTTCACCAATTATTAGCCGCCATGTGTCACATTCAATGAAGAGTTTTATTTTAGATTTTGATTTAAACACAAATTTTAGCTTTTAAATCTAAACAAAATATTTTTAAACGTAATAAATTCAAACAACAGCGGTTCAACTACTTCATCCGGAAGAATGTGATGGTGGTAGAAAGTAGAAATATTGTCTTGAAGCATGCACTGATTTCTCTTATCATTATCCCCCATATTAGATTTTAGATTATTAGATTAGTTTATTTTATTGGATTAAATTTAATTTGTTTAAATTGTATTATTCTCTCCATCCTAAAATGAATGATTTTTTTTCAAAATTTAATAATCATTTTAAAAAATTTAATTTTAATCTAGAAAAAATAATAAACATTCTTTTAATTTATTTTCAAAATTTTACATTTGTAAAAATATAATGAATTATGAAAAAAAATTAAATCAAAAAATTTAAAAGAACATTTATTTTGAGACAATAATGGTCATTCAATCTATATAATATATAAAAGCAGAAACATTTCAAGACCATACGGCTCGCCACGTGGAATTTCAAGTCGGCTCTGTAGACGTGTCCAAAATCTAGCAAGGCAACCACCGAAGGTTAATAGCAAGTAGCATGTAGCCGGCTATAACCGTCAATCGCCACCTTAATTAGTAACCAGCTTAAAGCGGCGGTTACAAGGCCAGTTAAGGTTAAGGTTTTCAGCAAACAGCCGCGGTTGTAGCAGGCGGTTAACCGTTTAACCTAGAGCGGTTATAGCCGCCTAACTAACCTAACCTTTAAATTTTGAAATTTGAAATTCAAATTTCAAATTTTGGAATAATTATTAATCCCCCCAAACGGTCCCAGTCACGCTTAACTATTGTATTCCCATTTGACCTTCTAGGTACCCACCCTAAAATCCCAGCAAGGCCCATTTGATAGGGGGCCTAATTTCTCGGCAAGGCCGAAGAGACGGCGTCCCTCTCCTTAATTATAATTTTAAGGGTCTAATAAAATTTAAGGATTTCTTGTACTCATTTTTTTTACACTTTCGTAAAAATTTAAGGATACCGTCCCTTTTTATTTTAAAAAAGTCTAAGTTTAAAAAAGTTAAGTTTTATTTTCAGACAATAATTCATAATTTTTTTTATATATTTTTGCAAAACGTAATTGCAAGTAAATAAAAGTCTAAAATGGTCTTCTTTATCCAAAAAAAAATAAAAGTTTTAAGTTAAAACTTCTATAAAAAATGTTAGCTTTAAAATCCGTTAAAAGTTAAATATTTTCAAACTTCAAAAAAAATGTTCAAAAACTTTAAAAGAAAAAAATAGAAATATTGGCTTAAAATCCCCATACACATTTTCGTTAAAATTTCATTTATTTAAAATTCTTAACTTTTTTTTTTATAACTTTTTCCAAAAAATCATTAATAAGTAACATCTCAAATTGTATTCTTTATTCAAAAAAAAAATAAAAATAAATAAAAAGGGGTTATACAAGACAAAAGTTAACTATTCCGTTAAAAAAAGGACCAAATCGAAAAAAAAGAAGCACATTTTTAACCGTGTAACCGTGTATAAATCAAGTACCGTGTATAACCGTATAACTCGTAACCGTTAGTACACTAATCTGCTAGGTTACGCTAAGACTTAACGAAAATTTTAACCCTTGCTATAACCGGTAACCTACTGCTATAACCGCTTCCGGACACGTCTAGCTCTATGTTCACCAATTATTAGCCGCCATGTGTCACATTCAATGAAGAGTTTTATTTTAGATTTTGATTTAAACACAAATTTTAGCTTTTAAATCCAAACAAAATATTTTTAAACGTAATAAATTCAAACAACAGCGGTTCAACTATTTCATCCTAAGAATGTGATGGGGTGGTAGAAAATAGAAATATTGTCTTTGGAGCATGCATCGATTTCTCTTATCATTATCCCCCATATTAGATTTTAGATTATTAGATTAGTTTATTTTATTGGATTAAATTTAATTTGTTTAAATTGTATTATTCTCTCCATCCTAAAATGAATGATTTTTTTTCAAAATTTAATAATCATTTTAAAAAATTTAATTTTAATCTAGACAAAATAATAAACATTCTTTTAATTCATTTTCAAAATTTTACATTTGTAAAAATATAATGAATTATGAAAAAAAATTAAATCAAAAAATTTAAAAGAACATTTATTTTGAGACAATAATGGTCATTCAATCTATATAATATATAAAAGGAGAAACATTTCAAGACCATACAGCTCGCCACGTGGAATTCCAAGTCAGCTCTATGTTCACCAATTATTAGCCGCCATGTGTCACATTCAATGAAGAGTTTTATTTTAGATTTTGATTTAAATATAATTTGTTTAAATAATAAGCATTCTTTTCGTTCCAAAAGAGGATTAATAATTAAATGATATTTCAATTTCTAACGAGCTATTATTCTTAGGATAGAAATATCAGTGCTTTACTAACATTTAATGTTGTTTACTAACCTTAATGTATAATGGGTTGTTAGATGTTATAACCAATTTCTAATGCATATTAACTCGGTTTGTATGCCATTTGAGCCTGCCTTCTTGATTGTTTAATGCTTGATTAATAAAATACTCAATCAAAAAGATACGAGTATTTATGATTTCCTAATTTCTATCAAGTGTACTAAGTGATACTTGGTGATGATAAAGATGTTGGAACTTATGTAAAATTGTGTGGTAAAAGATGAAAATTAAAAGTCTTTTTTGAAATAAGAGTTTTTGGTAAAGTTTAGGTGTGTGCGTTAAAAAGGGCGTAACTTTTGATTCCGGATGAACCACGAAACGCACAACATATCAAATCGAAGCTCTTTTCGAGACGGACAAAAGTCATGGGCATAGCCCCATGACACAGGTTTTTATAAACATAAAGCTCGAATCTTGGTAGTCAAATGATGTTCTGAACTAATTTAATTTTTGTAAATTAATATTAAAATATTTTTTAATATTATTTTAAATTATTATTTTAAGTTCTGGATAATGTCAAGATTTGATTTTTGAATTAACAGTTTCAACTGTCATAAACTGTTGAAAATCTGTGTTTGAATTTGAAAAGACATGTCTTTTCAAAACTTAGTCCTATATAAACAATTTCAGATTGTGTTCCAATATACACAAAGTTTTCATCTTCTCTTTCCTTTCTATTTTTCTGAAAGCATTTTGTATATTGTAATGAACAAGCTGTTGCTGCAGTTACTTATGCATGATGACCACCCTGGTCTAAGCCAAAACAATTAGGAAAAATATGGTATAAGCATCATTTGCATCCTAAACGACAACATGAATACGAGGTATACTCTCTCCATCCCATATACTCTGTAATTTCAATTAAATAAATGAAAACAATATGGCCTAATGAAATTACAGATTATAACAATAAGTAATAATAAACTTTAATATGCCCGTCGAATTTCGACGGGTTACTCACTAGTATTATTAAAGATAGAATAAAAATTCTAACAATATTTTTAGGAAAAAAAAGGGGCGGCACCCTTATAATTTTATTAATATAATTGAAAATATTACAATGAGGGGGACAACCAAGTCTTTTCCTTTTATAATTCAAGGATAGACAAAAGGAGCCTATACCTCTATAGTCTATATTACAACATTTATCTAAATTTAGTCTAATTTAAATAAAACAACACTACACTACAAGTACAAATACTAAATAAATGCTAAATATTACATTTAACTTACCTTGATCAATCGCCCGTTCCCGGTTCCGGAACCGCCGGTTCCTCGGTTCCCAATATGGTGGATTCGTATTCGAACCGTTTCAATTCGGTTCCCGGTTACGTTCGGTTCCCAGTTCCGGCAATTCCCGGTTCTCGCCGGTTCCCGATTCCGGTTCTACCCGCCGGTTCCGTCGGTTCCCGGTTCTATTTGGACATGTCTATGCCCCATCATCATAATTTGGTGTTTGGGTTGATACAAGTTTTTGTGTATTTAGACCAACCCCTGCATCACGGTAGCAACTTGATGAATTCCCATAAAAGGTCTCAGTATTACGTGTTTCAAATTGTTCATAATGTCGATTTTCAATTAATTTGATGATCACATAAAACTGCAAATTACTCAGCCCACCAAATTTAGCAGAAACATCGAACATTATATCCATACCCGCATCATTTTTAATGCAAAAAAGAAAGTACACACCAATACCGCTATCAAATGAATGGGGATGCCTACAAATTATTTTCAACTCATATAAACTCCGATCCACACGCATCTCTTTATATAATTCATCAACCAATTGATTGTATCTCCAACTACAATAAGCCCTAATCGCACATTTCGGCCCTTTTTTAAAATGAGGACCATCAAATGGACATTCATCATCACCTCCCCAATAGCACATGAAAATGAGTGAATCTCCGTTCATTTTTAATCCTACATTACAAAATTAAAGTGTTAAAACATTAAAAAACCTAATTTTAACATTCATATATATATATATATTACTAACTCTATATATAAACACAAGTATATATAATTATTGAGATATTAAAGATTTATCTTGATTTGTACTCTTGACTAATTTTAAAGTTGAAAAATGTAAAAATTTAGAATTTTTCAAACCAATTTTCTTCTCCCTTTCTCTCTATTTTCAGTTATACGTTTAGGGCCTGCAAGAATCTGTTCCCAACCTTATCTCAAAATTCGCTTAAACTCGCCATATCAATTGGCGAGTTTGAATCTCGCTTAAACTTGTCAAATCAATTGGCGAGTTTCATTTCCATTTCATTTTCTTAAAATGCAGGAATAAAAAAGAAAAAATTGAAAAAAAATAAAAGAACTCGGCATTCCATTTGATGAGTTTGAACGGACAAAGGTCAAACTCACTAAATGGATTAACGAATTTTGAAAAAATGGACATTTTGACAGATAGTTTGGAAGGATTGTTATTTTGAAAATTATATTTTTAAAAAGAAATATTTTGAGAAAAAAATCTTGATAGAAGACAATATTAAAAAATATTAAAAAGTAATTTTTACTGAAAGAATGTATCAACAAACCGTACATCTAATTCACATTTTTTGGGTGAGGGCCTCTCATGTAATTATTCCCAATTTTGTATTTGAAACATATACTCCTGGTTTGCAAAAGATCTCCATCCCACGCACAGACCAAGAATGTTGAGACTGAGCCCAAATGGCATATGCGCCGCCTCCCTTTTCTTTTGCCGCCGGCCAAAATTTCTCAATTTCAATAATTTCTCAACACCTTCTTCTATCTCATCCTCTACCCTTTTAACTTTCCCTCCTAATTATATCAGATTTGATAATATCACTAAACTCGACCATGCTCTCCAACTGTTCGATGAAATGCTCCAAACGCAGCCTCGCCCTTCAATCAAACACTTTAACCATCTGATTTCAGTCATTGTCAAGATGAAACATTTTTCACCCGCCCTTTCTCTTTTGAATCAATTGCATTTGCTGGGTATTTCAAATTTGTATACCATCAACATTTCCATTAATTGCTATTGCCATTTAAACCAGTTGAGTTATGGGTTTGCAATGTTGGGCCGCACCTTTAGGCTTGGTTATGTGCCCTCCGTTGTTACCTTCACCACTCTTATAAATGGTCTTGCTTTAGAAGGTAGGATTGTTGATGCTGCCGAACTATTCAAGAAATTGGTCAGACAGAAAATTTGTGAACCTACTGAGGTTACATATGGGACTATTATGAATGGCCTATGTAAATCTGGGAAAACAACCATGGCTATTAACTTACTCAGAGCAATGGAAGAAGAAGGTTTTAAGGCTGACGTGATATCCTATAACACAATTATTGATGGTCTGTGCAAGGACAAAATGATCGATGATGGTTTGAAACTCCTACAAGAGATGATTGGTAAAAGCATTTTGCCAAATGTCGTTACTTACAATTCTTTGATTCAGGGTCTGTGTCACTTGAGTCGTTGGAGAGAGGCTACACAAATGCTAGACGAAATGTGCAAAATACAGATCTACCCTGATGTACGAACATATACTATATTGGTCAATGCATGTTGCAAGGAAGGGAGGATGAATGACGCAGAGGATATCATCCTTAAAATGATTCAATATGGTGAGAGACCAAATGTAGTTACCTATACCTCACTAATGGATGGTTATTGCTTGCAAGGGAAAATGAGTGAGGCGAATAAAGTTCTTTGTTCCATGGTGCATAGGGGCATTGTGCCTAACATTGTTAGTTATAACACTCTAATAAATGGCTTTTGCAAGAAGGCACAAATGGATGAGGCCATGAATTTGTTTCGGGAAGTTGTTCGCAAAGGATTGAAGCCCAATATTGCTACTTATAGCACCCTGTTACAGGGCTTGTTTCACTTGGGTAAATGTTCAACTGCTCGGGATTTACTTTCTGAGATGCAAGCTGATGGTGTAACTCCTGATCTTCAAACTTATGCTATTGTGCTTGATGGGCTTTGCAAAAACAACCGGATTGCAGAAGCATTATCTTTGTTTAGTTCAATGGAAACTCGTGGATCGAATTCTGATGTTGTTCTTTATAACATTCTCATTCATGCTTCCAGCAAGGGTGGGAAGTTTGATACTGCAAGTGGTCTTTTTGAAGAACTTTGTTCCAAAGGTTTACAACCCGATGTTCAGACGTATAACTCGCTCATATATGGTCTATGTCAAGAAGGCCTTGTGGAGAAAGCAAAAGAAATTCTTATCAAAATGGAAGAGAATGGTTGCATACCAAATGATGTTACTCACAATATTATACTGCAAGGACTTCTCAAGAACAATGCAGGTCATGAGGCTGTGAGACTTCTAGGGAAATTGGTTGAAATTGGTTTCTCACCTAATGACTATACTCTTTCCATGTTAATAGATATACTCCCAGCTGAAGGACAGGATTCTACTCTACTCAACATGATTAGAATGTTTGTGCCAAAGGATAAAAAATGAAAATTCTCCCTTTCCTGCTCATGAGAAGCTGCATGAACAATAGAAGGACTCTATATTGTTCACATTTATTCAATGGACGTTTGAAGAGAAATGGGTTTAAGGAGTTTCTCACCTGAGTTTCTACTCTTTCCATGTTAGTATGTACTCTCCCCTACCCCCCCCCCCCGTCCCATAACACATTTTGCTCTTACACAAAATTAAGGAGTATATATTTATATTTATACTCCTTAATTTTGTGTTGTGGTGATGTCTTAAACTCAAGTCATTTATTTAGTTTTATTTCTGTTGGTGCATCAAGAGCAGAATTGTGAATTAGAACTTGCAAACTGGCATTTTCATATGTTGCAGCTAAGATGGATATCAGTCAGCTCTTTATTAGCTTCTAAATTATTAGCTGGTTCATAGTGATGGAGGGATCATTTGTTAGATGATTTTCTTATATTTTTCGCTCTCTTTTATTTTGTTTCGCTCATCTCTTTTATTTTGTGGGGTTGTGAGGCCATCAGAATTTGGAGAAGATGTTAACTTGATGATATTTTAATTGAGTGCAAGGAAATCAGTAGAATCCTCCTGATATTTCTCAGAACCTTTTGTACGCATCTTCTTTCATTGTCCGTTTAGCAGTTACCATTTAGGATTTTGATTTTGATATTGTGATTTGGTTGCCCATGTCTCAGTTTACATAAATCCGAATGAAGGTACATTTCAGTTTTGTTTTGGTCAAACATGTGATTATGTTTTACTTAGAGTTGTGGGTTCTGTTACTGTACAGGGCACCCCCCAGCATTCATCTGTTTCTTCAGATGTACCCTTGTCTCTTAGGCCTGGAACTGCTCCTCGCAGCACAAGTTTGTTGCTTGATTCAAAGGTTGCATCTGCTGATGTTTCAGCCACGAGATTCATGCAAGTTGCCTCTTCCAGTTGCTGAGAAATTTCCCTTGAAACATAAGTCTTCTGAAACTAAGTTGGTTAATCCTTCTGATCAGCCTTCCCTGAAGGTTCGAATTAAAGTGGGTTCTGGTAACAAAGCAAGGAAAAATACTGCCATCTATAGTGGTCTTAGTCTTACTTCTCCATCTTCGGCGGAGAATAGCCCTGCACAAAGTGGTCAAATGCCAATTGGATCTCCGAGGATGCCATGTGAATCTCCTGGAAGCATTCTACAGGTTAGCTTATGCATGTTATATATCATGATAGCTGTAACCTGTTGAGGCTATGCTCATTGTATTTGTTTCCCCTTTCCAATATTTTGTTCGGAGTCACCTTCTCTTGGACCAGAGTATGACCTCTTTTCCTGTCCCGGGGAGTCTGCTTCTCTCACCTCTCCATGAGAGTATACTCTGCTTAGTAAAAAAAGAAAATATGCCGCTGGAGAGGAAGCTTGTACTTCCCATCAAGGGTCGGCAAAAGAACTCTTCCATGTTAGAAGATGATTCAGCTTCCATGTCAGGGGATGGAGACTGTTACAAGGAAAGAAAAAGAAGTCAGGAGTTAAGAGTGCAACTCCAGAGGTACTGAATCATGGGAATGCTGTAGAATCGGAGGATAACACGTCCTCTCAATGACTTGAAAATCAAGCTGTCATCCAATTCCATCGCAGGTAATTCTTTGAGTGATTCTGCAAGGTCACCTGAAGCTTACAGGGAGGCTGGGAACAACGTTCCTGTAAAGAAAAGAGAGATTAAGAAGGAGTGGGCAAGCGATAAATTATTAACCACTAACATGCCCAAGAAAGAGTCCTTGACGTCATCTTATAGTGAAGATTGTGGCAAGTATGAGCAGCTAGATGCTAAGAGTTGTTCAATGGAACATATCAATGAACAGAAAATCAGAAGTTCTTGCAAGGGATTTTCTGCTGTTCGTAGTGATGGTGGCAGGACCAAAGGTAGCAGAGCTCCTTCGGTGTCTAAAGCTGGTTCTGATGCTTCGAAGGGTGAGAAGGATTCTATCGCAACTCCAAAAGCTGGTCTGAATTCAACTGGTGATGAACTGGATGGAATAAATGTTGTGAAAGAAAAGTTGCCGCTTGAAGGTAAAAAGAAGTTCAAGGCAAGCTAAAACAATGATAAATCTTCTGGAAACTTAATGGAGGAGAGAGTGAGGTCTGGTATTCAGGCATCCAAAAAAGACAAGAAGGCTGCTCTAAAGGTTATCCAGAAGGTACGGAATAGCTATAAAGATGTACTTGACACAGGATCAGAATGCACTAGTAGCCAAATGAAATTATCACAGAGGCCTACTGTTGATAAATCAGAAGGCCGTAAGCTTGAGGCAATGAAACAAAAAGAGATCCTGAATGACGGGACTTCCGCTGGATCACTCCCTTTGGAAATGGCACCAGCTCCAGATGCCTCTGTACCATTACAGGATTGGGTACAGTGCGACAGTTGTCGAAAGTGGCGTAGTCTGCCATGGGAAATCAAAGGAGACCAGCTACCTCAACAGCTCTGTTCTAAAAGACCCCGCCTAAGGGCGCCTAGGCCCCGCCTAGGCGCTAGGCCCCTCTCCAACGCCTAGTTCTAAGCCCCGCCTAGGTTCTGACTAATCCCGACTAATCCCGATTAGTCCCCGACTAGTCCCCGCCTAGGCGCTAGGCCCAGCTCTGCCGCCTAGCATCCGCCTAGCGCTTTTTAGAACCTTGCTCAACAGTGGGTGTGTAGTATGCTAAACTGGCTGTAAGTATCTTTAATGATAATCTTTTTTGTTCATTTTTAATTTTGCGCCATACGCCACCTGGCTGTTTCATTAAAGCTAATGGTATACTTGTTAAATCTCTGTGTATAATTTCTACATTAATTGACCCTTTGTATTCTAATGTATTCGATTCAACCTATCCTGATTATAAAAACGTGCACAATGCCCTTAGACTTTGCACTTTTTATCAATCTAAACATATTCTATTTAGCATTGATACTATATTTATATAGTTTATATTCAGGTAAATTTGTATTGTATTATAAGGCTAAGTTCTTATCTGCAATATTCTCTTTAGTAATTTCATTATATATGTCCCTTTTTTATTTTCTTCGGATTTAAAATTAAATAGTGGATGGAATTATCATTATTGCTACAATTATGTATTCAATTTAAGTTCATTAGATAATGCATGCATGTTTTCTTTGGGGAAAGGTATCATTACTGTTTTGCAGTGTATCTGTTTGAAATTTCAGTGAGTAACTGTTATTCTAGTGTAGTTGAAACGGTATTGATTGGATGCATATGTGGGGGGAGATCAAGAAAGATAGAGTTGGATGTGAACAAATTCAGGAAACGCTATAACTCACCCCAATAGTGGATAAATTGGAGAAAGTTGATTGAGATAGTTTAGACACATGCAATGTTGTCCCCAAGTGCACCCGTAGGAAGTGTGCTAGTTTCATAGGAACTACCAGGTTAGAGGTAGGGAAAGATCAACGTCCGTGATAAAGGAGGATTTGAATGAGTGTGGCTTTTGTGATGAACTTTGCATTGGACCTGTCGCATTTGTAAGAGAAGTCTACTTATTTAAGAAAAAGACAACACCTCAGAAATTTTGTTATTAAAAATTGCACTGTGAGTCAAGTCAACTTTCAAAACCATGCTGATAGAGCTGCATCAGGAGTAACTTAATCCGATTTCGTGCAATTAAACCAGAGTAACCAGAGCTTTATTTCTGATGCTATGCCTAATCAGGAGAAAAAGAAACATAAGCCAAAACCCGTGGATAGCAGCTCTGGTCTGATGCAGACTTTGAAGCTAAGAAAAGACTGCGGAGAGGAGTCAGCGAAGAGCAGAAATTTGACTGACACGAATCAGCATCTCCTCGAGACAAATTTGAAAAGTGATAATGCTGTCTATCCTATTATGCCGTCCAACTTTGGTATGGAAAAGAATGCCCCAAAAAGAATACGAGAAGCATGTGAATGAAGGTAAATTCATTTTGGAATCTGTAACTTTTATGTGTCATAATTCCTTATCTGATAGTAACAAATTTCTTTCTTCAACAAATTATATTTTCAGGTGATATGAAACGTAAAAAGTTGAAAAACAAGCGGGAGTCTGAGCAGTATGATCATGAGATCTCGAAGAAAACTAAGATTGAAGTAGCACCTGTTGCCAATAAGATTCAGGATTCTGAACATGATGAGGATTTTGGTAGGGCTGGCCGCATATCAAGTTCTGGTTTGCCAAGCAGGTCAGGTGGAAAAGATATGCAGGAGTATAGCGAGCAGAGTCATTCTAAGAATGGAAATCATGGGCCAAAAGACAGGTTAGTGATTTCCGTGAAGAAACAGAGGGACAGTACTCAGATCTCTCGGAAGAGTGGGTACTTGGACAGAAAACCCTGTGATCAACGCGAAATACATGCAAAGAAGAGAAAATTGAGGGATTGGCAGGACAGTCAGGGTTATCTAGAGACGTCAAGAATTAATGGAAATCAGCTCCCAGATGGCAAGGGACATCCAGAAGAGGAGAGTAGCAATCAAGTATTCAACAAGCAAAAGAAATCCAAGATTTTATGCACTGAAGGGAAGGAGTCCAGCACAAGCAAATGTGACGATAAATCGTACAAAAACAATGCTGTGACAAAAATAATCTTGTGAGGTACTAGAGATAATTCAGTACACAAGGGTTGTGAGAAGGATCAGCAGCAGAGTAAGCATAGAGAAAATATTGCATCTGAGAGAAAATTGGATGATGTATATTCATTGAGAAAGTATTCAGCTCCTGAGCGTTTTCCAATGGCAGCCACTTCAAGCTCTTCAAAGGTTTCAGAATCTCGTAAAAGAGCTGGCTTCCAAGATATAAGAGGCTCACCAGTAGAGTCAGTTTCCTCGTCTCCAATGAGAGTTTTTAATATTGATAAGCTTTATCCGACACAAAGGAACATTTCAGTTAAAGATGATTCAAAGAATGGTGATTCTATCATCCAAACTCCAAGAAAATCACAGGATAGAGAAGCCAATGCATCCAATCGATCTGATACAGAAAAGAACAGAGAAGTTTCTAGGAATAGAAATGTGCAAGATTATCATGATATTGATGCTATGCAAAACTTGGGTGGTAAATCTGAATCAAAAGCAAAGCATATTTCTAGATCTGGAAATAGCCATTTGGTTAGCAATGTTGCTGATACATTAATTGGACAGAGAAAAAGTTGCACCGATATCCATGTTTTAAACAATTGCGACGTTGAAGGTAGAATAAGCAAGAATTATGAATCTGATTGATGCAACAACTGAGGATGATTTATTTTGAAGTGCAGAATAGAAAAGAGAACTGATTGATGCAACAACTGAGGATGATTTATTCATTCTGATGCATTACATTTATAGTGCAACTAGCTCAACTAAAAAGATAAAATATCCCTAGAAATCAGGTAACAACTCTAGAATCCTGATATGAGATAATGCTACCAATATCCTAGAGACTAGGACTTCAACAATAGTCTAAAGACTAGGATTTTATTGACTTCAAATAAACGGATTATTGACTAAAACTGAGTAAGAAAACAAACAACCAGTCCTGAAGCAAATCTTAACACTCCTCCTTGCTTTAGGTACTGCAAACTCCGATCATCTTCCTTAATAACTCAAACTTACCATCTGAAAGTGGCTTGGTGAACAAATCTGCTAGTTGATCTTCCGACTTGCAACAAGCAAGTGCCACTTTTCCACTCTGTTGCACTTCCCTCGAGAAGTAAAGCTTGATGTTGAAGTGTTTTGTTTTTCCATGGAATACCGGATTTCGAGAAATTGCAATTGCTGCTTGATTATCAACAAGAATCTCCGTACTTCCATTTTGCTACATATGTATGTCAGATAAAACTTTCCTCAGCCATAGAGGTTGATTTGTTGCTGCAGTTGCAGCAATAAACTCTGCTTCTGCAGTGGATTGTGCTACAATCTCTTGTTTCCTTGAACACCGTATAAAAACACCTGAGCCTAGAAATTTGGAAACAATAACCAGAGGTACTTTTCATGTCATTTTGGCATGCCTCATCATCATAATTTTGTGTTTGGGTTGATACAAGTGTTTGTGTACTTGGACCAACCTCTGCATCACGATAGCAACTTGTTGAATTCCCATAAAAGGTCTCCATATTACGTGTTTCAAATTGTTCATAATGCCGATTTTCAATCAATTTGATGATCACATAAAACTGCAAATTACTCGGCCCACCATATTTAGTAGAAACATCGAACATTATATCCATGCCAGCATAATTTTCAATATGAAAAAGCATAATTTTCAATATGAAAAGAAAAGTACACACCA
The DNA here is from genome assembly GCA_022495995.1 of Adenophora triphylla var. japonica. Taxonomy (NCBI): domain Eukaryota; kingdom Viridiplantae; phylum Streptophyta; class Magnoliopsida; order Asterales; family Campanulaceae; genus Adenophora; species Adenophora triphylla. The sequence goes on from JAFEMH010002692.1 coordinate 101,354, forward strand.
ATACCGCTAATGAATGGGGATACCTACAAATTATTTCCAACTCATATAAACTCCGATCCACACGCATCTCTTTATATAATTCATCAACCAATTGATTGTATCTCCATCTACAATAAACCCTAATTGCACATTTCGACCCTTTTTTATAATGAGGACCATCAAATGAACATTCATCATCATCTCCCCAATAGCACATAAAAATGAGTGAATCTCCGTTCATTTTTAACCCTACATTACTAAATCAAAGTGTTAAAACATTAAAAAACCTAATTTTAACATTCATATATATATATTCATATATATATATACATATAAATATATATATATATATACATACATATATATACATACATATATATACATACATATATATACATACATATATATACATACATATATATACATACATATATATATACATACATATATATATACATACATATATATACATATATATACATATATATATATACATATATACATACATATATATACATACATATATATATATATATATATATATATATATATATATATATATATATATATATATATATATATATATACATATATATATACACGTATATATATACATATATATATATATACATATATATCCTTCACATATATTGAGTTCGCCTCCTGATGATGTTAGAGCGGATATGATCTATGTTGAAGTTCCATTGAGAATTTTGGAGCGACAAGTTAAGGAATTGCGCACCAAGAGCATCCCCGTGGTTAAGGTCTTATGGAAGAATCACACGATAGAGGAAGCTACGTGGGAATTAGAATCGAAAATGAGGGAGAAGTATCCTAGCTTGTTTGATCATCCCGGTAAGTGAAAGTCAAATTCGGGACGAATTTGGTTTAAGGGGGAGTGAGTGTCACGACCCCAACTCTAGGCACTGTTTAGGAACACGTGGAGCACGTGGGAGTGGGGGTTGCACTTTATTTTATTTAATGCATTGCATGATCTTTGAATTAGTATGTGATTTTATTTTTATTCCATGGCTTATGTGTTTATGAAGGTTATAATTCATTTGGTAATATCATGTTTAATTGATCCATGTGAGATTTAAGGTGGGAAAGATGTCTTAATTAGATTTTTAAATGGAAATGAATTATAAAGTAGTGAGGGGCTTAAGAGTAAATAAAGTTTAGGGGTTTAGTTGTAGAAGTTGAGACTTGGAGGGCCTTTGTGGAAAATTTTGATACTTATCTTATAAAAAGGAAGCTTCTCCCATAATCTCTTCTTCTTCCCTCAGCTTCTTTCTTCTTCCATGGTCTTAGAGAAATCCTAAACCCTAGCCTAGCTTCTAAAAATCCTAGAAATTCAACAGGTAATCGGTTCTTCAGTTTGAGCTCGGATTAGTGATCACGGCGGGGAGTAGCACGCATCTAACCGAAGAAAGCACCTTGTTCTTTTCCATATTTTTCAAGTAAGTTATTATGATTCCTTCTAATGTTGAGCATGTGACTTTAAATCAAATGAAAATGTGTTATAATCCATCTTTAAAATCTGTTTACTTAATTTCTTGGCTTAGAAAGTGGTTAGAAAGGGTTGGTTGAAGAAAATGAACAAGGATCATGGAATAGTGAATTTGTGGTAAGATGGATGGGGCATATATGTTTTATGGCATGGTTTGGGTGTAGTTATGTGCTAAATTTTGTATATAACCTGGGTCTTGGTTGATTGGTACTGGTGTTGGCCTTTGGAAAAACAGAGGAAGGTGGTAAATGGAACTTGGTGCAACAACTGCTGATGTTCTGCAATCTGGTATCTTATTTTGGCCTTGGAACGAGTCGTGCCAAGGGGCACGAGTCGTGCCCTTTTGCCATTCGTGAAAACAATTCGTGAAACTGGTCCAAATCGTTCTGATCAAAAGGGGGGGAAAAAGGCACGAGTCGTGCCAGATGGCACGAGTCGTGCCCTGCATTAGAAATTCTGAATTAACTTTTAAAGCTTAGAAACCTATTCAACTTAGAACATGATTGAACCCTATTCAACTTAGGATAAAGTAGAACACTTTAGCTGCATAATGATGTCTCACGTAGTTAAAATGGAATTGGGGAAGTAGTCTAAATATTGCTTGGAAATGGGTTGGAAGCCATTGTTGATTGAGAGCCAAAGTTTGTAGGAACTTGGTATTTGATTATGGAATTTGAAAGGAAGTTGTGTAATGTGATATTGTGAACGCGTAGCGTTACTTGTATGTTACTATACCCCTACGTGATTACTTGGGAATGGTTAGATGTTAAATTGGTGCGTGAAATAATTGTTGCACGACATCATGGAATTGATGATGAGCATATATTCCATACATGGATTGTGATTGAATAAATAGTGTATATATATATATATATATGTGACACTATTTGAAAGATTGAATATGAGTAATGATACCCTGTTATATACTGTTCTCCCAATGTGTGGAATTTATTTAAAGTAACTGTTACGTGCTTGAATGTGAATATGAATATGATCAATATCAGCTGATATTTCGGGGGTATAATGGAATACGACCACTTATGAGAAGTTGTAACATAAGGTGCTCGGATTTCATTATACCTGTGTCCGTTTCCACCCCACTGCGGCCATAGTTTGGGGCTCAGTTACTATGGATATGCCTAAGCAGTTCATAGGATGCGATACCTTACATGTTTCCACGAGAAATGGGTCTTGTAAGGCGTGAATAGGCCTAAGCCGTTCACAAGAAAAATGGGTTTCATTACGAGAAAGTACGACTTATGATTCGGACGGGAAAAAGGTAAGATCGGAGTAACGTAATGTGTTCTTGTGTGCTAAATATGATGTTGAACAACTTGTTTACGTGTTGCATCTTATTTGGCATCTTCTTTGCATACATAATAGCTTACTAAGATTCTTTCTCACCCCGTCTCCCTTTAATTTTTTAGATCCCGGCGAGACAGGAGGTCAGGACCGGTGAGACCGGGGCACAGTTGGCTCATCTTTTGGTTGTCAGGGTACGTTTTGCTAGGAGGGTTAGGTTGGTTAATGTTATTCTTTTGGGGAAAGTTGTAAATAACTTTTATAAACGTTTTCAAACTATGGTTTGTAATTAATGTGGTGTGGTTGTAAATGTGATAGTATGAGCCTTTCTTTTGTTGTGGAATGAATGAAACGCGGGTTAATATCTTGAACGGGTTCCTTAAACCTTTCATTTAGAGCGGTCATGCCAAAATTTTTTATTAAAACTCATTTGGTTTGAAATGATTTTTTAAAAAGGGTTTCATCTAAGTCGGGTCGGGTTGGGGACCCTACCATCGGGGCACGAGTTTATAGATCCCGGGGTTGGGGATGCCCCACAAACACCTCTATACTTCTCCAAGAAATTTACTCGCATATGCCTCAAGCAATATCTATGATGCACATTTGGCCACCATGTATCTTCCGATATAATTTTAAGAATGTCGTGATGACTGTCAGATATCAAGCATACCTCACGACTCTTGATAATATGTCTGCAAACAAGATATAAGAATCAACGCCAACTCACACAGTGCTCTTTTTTAACAACATCAAATGCAAGAGGATGTATACTGTCTTGGGCATCAACACCCTTGGCAATCAGTATTACCCATTTATATCTACCATGAAGGAATGTTCAATCAATATAAATGACAGGACGGCAATGAGAGAAATCTTCAATGCAAGGCCGAATGCCCAGAACACCCATTGAAACATCTGTAATTCACCGGCAGGAGGAGGACGAGTATACTCAACAATTGTTCTGGGTTGTATTTTTGGATGGCTACTAGAACGTGGGGTAACCTTATATAAGATTCCTCCCAATCTCCAAAAACCTCTGCAATGCCCTTCTGCTTTCCACATCATGCCTTCTTATACGTAAATTTCTTACCAAACATTCCATTAATGTGTGTAATAATAACTCCAACCTTAACATATGAATCGGCCTTAATAAGACTAACCACTTGCTGACCAATAAACTTCGCATCTAGGTTGGGGTGATCTTGGCTTTCTCCTGAAAATAAGCCACAATGAGGACCTTGTACTTGGTCACTTCCCAATAACCATGTTTCTTCCTACTCACACGAACATAAAAATTGCATGGATACTGTTTGAGTAGACATACTGTTGCCCAGGAATGAGGTGTGCTCTCTCTTACCCTGAACCTATGATTAGTTCTAATATGGTACCTTTTTATGTCAAATTGAGCCTCGTTCTTGTCAGAAAAGTGTATCCCTTTAGCAATTTCGTCTTTCTCTGGATCCAAAATCGGAAAACTGAGTTGATTATGAGAATCAATCAACCCCTCTTCTTGTCGAGCAATATCACCAATATCACTGTAAAAAGGGTAATTTGCTCTCATTTTCTGATGCTTCATAATGAACCAAATATGTTTCCAAGTCATCATCAATCGGGCCATCATCACCATCACCCAAATCTATATCAGAATCAATACTACGCTCTTCATATCCATCATCAACATCATCTAGTAATCCATCTATATTCGTGTCTTCTTCTTTTTCTTCATAATCTTCATCATCTTCCGAATTCTCATCATTAACAAGATCAATTTGGCATGCCCCATCATCATAATTTGGTGTTTGGGTTGATACAAGTGTTTGTGTACTTAGACCAACCCCTGCATCAATGTAGCAACTTGATGAATTCCCATAAAAGGTCTCCGCATTAGGTGTTTCAAATTGTTCATAATGTCGATTTTCATTCAATTTGATGATCACATAAAACTGCAAATTACTCAGCCCACCATATTTAGCAGAAATTCCATACCCGCATCATTTTTAATACGAAAAGGAAAATACAAACCAATACCGCTATCAAATGAATGTGGATACCTACAAATTATTTCCAACTCATATAAACTCCGATCCACACGCATCTCTTTATATAATTCATCAACCAATTGATTGTATCTCCATCTACAATAAACCCTAATTGCACATTTCGACCCTTTTTTATAATGAGGACCATCAAATGAACATTCATCATCATCTCCCCAATAGCACATAAAAATGAGTGAATCTCCGTTCATTTTTAACCCTACATTACTAAATCAAAGTGTTAAAACATTAAAAAACCTAATTTTAACATTCATATATATATATATATATATATATATATATATATATATATATATATATATATATATATATATATATATATATATATATATATATATATATATATATATATATATATATACATACATATATATATATATATATATATACATACATATATATACATACATATATATACATACATATATATACATACATACATATATATACATACATATATATACATACATATATATACATACATATATATACATACATATATATATATATATATATACATATATATATACATATATATATATATACATATATACATATATATATATATACATATATACATATATATATATATACATATATACATACATATATATACATATATATATATATATATATACATATATATATATATACATATATATATATACATATATATACATATATACATATATATATATATACATATATATACATATATATATATACATATATATATATATATATATACATATATATATATATACATATATACATATACATATATATATATATATATATATATATATATATATATATATATATATATATATATATACATATATACATGTATACATATATACATATATATATATATATATATATATTAATAACTCTATATATAAATACAAGTATATATAATTATAGAGATATTGAAGATTTACCTTGATTTGTACTCTTGACTAATTATAAAGTTGAAAAATGTAAAAATTTAGAATTTTTCAAACCACTCTTCTTCTACCTTTATCTCTATTTTCAGCGATACGTTTAGGGCCTGTAAAAATCTCTCCCCAACCTTGATGCGATATTATAAAATGTGATTGGGCCTAAGATCAATTGGGCTACAAGGCAGCATAATGGACCTAACGGAATAATGGAATAAAGGCCCCATTGATACAATATGACAATAAGTGTGGTCGAATGGCGGGAAGGCCCTTGCGAGATGGGTTCATCCCGCCTAGGGATATAGGAAAGTGGATAAGACGAGGTTAACCCTTGGTGAGTGGCGTGAACAGTGGAGTTCCTATGGCGGGAATCATGGTGACCATGCTAGTAGCACCATGGACATTGCCGCCTGAAAGCCTGTTGTCGCTTGCGGCTTAGTTTGAAGGATATCCCGCTTCGGTGCTCTGCAGTCCACTGTAGCTTGATTTGACCAGGTGAACAGTGAAATCCAACTATGGTGAAAGTGGTTGGTGACCCCATGTGGATGATTGACACGTGTCCCCCATGTGCAAGGCACATGGGGGCTTGGGAGTATAAAAGCAAGAGGAATGGCTCATTTGGAACCAGGTCTGTCTCTCTCTACTCTCTCTCTCTCTAAAACTTCCATTGATACACTCACCACCTTGAGCTACTGACCTCATTCTCACGCCGGAGGGGGTTCGCCGGAGTCACCCCCGGCCTAGTTAACGTGCTTTTCTGTGTGTAGGCCGCTCATCTAGCAAGGAAGAAGCCGAAGTATCCTATATTATTCAGTTCCTGTGCAACCAAATTTTCCTATGGTAGCATCAGTTGGTTCCGTTGCCGGGACCTGAATTTCTTTCTTTGCTTAAGTTTATGAGGGTTTGGTGATTTCTGTAGTCCGTTTGAGGTGTTTGTAGGCGGTGGGGTGTTCTTCGATAGGTTGACGGTACTGTTGCAGTTCCCCAGAAATTGTGTTCAAGGCTGTTATTAAGTGCTGTTTGTTGGCTTGTGTTGGTTTGAAGTTATTGGTAAACCCAGAAAGTGGTCAGAATGGTACAAGAAAAGGGTACTCAGACTAAAGGAGCCCAAATTCCGGTGACGGAAACTCCAAATGCGAAGGAGGCCCGCCGGACCAGATCGGGAACCGCGCGGGATGGAGAAGTGCATACCTCTCAGACCGACTCGGCAATCAGAAGTACTAGAAGGCGGGAAGAGAGGGAGCAACATGATTGAATCTTTGGAGACTAGAGATGATTGGGAGATGACTGAAAGTATGGAGGAGGGCACAGCAATTGTTGTCGCTAACGCGAGTTTTGAGCTTGAGCGAGGAAAGGAGATAATAGTTGCGAAAAAACCTGACTATGTGGGCCAGGAGCAGGATGTCGCAGATGAATATGATATGAGTATGGAAGAGGTGAATATTGCGCCAAGCCAGAGTTGTGCCGGGATCTTTCGTTTTGTTCAAGTAAATGAGCCAAGAATTGAAGAGATAGTAGTGGAAGAAGTGGAGGATAATCCTGACGAAGATTGTGAAGTAATTGAGGTTGAGGACAAAGAAGGGCGACCTACGGGCAACACCTTTGGTGACCCAGTCAAGGTGATTCCGGTCAAGGGCCCAGTTAGTAAAAAGCGAAAAAGAATAGAGGTAGAGACCTTGCAAACGCGAGATGAACCCGAAATCCAGGCCGGCGAGGAGCTTGAAGAAGTAGAGATTAATCGGTATTTCCCGGAGCAGCGGGTTAAGATTGGGAAGCAGCTATTCAGGGATGAGCGAGAAAGATTGGTAGAATTCCTAAAAGACAATTTGGATGTGTTCGCTTGGCGGCCAGAGGATATGAGAGGGATTGACGAGAATGTTGCTCTACATTGCTTGAATGCCGATCCCAATGTTGAGCCGTTTAAGCAAAGAGTTCGGCATTTGTCGCCTGAAAAGGAGAATGCTGTCATGGAGGAAGTAGACAAGTTGTCGAAGGCAGGAATCATAGAGGAGATTCAGTATCCAGTCTGGTTGGCATGTCCCGTTATGGTATTGAAGTCGAACAAGAAGTGGCGGATGTGCATTGATTTCACTGACTTGAATACCGCCTGCCCAAAGGACTGTTACCCGCTGCCTAAGATTGATAAACTGGTTGATTCGATTGCAGGGCATAGAGTCTTCAGTTTTATAGATGCATATTCAGGTTACCACCAGATTAAGATGTGCGAGAATGACAAGGCAAAGACGGCTTTTCGAACCCCCAAGGGTAATTTCTGTTATAAGATGATGCCGTTTGGTTTGAAGAATGCCGGTGCGACATATCAACGAATGGTGAATGAGGTCTTCAAGTTGCAGATTGGCCGAAACTTGGAAGCTTATATCAATGATATGGTGATAAAAACAAAGGAGTATGATCATGTGTTAGATCTCGCTGAAACTTTTGAAAATCTAAGGAGGAATTCGATGAAGTTAAACCCTAGTAAGTGCACTTTTGGAGTTACGGCGGGAAAGTTCTTGGGGTTTTTGGTGAACAGACGCGGGATAGAGGCCAACCCCGAGAAGATTCAGGCTCTATTAGATATGTCGCCACCCAAGTCGATACGCGAGATTCAGAGGTTAAATGGGAGGATTATTGCCCTGGGAAGGTTCATCTTCAAGTTGGCCGAGAAGTGCTTGCCGTTTTTCAAAGTATTAAAGGGGGTGAAGAGTTTTGTATGGGATGAAGAATGTGATATCGCTTTTGAGCAAATCAAGGTTTATCTGGGCAAGCCGCCTATCTTGTGTAGCCCTGTGGATGGGGAGGGGTTGTTTGTATACTTGGCGGCTTCAGACTTGACCGTGGCCGCCGTCTTGGTGCGAGAAGATAAAGGCTGTCAAAGGCCGATTTATTATGTTTCGAAGGCTCTGAGCGAGGTCGAGTCAAGATACTTCAACGCGGAGAAGTTGGCATACGCTTTGGTGGTGGCTGCGCGGAAGCTGAGAGCTTATTTTGTCGCGCACACTATTGTGGTATTGAGTGATGCTTATTTAAGGAAGATTTTGCAACGACCTGATGCCGCTGGAAGATTGTTGAGATGGTCCATTGAGTTGACTGAATTTGATTTAAAGTATGAATCTCGCCGGGCAATTAAGGCGCAGGCTATGGCCGACTTCATTGTGGAAACATCTTTCACGAGATCGCAGGAGGAGTTGAGGGAAAGCGCGGCGAAGGAAAAAGTAAACTGGGAATTCGGGCGCAGTTTATTGATGAAAAAGGACAGGCCGCCTGATTGCTGGGTCTTATATGTCGATGGCTCATCTTCGAAGGATAAGGGTGGCGCGGGAATCACTCTAACCTCGCCAGATGGAGAAGTTGTGTATGAAAAGGCTCTAAGATTTAAGTTCGATGTTTCGAATAACCAAGCGGAGTATGAGGCATTGATTGCCGGGATTGAATTAGCGCCAGATATTGGATTGACCAAGGTGGCGATTCATTCAGATTCCCAATTGATTGTCAATCAGGTGAAAGGCGATTATGGAGTCTTGAGTTCTGTTTTGATGAAGTATTGCAGTCTGGCGAGGAGTATTCTGAAGAAATTTGAATTCTGGGAGTTGATTCAGATTAACAGGGCTGACAATTCGCGTGCTGGTGAATTGAGTAGGATAGCGGGATCAGACGGGCAAGGTTCAGCTAGCGAGCCTCCATTGGAATATGTAGATGTGCCGGTAATCGACAGGCTGCTTGTCGCGGAGATTGTTGATGCCGAGAAAAATTGGGTCACGAAAATGAAGGATTTCTTGCAGACAGGAGAGTTTCCGCCTGAGGAAGATAAGGCAAAGCTGATAAAGGCGACATCTCCAAGGTTCACGGTGCAGGATGGAGTGGTGTATAGGAGATCCTTCTCGAAGCCGCTGATGAGGTATGTTGAGCCAAGTATGGTACCACGAGTATTATTTGAAATTCATGAGGGTATTTGTGGAGGCCACCCTGGCGCGAGAACGCTAGCTGATAAGGTATTATTTCATGGATACTATTGGCCCAACTTGAGGAAGGACGCAGAAGTATATGTGAAAAAGTGCGAGAAGTGTCAGCGATTTGGTAATATTCCGCGACAACCAGCCACTGAGCAAACGCCTATTGTGCCGACTTGGCCGTTCGATATGTGGGGAATAGATTTGATAGGGCCTTTTCCGAAAGCCAAGGGTGGCTGTCAGCATGTGGTTGTCGCGGTAGATTACTTCACAAAATGGACAGAGGCAAAGGCTTTAGCGACAATCAGCGAGGATCAGGTGATAAAGTTTGTGCAAGAGAATATCTGGTGTAGATATGGGGTTCCGAGAGTTATTATTTCGGATCATGGCACTCAATTTGGTAAGAAGTTTTCGGCAGAATGTGCAAGAGTAAATGTTAAACATTGGATGTCGGCAGTATACAGGCCGCAATGTAATGGTCAGGCGGAGGCGGCCAACAAGCAGATCATTGTCACTTTGAGGAAAAATTTGGAAGGAAGAGGCGGAGCTTGGCTCGAGGAGCTGCCTATAGCCCTGTGGTATGTGCGAACAACTGTGAAGGGTTCAACGGGGGAAATGACATTTGCCCTTACTTATGGATCGGAAGCTATGGCGCCTGCCGAGATGGCATTGCCAACCTATAGGGTAACTTATTATGATGAGGCGAGGAACGGGCAAAGGTGATGCAACGACCTGGATTTGGTTGACGAAAAGAGAATGTATGCTAGAATGAAAATGATCAACTACAAGCAAAAAATGAAATCCCAACATGATAAGCGAGTTAACAAAAGATCCTTCAGCGTTGGAGATTGGGTTCTAAGGAGTATGGAGGTAGCTGGAGCCAAGCCCGGATACACCAAACTGAACGAGAAGTGGGAAGGACCATTCCAGATAGCTGGTGTGGTGCGAGAAGGGACTTATAGATTGAGAAAGCAAGATGGAGAAGAGTTGAAAAACGCTTGGAGTGTCGACCACCTCAAGCAGTTCTATCAATGATGTCACAGAAACCCTATTTTGTTTCCTTTTGTTTATTTGCCATAGATCACAAAAGTTGTATAACTTTTTCTTAATGTTCTTTTGATTGTCGCCAGCGAGAAGAAGTTATGTAAAATTTGTCGATCTGATGACATGGACATTTGTATATAAGTATGAAAGTAATGACGGAAAGTACTTTCATCATGATTGTCGCAGAATTAGTAATTTGTAAAAAACTTGTAATTTTCTTCTTTTTTGATGGTGGTTTGAACTAAAGCAAGAAGGATGCCGCCAATGATTGAAGCTGGTGGCCAAGAAGGATGCCGCCAAAGATTGAAACTGGTGGCCCAGAAGGATGCCGCAAAAGCTTGAAGAGGGATGGCAAAGGTTTAAAGGGGAGACCACCTGGGGACAACGAGGCTCAGGAGTCGAACCTTGCGACTTGGAGATAATGGTTCCAAGTCGCGGTGCCTGGAGATAGTGGTTTCAGGCACCTAGAAAAGTCCCGGCTTTTTAACGGGCGAGAAAGGGGAGACCACCTGGGGACAACGAGGCTCAGGAGTCGAACCTTGCGACTTGGAGATAATGGTTCCAAGTCGCGGTGCACAGAGATAGTGGTTTCGAGGCACCTAGAAAAGTCCCGGCTTTTAACGGGCGAGAAAGGGGAGACCACCTGGGGACAACGAGGCTCAGGAGTCGAACCTTGCGACTTGGAGATAATGGTTCCAAGTCGCGGTGCCTGGAGATAGTGGTTTCAGGCACCTAGAATTTGAGAAAGGGGAGACCACCTGGGGACAACGAGGCTCAGGAGTCGAACCTTGCGACTTGGAGATAATGGTTCCAAGTCGCGGTGCCTGGAGATAGTGGTTTCAGGCACCTAGAAGCCCCCAAAGTTGTTATTGGCGAGGAAAAAAGGTACAATTGTCGCCACAAAGAAAGTTATTCACAAGGTATGTCGCCTTTGACCCTAACAATTGAGTAAGGCTGCCTAAAGACAAGCCTCACTCTTTTGAAGGGAGTAGTATGTATATAGATAAGAGAAAAGAGTCTTCGATGAAATATCGAAGCAAAATTGGCGACATTCCAAAGATAAAGGTAAAACAAGTAAAAATAAATAGAACAGCGACAATCATAGTATGGAGTCGAAGCCGCACTGCGACATTCAGATAGTTAAAATAAAAGAGCACTCATGACAATCAAAGTACAAAGCGAAAATCGTCAATAGTGACATTTAATGTATTATAAAGCAAAATGTCAAAAGAGCCGTGTATAAAGGCCGTTTAATGTTGTCGCAAATTACCCTAACAATGGAGTAAGGCTGCCTAAAGACAAGCCTCACTCTTTTGAAGGGAGTAGTATGTATGTGGGTAAGTATGGTAAAGAAATCTTTGATGAACTGTCAAAGCAAAAATAGCAAATAGGCGAAATAAAGTAGAGATATAAAGTCGCAAAACGCGACATCCAAAAATTGTTAAAAAGTTGTCAAGTCATAGAAACCGCATTCTCGCGGCTTCGCAAAAAGAGAGCAGTTAATGTTAAGTCGCAAAACGCGACATCCAAGTTAAAAAGTAATAAAGACAGGAAAATAAATTGTTTAATACAGACCAAGTCGAACAAACGATTGTTTCAAGAAAAGCAAATTGTTTAAGAGGCAGGACCGTCCTGGTTGTCGCCTGAGGCAGATGGGGAATCTGGTGCGGCTTGAGCATCGAGTGCGGCTCGAGCGGCCTCCTTAGCCTCCCTATAAGCTGTGGCCTTCTCGCCGGATAGATCGGTCCAAAGAGTCAACACATCAGGGTTAGCTAAAGCGGGGACCTCCCATGCGGGTTTGCCCAGGAGTTGATCATCGGCGGCTAACTCTGCAAGTTCATTTTTATCATAGGGAACCAGGCTATGACCCAAGCGACTAAAATCGCTGTACATGGTTTCCGAGCCCCATTTAGCAATCAATTCAGGGGTGATAGCCGGAATGTCGCGAGAGCTTGCCGCCGCAGAGCGCATGCATTGAATCAGAGCTTTATCGTACAAGTCCATGGCTTCGGTCTCAGCCTTAATTTTGTTTTCGTCAATGGTAGCCTGGAGTTCCGCGATAACAGTCTTGTTGTCGAGATTGCTTTTCACAGAGGCCGCCAAATCCGCCGCCAAAAGCTTCTGCTGCTCGTCAAACTTGGTTTTCTGTGTCTCCATCTCGCGGCGGAGATCTTTTTCATTTTGTTCAAGTTTGGCTTTATCTTCCTGCAGGGCGGCAATGTATTGTTCTCGCTCCTGAAATTTTGTCTTTATTTTCTCCCTCTCCGTACGAACTCGCTTCAGGTCTTTCTCGCGGCTTTCCAACTCGAGATAAGCCTTGCTGCAGCGGTTTCTCAACCCGTATAGTATGCTTGAAATCTGTGAAAGGAAGAAGGTAAGACAAAATAAAGTAAAAAGGAAAACAAAAGAAAATAGTTCTTACCCCGGCGAGATGAAAGCCCGCATCGTTGGCGGCATAGTCTTCATTAAGGTCCTCATATTCTCTAACACGCTGAGGAACACACGAGCGCTGGATGATGCCGCCACCAAGCATGTTATAATCCTGGTCGGCTGACCGAAGATTAAGGTTAGGGAGATCAGGGACGGCACCAATCTCGGTACTCAGAGCTAGAAGACCGGCATTATCAGTAGGCATTGTGAAGCCCGCTGCTAACCAACTTGCGAGATTGGGCTCAGAAGGACCAGCATCAGCAGATAGATGGCCGGTATGCTCAGAAGGTTCATCTTCAGTTGTGCGAGGTCGCTTGCTGGAGCGAGAAAGGGGAATTTGCAGATCTCCAGTAGATCCGGTTGTCGCAGCGACATGGGAGGTCAGAGGCTCAGTACTTGAAACATTTTGAGTTTCGGGATCAGCTTCATCCATCAGATGTAGCCCAGACCCATGCGATGGAGTCCTAGGTTTGGATGGTTTTCGGGATTTGGTGGCAGCGGCTTTCCCTGCAGCAGCAGCATCTCGCTCTTTGGCAATGGCATCAGAGTCGTTCCCATAAGCAGAGGTAGGTGCGGTTTTCTCCGTGGATTGGCTAAGGGAAGCTTGACGGGTTTCGGCCAACCTTTTGCGGCGACCATCCATGTTGGAGAGAGCCTCCCTGCGCTGAGCTAGCGACATGTTCCTAAATTCTGCGAGAACAAAAAGGAAAATATCATTATGGCGAGAAAAGATATCGTAAAAGCGAAAAGTAAATAAAATAGAGTTAGAGGCAAGAATACATACTGTATACATCATACATAGCTGTACAACAGAAATCATCTTTTCGGCAGGGTTCACACTCTGACTCAAAGCGACCTTTAGAATGAAGGTCCCAGCAGGGATAAGGGATATGTGTGATCGTCACGCGGGATTCGTCAGGCGGGAAAGAGAAATCAGGAAAGCCGGATTCCCGCAGAAGAGCTGGGTTAGAGAGAATTTCTCGCCACGAAAACAGGGCTAAGCCGGTATCTGATGCCTCGGCCAAGACTTGGAGGATTCTTTCTTTGAGGCGAGAATCCCCGGAAATTAAGGCTTGTTTGGTCAAGATTTTCGGATTGATTTCACCCAAGTCGCCACCATCATGCGACCAGCCAATACGAGAAGTAATACAGAGGCTTTGATTGCCAATTATGTACTTTACTAAGAAGGGGGGTGAGAATTTTTTGCTGCCTATACTTTATAGATAAACGTTTTTCAACTACACCTTGTCGCTGGGAGACGGAAGTATAACCATCGAAAAGATGAACAAATAAAGGGAGAGAAGGCTCATGTTTTAGAAGGCGACATATAACAATGTAACTTACCAAAACTCGAAAAACATTGGGATGAAGATCCACAATGGCGGCTTGAGCATGGTGAAGGAATTCGGAAATAAAGGGGTCCAGAGGGAGTCTGAGACCGGCCTCAAACTGCGAGACGTACGCTATGACCCCATCAGTTCTTTGTCGCATCACGGCTAGACTCTCATCGTCATTGTACGTCTCAATGCGTTAAACGTTATGGTCGATGCCATACTTTTGGTGAATAGGGGTCTGAATGTTAGAAGTTGAGGTACTGGTTGTCGCAAGGGCGGTAACGTTTGGTTGCTCAGAAGAAACCTGGGCTTCGGAGGAAAACTGGGCTTGAGAGGAAGTTCCCGCGGCAAGAGTGTCAGAAACATCATGATCGGAGGAAGAGTTGGCGGAAGACATCTCTTTCTCCTCGCCTGAACTGGATTGGACCTGTTTAGAGAAGCGACTACGTAAATTGGGAGCCGCGGGATTGTGAGTATCAGAGAAATTAGAGTCAAAGAGGGAATGATAGAAAGAACAAATGTGCGAGCATAGTTCAAAGGTGTTATGGAAGGTTTGCATGGGGGCTGACTTAGACAAAAAGGGGGGACCCCTAATTTCTAAAGTGCTGAGAACGGCGGCTTCAGCGTCATGTCGCATAAGCATAGTGTTCAGATCCTCGCGCGGGATCCTAACCAGTATCCCACTTGACCACTATAATACCCCCCCGTGTGTAAACTCCGGCCAAATCGAATGGCTCGAGTACAACATTTGGTTCTCGCCATAGTACAAGATAACTAAAACAGAAGTAAAGAGCGGGAATTAAAGAAGATGCGGGAAATCAAGTTTAAGAATACCTGGAAAAGTTGAAGGGTGAACTGAGACGACGAAGGTGATGAACTTGGCCGGGGATTGGCCGGAATCTTCAAGGAAACGAAGAAATTGGTCAAAAAGGCACCCAGAAAGCTTAAAGTTTGAAGAATAGTGACCGTAAACACACTAATCTCAAAGAAATATGGCAAATAAACGGTGGAATCGGTAGGAAATAGGGCGTTCGAAGTTTCTTAAGGAAAAACGACGGTTGGAAATATTTTGAATTTCCCCCTCCTTTAACGAAGCTATTTAAGGGGAGGCACAAGACCCCAGGCGTACGGACCTGACGCACCGCCCAGGGCCATTAACCCCAGCTTGACACGTGTGTATATACATGTCAAAGCACGGCCTTGTCGCATGCCTAAGGGGAAGTGGCGAGATGATGAGCCCGCGCAATCTGATGAATTTCTCGCCTGGATCATGAATAATCCAGGTCTCGAAATTGGGGGCTTCTGATGTGATATTATAAAATGTGATTGGGCCTAAGATCAATTGGGCCACAAGGCAGCATAATGGGCCTAACGGAATAATGGAATAAAGGCCCCATTGATACAATATGACAATAAGTGTGGTCGAATGGCGGGAAGGCCCTTGCGAGATGGGTTCATCCCGCCTAGGGATATAGGAAAGTGGATAAGACGAGGTTAACCCCTGGTGAGTGGCGTGAACAGTGGAGTTCCTATGGCGGGAATCATGGTGACCATGCTAGTAGCACCATGGACATTGCCGCCTGAAAGCCTGTTGTCGCTTGCGGCTTAGTTTGAAGGATATCCCGCTTCGGTGCTCTGCAGTCCACTGTAGCTTGATTTGACCAGGTGAACAGTGAAATCCCACAATGTGAAAGTGGTTGGTGACCCCATGTGGATGATTGACACGTGTCCCCCATGTGCAAGGCACATGGGGGCTTGGGAGTATAAAAGCAAGAGGAATGGCTCATTTGGAACCAGGTCTGTCTCTCTCTACTCTCTCTCTCTAAAACTTCCATTGATACACTCACCACCTTGAGCTACTGACCTCATTCTCACGCCGGAAGGGGTTCGCCGGAGTCACCCCCGGCCTAGTTAACGTGCTTTTCTGTGTGTAGGCCGCTCATCTAGCAAGGAAGAAGCCGAAGTATCCTATATTATTCAGTTCATGTGAAACCAAATTTTCCTATGGTAGCATCAAACCTTTTCTCAAAATTCGCTTAAACTCGCCATATCAATTGGCGAGTTTCATTTCCATTTCATTTTCTTAAAATGTAGGAAATTATATTTTTAAAAAGGAATATTTTGAGAAAAAAAATGTTGATAGAAGACTATATTAAAAAGTAATTTTTACATCTAATTTAGAAATTGATACTCTCTTTTCATTTATAGTTTATTTGAAAATTATCAAATTTATACATCTAATTCACATTTTTTTTTTTTTGGGTGAGGGCCTCTCATGTAATTATTCCCAATTAAGTATTTGAAACATATACTCCTGGTTTGCAAAAGATCTCCATCCCACGCACAGACCAAGAATGTTGAGACTGAGCCCAAATGGCATATGCGCCGCCTCCCTTTTCTTTTGCCGCCGGCCAAAATTTCTCAATTTCAATAATTTCTCAACACCTTCTTCTATCTCATCCTCTACCCTTTTAACTTTCCCTCCTAATGATATCAGATTTGATAATATCACTAAACTCGACCATGCTCTCCAACTGTTCGATGAAATGCTCCAAACGCAGCCTCGCCCTTCAATCAAACACTTTACCCATCTGATTTCAGTCATTGTCAAGATGAAACATTTTTCACCCGCCCTTTCTCTTTTGAATCAATTGCATTTGCTGGGTATTTCAGATTTGTATACCATCAACATTTCCATTAAATGCTATTGCCATTTAAACCAGTTGAGTTATGGGTTTGCAATGTTGGGTCGTACCTTCAAGCTTGGTTATGTTCCTGACATTGTTACATTTACCACTCTTATAAATGGTCTTGCTTTAGAAGGTAGGATTGTTGATGCTGCCGAACTATTCAAGAAATTGGTCAGACAGAAAATTTGTGAACCTGATGAGGTTACATATAGGACTATTATGAATGGCCTATGTAAATCTGGGAAAACTACCATGGCTATTAACTTACTCAGAGCAATGGAAGAAGAAGGTTTTACGGCTGGCGTGATATCCTATAGCACAATTATTGATGGTCTGTGCAAGGACAAAATGATCGATGATGCTTTGAAACTCCTACAAGAGATGATTGATAAAAGCATTTTGCCTGATGTCGTTACTTACAACTCTTTGATTCAGGGTCTCTGTTACTTGAGTCGTTGGAGAGAGGCTACACAAATGCTAGACGAAATGTGCAAAAAACAGATCTACCCTAATGTACGAACATATAATACATTGGTCAATGCATGTTGCAAGGAAGGGAGGATGAATGACGCAGAGGATATCATCCTTAAAATGATTCATTATGGTGAGAGACCAGATGTAGTTACCTATACCTCACTAATGGATGGTTATTGCTTGCAAGGGAAAATGAGTGAGGCCAATAAAGTTCTTTGTTCCATGGTGCATAGGGGAATTGTGCCTAACATATTTAGTTATACCACTCTAATAAATGGCTTTTGCAAGAAGGCAAAAGTGGATGAGGCCATGCATTTGTTTCGGGAAGTTGTTCGCAAAGGATTGAAACCCAATATTGCTACTTATAGCACCCTGTTACAGGGCTTGTTTCACTTGGGTAAATGTTCAACTGCTCGGGATTTACTTTCTGAGATGCAAGCTGATGGTGTAACTCCTGATCTTCAAACTTATGCTATTGTGCTTGATGGGCTTTGCAAAAACAACCGGATTGCAGAAGCATTATCTTTGTTTAGTTCAATGGAAACTCGTGGATCGAATTCTGATGTTGTTCTTTATAACATTCTCATTCATGCTACCAGCAAGGGTGGGAAGTTTGATACTGCAAGTGGTCTTTTTGAAGAACTTTGTTCCAAAGGTTTACAACCCGATGTTTGGACGTATAACTCGCTCATATATGGTCTATGTCAAGAAGGCCTTGTGGAGAAAGCAAAAGAAATTTTTATCAAAATGGAAGAGAATGGTTGCATACCAAATGATGTTACTCACAATATTATACTGCAAGGACTTCTCAAGAACAATGCAGGTCATGAGGCTGTGAGACTTCTAGGGAAATTGGTTGAAATTGGTTTCTCACCTAATGACTCTACTCTTTCCATGTTAATAGATATACTCCCAGCTGAAGGTCAGGATTCTCCTCTACTCAACATGATTAGAATGTTTGTGCCAAAGGATAAAAAATGAAAATTCTCCCTTTCCTGCTCATGAGAAGTTGCATGAACAATAGAAGGACTCTATATTGTTCACATTTATTCAATGGACGTTTGAAGAGAAATGGATTTAAGGAGTTTCTCACCTGAGTTTCTACTCTTTCCATGTTAGTATGTACTCTCCCCCCCCCCCCCTGTCCCATAACAATTTGCAACATTTTGCTCTTACACAAAATTAAAGAGTATATATATAAAGTATTGTGAGTGAGAAAAAGGTTGTGAGTATAACAAGTGAGCTAGGGTAAATAAAATAATAATAAAAAGTGGACATTTAAGGAAATGTGATTTACTATTGGGACACCCAAAAAGGAAATTTGTGCAAGTTGTTGTGGGACAGAGGGACGGGAGTATACTCTAAGTAAGCACTAACTTCAATTCTTTTCAATATGATCCAAAAGGTTGTGCCTTGAAATAATCAAACATCCGCTACCAACCCTAGATCCTCCCCAAACAGTAAAAGACACAATATTGGTGTAATCCTTTTGCAACATTGTAGCGGCGTTATTTTTAGGAATTAAAGCAAGGTTAAGCTAAAACATGATTTCTTATCTACTTTTTGTATCAATAAATCATTACTTGGTAACCAAGCTTGATGATTTTGTTATTTGGTTTTATAAGGTGACGCCACTTTTTGGAACATCAAATATGTTACACTTGTTCTGTTTGGATGGTTTGGTGTTTTGATGATCCCTACCTTTCTTATTATACAATTTCTCTTGGAATAATATGAGTCAGAAGGTTCTTATTATACATTTTATATTGAGAGAAACCACTTACAGAAGTTTTGAATGTAGTTGAAGCTAAGCAAAAGTAGTAGTTCCAAGAAAGGCAGCATTACAAAAAAATGAATATGACAGATAGAAGCCTCATTCAGCAGTTTGTAAGCCTCAATGAAGAAGTATAAAGAGGGATTCAACAACATTCCTGATCAAGAAGTCAAACATAAAGAGGGATTCAACAACATTCCTGATCAAGAAGTCAAGCAACACAGGAAATCCCTATAGTTGAGAGAAAATCAAGCCAGCGTCCTCGATGGAAAGACTCTCACCTTCATGCTCACTGCTTGGAACAATTTGGTAAATTAAGGTGCTTGTGGACTTGTCAGTTAATTTGGATTGTTTGATGTGTTTTCTCGTGCTGTTTTGGGCGTATTGACTACCTGCATTGTGGTTCCCACTAGAAAATCCTAACCCGCTTATCATATTCACTCCCATTCCCACACACAGTACTTTTAAATATATATATATTCTCTTCTTAATTCATGTTTAGGAACAAAATTTTGCAATATGTTATGGGACGGAGGGAGTATATGCCTTTCGGAACAAAATTTTTGTTTTGCAAAAAAAAATTGAAAAGAAAATTCATTTAGGACAAACTTATTTGAAGGTAAAGTTTCAAAAGGCATTCATTTTGGGACAAAAAAAAAAGATATTCATTTTGGGACGGAGAGAGTATATTTTTTTGGTTATATTATCAAGGTATTCTCCAGTTCTAAATTGGTTATTATACAATTTTTCCCTTTTACAGAAGATTAAATCTGACATGCAGAAAGAAACCTCATTGATGGCTCATAACCCGAATGAAGGTACATTTCACTTTTGGAGTGATTTCAAGTATTAAATATCCCTTTATCTCAATATATTTCTCAATTTCATTGTTTTTAATCTCCTCATGTTTGAGGATATCACTAATCTCGACCATTCTCTCCAACTGTTCGACAAAATGCTCCAGATTCAACCCCGTCGTTCCATCATTCAACTTACCCGTCAGATTTCTGTCATTGTCAAGATGAAGCATATTTCACCCACTCTTTCTCCTTTCGAATTAATTGCATCTCAATTATTGTTGTTATAAGTTGTTTTATTGTCTAGTTCCATGATTAAAGGTGATACATTTCAATACTGAATGTCAAGAAATTTGAGTGATATGCAACGCCATTTTTTTTCTTTCCATGAGAATAATCTGATGGTGAGGGAGACGTCAAGGTTCATGATTTGACCACATATTCCTCGTCTTTTTAGCAGCCCTCTACCATCTATCCCATTGCATTCCTCTCTTTTTTAGGAACATGCCTGCCCAGTTGGAGAATTTTTAGAATAGGCAAAACTCCCGTATACAAGGAAATCATCTGCACATTCCTAGTTTGCTGCCCATTTCGTGAATTAGGAAAATGTAGGTAAAATCGGCTACTCCAGTTGAAAGCATTAAGATTTAACCGAACTTTTTCTCTGTAATCGCGCAACCAACATTATTCAGATTGAACCAAATTTGTTCATGGACATTATTAGCTAGCATATCATTAGTTGTTGCACATAGAGTGTTATAGCCTATCCCCTCACTTAAAAAATGATTAAATTTTCTCCGCCATTATTTATTTAATGATAACGATTGAAATACTTAAATGACTATAATAAAAGTTTTTTTTTTTTTAATAAAATGGGCTAGTTTGTCAAAATTAATGTAAAAGTGACTGCATATTATTAGTACTCTGATGATCTTGAAATCTTCTTAGTCATCAGAAGCTTGGTTTAGGGGGCGGGGGAAGGGGCGGATAACAAGCAAGGGGCACGCACACAAATAATACAGTGTTTATAGGAATAAAACAAAATTGCTCGTAGCAACAACATGTTTGAGTCCTCTTCTTAATAAAGCAAAATCCGAGATGCTTTTGTTAGCTTCTAGAATAATTATATATTTATTTTTATTTCCTCTCCATTTCACTGTTTGTTCTTCAATTGAGGTTTTCGAATTTGTTTATTTGCGTTTTCTGATTTTAAAAACATATTCAGTTTGATTTGCGATTTTTGTAGTGATTCAGTGGTTTATTCGTCATAAATTGTTCACATAGTTGATTTCATATCGAGATTTCGTTCAATTCCGAAGTGGTTTGATTTTCGTTTGTTCATTATATTATCTTTGATCTTTTATTGTTAGAGATGATGCATTTAAAGCTACTGCATCCAACGTAAATAATGCGATTCAAGGATTTCATGAGCTGAAACATGGTTTGATGAATTGTTTTCCAGTTTGTTTGGTGATTTCATAACATGTTTGTTTGATATAGGTTGAATGGGGAGATTCATAGGTAGATCTTGGTTATGGCCATGTAAGTGATTGATCATGGTGAAGCAACCTAGCCTGTAATATATATTAAATGTGTTGGACTTTGTTATCTTTAATATATATCAAATGTGTTTTGCATGTGTAATTCAGCAGCAATAAAGCTACATATGCCAATATTGCTTTACAACGGTGGGCTTAAGTGAGGACTTCCACAGTCAGCTCAACCTCGATGACCACATTGAAAGCAAACAGTACTGGTAAGAATTCATCCGAAAAAGCTTTGAATATCTCATAGTTCTCCTGTCTAATTAATTGATTATATTTATTAGGTTTTCAAAGCATTGCCAGGCTATTGTTCCAGGATTGGTGCAAGGGATGCGGCTGCTCGGGGCGTTGCCTCTGAAGCTTCTGGTGATGATGGCCCTGCCGCTGCAGGTTCTAGTGTTGATGGCCCTGCCGCTGCAGCTTTTGTTGATGGCGATGCCGCTGCATCTCTTGGTGATGGCAATGCGGCTGCAGCTTCTGGTGATGGGGATGTTGCGATGGTTAAGGTTGTGCTAGTGCTCGTGATTGCGATGTTGTTTCTGGTGATGGCGGTGCCGCTAATTGCATTGGTGGTGCCATGGTTTGTGTCATTGATGTCGGTTATTGTGGTGCAGGTGATAGCAGGGCTTGTGATGGTTGTGCTAGTGATGGCAGTGTTGTTGCTAGGGGCTGTGGTGCTGCTGGATGGAAATGTTGAACTACTACTTGAGACAGTGAGGCAGTATGTTACTATTATTTTGGTATAATTTTCTCAAACACTTCATGTGCATCAATAAAACTCTCATAATTTATGCTATTTCAGTCACACTACAAATTAAACACTTTCCTTGTAGGGCGTTACACTACAAACTAGATATTTTTCTTATAGGGCATTCCATTACAAACAACACACTTCCTTGGTAATATGGGTGTTGTAGATTTGTATGTAAATTGTGGGTATTTAACAGAAGCACATAAACTATTTAATCAAGTCGAAAGGAAAAGTATACTATCTTGGACAGCGCTGATTGTCGGTTATGCTCAAAAGGGGAACTTGTTGTTCAAGGCTATGGATTTGTTCACGCAGCTTAGGAAAAGTGGCAATACAATAGATGAGTTTGTTCTCTCGAGCTTGATGGCTGTATTTGCTGATTTTGCACTAGTTGAACAAGGCAAGCAAATGCATGCTTACTCGGTTAAATTTTCATCAGGTTTAGAAACATGAGTTGGGAATTCAATAGTAGATATGTATCTTAAATGCGGATTAACAGAGGAAGCAAAGAGATATTTCGATGAGATGCCTCGGAAAGATGTGGTATCTTGGACGGTTATGATTACTGGGTATGGAAATCATGGTCTTGGCAAAGATGCAGTTAAGGTGTTCGAGAAAATGCTGTCAGATCATATAATTCCTGATGAAGTAACATATTTAGATTTACCTCAAAAAAAAAAAAAAACATATTTAGATGTGCTTTCTTCTTGTAGTCATTCTGGGCTTGTTGAAGAATGTCAAAAGTACTTCTCGCTTTTATGCAATGACCATAGAAATAGACCAAAAGTGGAGCATTATGCTTGCATTGTTGATCTCCTTGGTAGAGCTGGACGTTTGAAAGAAGCAAGAAATCTTATAGAAACTACGCCTCTTGATCCAAACATGGGTATCTGGCAGACTTTGCTCAGTACTTGTAAAGTACACGAAGACCTGGAAATGGGGAGAGAAGTGGGAGAAATTCTTCTGAAAATGGACAACAAAAGTCCAGTGAATTATGTTATGATGTCGGGTATTTATGCAAGAGCTGGGGATTGGAAAGAGAGCGAGAGAATACGAAAATCAGTGAAGAAAAAGGGTTTAGAGAAAGAAGCAAGGCAAAGTTGGGTTGAAGTTGACAAAGAAGTACATTTCTTCTACAATGGAGATGACAGACATTTACTGACGGAAAAGATTCACGTAGTTCTGAAGGAGGTAGAGCGGAGAATGAAGGAAGAGATTGGTTATGCTTCTGAAGTGAGGTTTGTGATGCATGATGTGGAAGAGAAGTCGAAAATGGAGAGTTTACCGGTTCATAGTGAGAAGTTGGCTATTGGGTTGGCGTTAGTTTGTGGTGGGGCGGTGAAAAGAATTGAGAGAACTGTAAATTGTATTCATTTTTCATAATCTTGAGTTCATACAGAGTACAAAGATCATATTTATATAAAGCTAACTTTCTCTCTCATTCTAACTAACTAATGGCAGTTACACCAACTTGAGTAGCACCAGCTCGAGTAGCAAGGTTTGTTGTGGTTGTTGTAACTGATTCTGTAGTAGGCTCCTCCATAATATCCCCCCTCAAGCTGGAAGGCTTGAACATGTTAAAGACTTGTAGCTTGGACAGAAATGGCAACAATTGAGTAGAAGACAAGGCCTTAGTAAAGATATCAGCAAGCTGTAACTTGGTGGAGAGAAATGAAGGGGAAATGAAACCAGACTTCACTTTATCTCGAACCAAGTGACAGTCAATATCAATATGCTTCGTTCTCTCATGGAAGACTGGATTAGAAGAAATGTGAATAGCAGCCTTATTATCACAATAAAGGGGAATAGGAACCTTAATAGAAACCTGGAAATCTTGTAGCAAAGAAACCAACCAAGATAACTCACAACACACATTAGCCATAGACCTATACTCTGCTTCTGCAGAAGATCTGGCCACAGTGGCCTGTTTCTTAGCTTTCCAGGATACTAAACCACCACCTAGAAGCACACAATATCCTGAAATTGATCTTCTAGTTGTTGGACAAGATGCCCAGTCAGCATCACAAAAAGCAGACAGAGACAAATCAACTCCTGATGAATAGAGGAGACCCTGACCAGGAGTTCCTTTCAAATACTTGACTAACTTCAGAGCAGCATGGTAATGAGGGACCCTTGGATTAGCCATAAACTGACTCAAAATGTGCACCCCATAAGATATGTCAGGCCTGGAGATAGTTAGATAGATGAGCCTACCTATTAATCTCCTATAGCAATCTGGTTTGTCAAACAACTCACCATCACCAGCGGACAATTTATGATTTACTTCCATGGGAACCTTGGAAGGCTTACAACCAAGAAGGCCAGTGTCTTGAATGATGTCTAGGGCATATTTTCTCTGATGAATGCATACTCCGGTGGGAGATCTAGCCACCTCTATCCCAAGAAAGTATTTCAACCTACCCAGATCCTTGATATTGAATTGAGAATGAAGATAGGTTTTGACTTGATCCAGCACCTCAGAATGAGACCCAGTCAGGAGAATATCATCCACATAGACAAGTAATGCAGTAAAGGAAGAAGGAGTAGACAGAATGAACAAGGAGTGATCATTCTTTGATTGCACAAAGCCATATTTCAGAAGAGTGGAAGAAAACTTGGAGAACCATTGCCTGGGTGCCTGTTTTAATCCATACAAGGATTTTACAAGTTTACAAACAATGGGAGTAGCTGATGTAGTAGAAGCAAGAGTGGAGGGAAGAGTGTAACCAGGAGGTAAGGACATATATACTTCTTCATCTAATTCTCCATGTAGAAAAGCATTGCTTACATCCATCTGAGATAAGAACCAACCTTTGGAAGCAGTCAAAGCAAGAAACACCCTAACCGTGGTCATTTTGGCCACAGGAGCAAACGTATCAAAATAATCTAGGCCATAGGTTTGAGTGAAGCCCTTGGCGACCAACCTAGCCTTGTATTTGTCCACTGTACCATCAGGGTGATATTTGACTTTAAAAATCCATTTGCATCCCACTATTTTCTTGCCAGGAGGTAACTCTTCAAGAGTCCAAGTATTGTTTTGTTCTAAAGCTTTTAATTCATAAGCCATTGCTTCACACCATTTAGGATCATTAACAGCTTGTTTGTAAGAAGATGGTTCAATAATGGATGAGATATTGCAAGAGAAAGACTGATAATTGGGAGAAAGATTAGAGTAAGAGATATAATTAGAGATAGGATAGAGACAATTACTTACAGTGTGAGAAGAAGATGAAGTGGGAGGCTGAAATTGAGGAGGGAGCCCTGTAAAATCTTTAAACTTGGCTGGGATAATTCTAGTTCTAGTAGGCCTAGCATGAATAAGGGGAGAGGAAACAGTTGGAGATTCAGTAGTGAAAGAAGGAATAGGTGGAGGAACCACAGGGAAAGAAGTAATAGGTGGAGATTCAGTACTGAAAGCAGGTGAAAAGGAAGTAGGAGGATCAGTAGGAGGATCTAGAGGAGATACAGAAAAAGGATCAGTAGGATTAGTAGGCTCCTCCATAGAGACATCAAAAGGAGAAAAGAAAGAAGAAGGAGACTGAGAAACAGTGACTGGGATGGCATCATGAACATCTTGAAAAGGAAAAGTATCTTCATAGAAATGTACATCCCTGCTGTGACAGATTTTATGAGTGGTGAGGTCATACACTTTGTATGCTTTCTTGCCAAAGGGATAGCCTAGAAATAGACATTTGATAGCCCTATTAGCAAACTTGTCTCTTTTTTCTTGAAGTGTGGAGGCAAAACAAAGACATCCAAACACCCTCAAATGAGAATAGGAAGGAACATGGCCAAGGAGAAGTTCGTAAGGAGATTTATTATTGAGCACTGAAGAGGGAAACCTATTAATAAGGTAGGAAGCTGTAAGTATGCATTCCCCCCAAAATTTGATAGGTAAATGAGCATGAATTTTGAGAGCCCTAGCAACCTCTAGGAGATGTCTATGTTTCCTTTCCACTCTCCCATTTTGTTGAGGGGTCTGAACACAAGAACTATGTTGCATTATGCCAAGAGGTGTCAAAAGAGATGTGATAGAGGAATTAAAGAACTCAGATCCATTGTCTGATCTAATGGTCTGTACAGTGGCCTTAAACTGAGTGTGAACAAATTTTATGAAATAATCAACAAAGAAATGCACTTGAGATTTGGAATGAAGAAGATAAACCCAAGTGCTCCTAGTACAATCATCTACAATTGTCAAAAATGAAGTGCAACCATTCAGAGTTGGATGTTTGTAGGGACCCCACACATCACAGTGTATCAAAGAAAAAGGACTAGGAGAATGTGACATACTCAATGGAAACGGGATCCTTGTTTGTTTGGCAAAATGGCACACATCACATACAAACTTGGTAGAGCAAGTATTATCACAAGATACAATAGGAATATGACTAAGAGATGAAATGGAACAATGACCTAATCTGTGGTGCCACAGTTTGATATTAGAGATACTAGAAACATTAAGAACAGTTGAGGTAGAATTTGAATTATCACATGGCTGCACAAGTTTATACAGGCTTGAATTCAGTTTGCCAATCCCCTTCACCTTCTTCTCCACCAAATCCTGTAAGATACAGAAAGATGGATAGAAAAGAAGACATAGGTTACTATCACAGGATAACTTGCTCCCAGAAATAAGATTGAACTTGAAGTCAGGAATTAACAGAACATTGTACAAAGTGATGTGAGGAGTAAGTCTGACAGTACCTTTATGTGTTATTTTTGCAGACTGACCATTTGGGAGGAGAACAAAATTATGTAAAGGAATTGGATTAATCAACGAATGAAATGAATTAGTGATGTGGTCAGTTGCACCAGTGTCAATGATCCAATCAGTGGTGTGTAGTGACTTGTGAATTAACTGCGAAGAACTAGCAATACAAAGAGTCAAAGGTCGTGTACCTGATGTGTAATCACAGTATGGACCAAGAACACTCAGCAAATGACTATACTGAAAATCAGAGATATCATGTTGTGATTCTGCAGTAGTGACAATATTGGCAGCTTTAGAAGGACCTCCATTGTGGGTAGCAACAGGTCTCGACTTGTTCTTGGGCATCTTAGATGGATCTGGCTTGACTCCATACATTGGGTGCCAATCAGGGAAACCATTCAAGAAGAAACATGTATCCTTTGTATGCTTTACTCCCCCACAGTGATCACAAGAGAGTTTGGACTTATCAATTCGTTTGTAACTAGTAGATTTAGGAAGAGAACTCTTGACCATTAGAGCAGTGGTAGTATCAGAGATTTGACTTGGATATTTTGCAGCATTCACCAGGCTAGCTAGCCCTCTTTGTTTCTCATCTTGAGCAAGCAAAGAACAAGCAACAGACAGAGAAGGAATAGGTGTCTTGGCCAGAATAATTCCTCTGATATTTGAGAATCCCTCATTAAGCCCCATTAAGAATTGAGTTAACTGATGTAATTTCTCAGTTTCCTCATTCTTCCTTACAGCTCCACAGGTACAATTGCATGTACACTTAGGGGCTTGAGTTAGGTTTGCATATTCATCCCACAAGGCTTTAAACTTGGTAAAATAGGCAGATAATGAGAGATTGTCCTGTGTGAGGGAAATTATCTCCTTTCTAATCTGATAAACCATAGGAGCCAATCCTTGAGTGTATCTCTCACTCAGATTGTCCCAAATCTCTTTCGCAGAGGTGATATACACAATGCTAGACTTAATTTCAGGGGTGACTACATTGAATATCCAGGAGATAACCATGTCATTACACCTATTCCATTGTTGAAAATATTTGGAGCTAATCACAGGTTTCGTATGCAAACCAGAGACAATTCCTAGCTTATTTTTGGTGGACAAAGCAATAGTCATATTCCTCTGCCATGAATTGAAGTTATGTTCAACCAGAATTTCAGCTATAATTGATAATCCGGAGTGATCATTTGGATGTAAGTAGAGAGGATGAGAAGGATTCAGTACCAGAGTTTGTTCGATTTCATCATATTCATCAGTGATGCCAGTTTCTCGTGTTTCGCCTTGAACTCCATTGATGAAATTGGTACTGCTATCTGCCATTGTTGTTGATTTGTACTGAGAGCTTCTCGATTCCAGAAATCAAAGTTGTAGATCACTTCTGAACTTGATTAAGAGCAGAAATCATAACCTAGGGTTTCGAATTTGTGCAGAAATGATCAATCGATCAATTTGATCGATTGATTTGATGTATAATTGTGTTTGCGGAAGCGAAAATGGATGAAGATCATAAGCTAGGGTTTCGAGATTGGGTGGAAATCAGGCCTCCTAGATGAAAGCTCTGATACCATGAAAAGAATTGAGAGAACTGTAAATTGTATTCATTTTTCATAATCTTGAGTTCATACAGAGTACAAAGATCATATTTATATAAAGCTAACTTTCTCTCTCATTCTAACTAACTAATGGCAGTTACACCAACTTGAGTAGCACCAGCTCGAGTAGCAAGGTTTGTTGTGGTTGTTGTAACTGATTCTGTAGTAGGCTCCTCCATAATAGGCGGATAAAAAGGAAAGGCCGATTCGGGTTTGTACCATTTCTACCCAACTAGTTGGGCAGTAGTATTTGCAAATATATTCCCAACATTATATTTTTCGTAACCTCATTCCCATCTTTTACATTTTGTTGCAATCAAATGTAAAAACTGACGGAGTGTTAATTTGTTGACAAAATTGGATGGAAACTTAATGAGTTTCTTTAGAAATTATGATATGTACCATTGCAATTCAAATAGTTCACATTTTCACTATGCAATCAGTTAACATGATCACCCACCTTAAAACAACTATATCGCCCTAAAAGGCGTTCATAATTTTTCCCGTTTACCCTAATTTAAAAAATCTTACTTCAATATAAATTCACTTGTGGTGGCAGTTCAATAAATGTGGGGTGGGGGGGGGATAATGATGAATGAATGGAATATAGAAAATGTGAATTAGTTGAACTTCGGGGCGGACATTTCAAATTTTTTTTACCTACATTATCGTACCCTTTACACTTATACATTTTTTTCCCACCTTTTCAAGAAAGTGAAACTAGGGAATGAATGGGAAATTGTGAGGTATGTTTGTGAATTCAAGGGTTGAAATGAAAGTGGTCATCAAAATAAAGAAAAGGGTGATGAATTGTATTGAAAAGAGAGGCTTGTACAAATTACTTAATGTATGATAATATTCGTGATATATATAGGTATGCAAATCAAAAGAAAAAGAATCTAAAAAGTCTTGTACTCTCTTATTTTGAAGTGGGAAGTGATCAAAGGAAAGGAAGGTGCTCAACCCTATGTGTGAAAGTAAGCAAAATTATAAGTTTGGGGGTTGAATCCAAGGGTTGACATTGTTGAGCGGAGAGATAAATTCAAAAGTGAGGATAAATGTTGTAGAGTTTCTAGTTTCACTTGCTTGACTTCGAATGTTCTTACTTTCATTTGTAACCGTGAACATAGCCCGCGATTGTCGCGATACTTTAAAAGCTATAAAGCCGTATTTGATCCCTAAAGAGTGGTTGTGGTTAAACATGCATATAAGTGTCCTTGTGCAATATTTTCATCTTATTATCTTTGGTTTGGAGCATGACACAAGTGATCCTATAAAATATTTTACTTTGGTGACGATTATCTCCCATTATTCATTAATGTTATCATTATGTGGTGAATAATTATAAGTTAGATTCATTAATGTAATTGTAATTTCTTGTTCATAATATCTTTTGTAAATTATATAAGTTGTGAATATCTGATACTTATACGGCTAACAACCCTTTATATGATTTGAAGATCCTAAAAAAAAAGTTCTTTTGCTTTATTGTTTTGTAATTTTGTAGTTTAGATAT
The DNA here is from genome assembly GCA_022495995.1 of Adenophora triphylla var. japonica. Classification (NCBI taxonomy): domain Eukaryota; kingdom Viridiplantae; phylum Streptophyta; class Magnoliopsida; order Asterales; family Campanulaceae; genus Adenophora; species Adenophora triphylla. Next base: position 131,759 of record JAFEMH010002692.1, read on the forward strand.
TAGTTTTGTTTTGTTTTAGTTTTTGTTTTACTCTAGTACGAGCAAAAAATAAGTTTGGAGGTATTTGATGGATGTGTTACTAACCATCCAAATGATATACTTTTAAATCTATTTATTGCTCAACCTTGTGGTTTAACGTGGTTTTTAGTGTTTGTGTAAGTAAAGGGAACAAGAGGAAAAAAGGTTGAATCGAACTTAAAGAGGAGTAAAACGGGACGGAGTGAATATGAGCAGAAAAGAAAAGAAGAAAATTCTCCAGATGAGGGGTACGACCGTACCCACCTATTGGTGCGACCGCACCCAAAGGCCCAGATAATTTGCGCGAACGCACCTAAATCCTGTGCGACCACACTGTTCTCTCCCTATGCTTTGCGCGATAGCACCCTTTAAGGGGTACAACCGCACCCTGAGCAGAAGAAGCCACTCCCTTGTCCAGATTTAAAGAGGATTTAAGGGTTTTAGCTCAAATTAGGAAGCCTCTTATTCCTTGATATAAATACAAGATCACACTACTAGGATTTTAGGTTTATGGTATGTTTTATTTTTCTTTTTAAGTAGAGACAAGGATTTCAAGAATTCAAGATCCAAGTTTTATATTCTTATTTTATCAGCTTTGTTTCTATTTGATGGCTCTTAGAAGCTAAATATTTTGGTTCATGGAATGGATGTTGATGAGCCCGGATCTACTGGACCGGGCCCGCGCTCGGTCTAGTCCAAGGAACCAGTGACGTGGCATTTCCTAGACCGCTGGAGGGAAGACCGCGGACAAATAGGCCCTTGTGGTCAAGACCGTGTCCCTCCTCGCATCGTCCCCATCGAGGACCATTGGGACCCTGCTCGCTGGATCCGTGCCCGCATGAGTCATGCCCGCATCAACCGTGCTCGCGTCTTATATCTTTGACCGCGGGCACAACGTTGACCGCGGGCACATGCTGCTTCCCGGTTAATGTCAAGCCTTGCGAGCAAGTTAGCTTGCTGGCTCGACAGCCACTTGCCGGCTCCCCATCACGCATTCAATGCGGCTCGATCCGGCGCCTACTATTCCATTTAATGCAATAAGCCGGCTACACGGCTCATGTCCCTTTCAGCCATGTCCCTTGGATCCAATGTTCCCTCCCCGACAGACCAATTAGCTGCGGACACGTGTAGCTGGTCAAATACCAAAGTGCCCCCTAGGGCTGATCTCATTGCTTACCTCAACAAGCACCATGGCATTGCCTATAAATAGAAGGCCTTTACCCCCTTGGGCAAGGTAAGTTCCATATAGACAATTGAGTAAGCTCTTTTACTCTCTAAACCTGAACACACACACTCCAAAGGTATTCAAAGCCTTATTACTCAGTATTCTTACTCTCACACCCGAGGGCCTGAGTTGGAGTAACATCCAACTTTGACCTTAACGGTGCTTGTTTGTGTTGTGATCTAGGTACATCAAACCACCAAATATATCCTAGCCAGATATCCTTGAACCGCTCCTGACCCCAAAAGCTGTGGCGTCATCAGATGTAGTAAATATTAGATCTCTATTTAATATTTATACACAATCTCGTTTTTGTTCATCTCAATATTCTTGAAATCTATTTTTAGGTTGCAATTGTATGATTAATATACTTTTTACCTTTAAATTACTTGGATATAAATTGTTGCAATAGCGTAGATGATTTATACATTGACCATTATTGTGATGAATAGATTGAATTTAGGACCCGGTGGAATTCAAAAGAATCTAGCTTGAATTGTTTTTAAGGATTAAATGAATTTCTTGAATGTTATATCGACCTAGCGAAAAGTATAAAAAGGAAGGAATTATTAGGGTTGCAATCCGCATATCAAACATCCCAACCCTTAATATTGTGAACGAACCCTTAAATGAGGTTGATCCATTTTTCTTATTAAAATAGCATAAAGTAAAGATAGTTATTAATCTCAATCCATAAATCCCTTGTTATTTGATTCCTTTCGTTTGATTTAATCCTTGCTTTCTTAATTTAATAAAAAAATCAAATAAAAACCCCCCTTTTGTTACTTTGCACTATTTAAATCAACTTGTTTATCACATAAGTCTATGTGTATTGACCGTTGCATTTGTACATTACTATAACGGCACTAGTACACTTGCTAGGTATTTATTGTGTAACGACCCTAACCCTAGGCACAATTTTAGTATCATATTATATGCTTTTAATATTAATGTTAACATTATGTGCTTATTCTATGCCTTTAATGTTTATGCTAAGTTGAGATGGTTAGGAGATAATTCTAAAGCCTTGGGATAAAATGAAAGTAAGTTAAAGTATTTGGTTGAATTATAATAATTGAAAATAAAATAAAGTAATAGGGTGGAGTGATAATAAAATAAACAAATAAAATCTTATGGGTTGGGAGGGTTATTTTAAAAAGATTGAAAGAAATAAAATTAGGAAGCATGGGGGGGCCATACTTCCTCCCCTTAATTTCCTCATCCCTTTTCCCTTTAGTCAACCTCCCCCATACTCCTCCATCCTCCTCATTCCTTCCCTCATCATTTCTTCTTACTTCCTCCGAAGAACTCCCATGGAAGCTCCTTCTTGAAGCTTTACTTTCCAAGTTCCTAGAGAATTCAATCCTTCTCCATTTTCCAATCCAAGTGTACTTTCGTGTTTGGGGTGAAGAGAGGAGCACATCAAGCTAAGAAAATCTTCATTCCATTCCATATTTGCTATGTGAGTTATTATGACCCTTCCCTTCTTTAAATGTTCATGAGCTATTAAATGTTGTTATTGTTGTTATAATGATTATTTGATGCTTTGGGGAAACCTTCTTGGATTTGAGGAATTGGTTAGTGTCATAGAAAATGTTGTTGTTCATGAAAGTGGTAAAGAGTAGAAGTAAATGGGTTGGGTTGGATTAAAATGGAAATCTTGAAAAATGGTAGTAAATTGGGTGGAAAACCAAGTGGTAATGATCTATGTTTAGGATAGGATACCTTGGGGTTAAATGGTTTAGAATGGAATCATCAAAGTTAGAAATCATTTTAGGTTCACAAAAGTAGAAGAAGCTTGGTCCTAGTTTTGGGAGTTCTTAAGAAATCCTGCTGCTGCTACCTATTTTGGCCGTGGCACGAGTCGTGCCCCTAGGCACGAGTCATGCCCCTAGGCACGAGTCGTGCCCATGGCCAACTCGTGATAACGACTCGTGGATGGGAGGTCAAATCGTTCTGATCAACTTTAAGGGAAATTGGCACGAGTCGTGCCATGTGGAAGTCACGAGTCGTGCTGGTCAAGGGACGCATGATTTTGAGTGAGGCCAAAAGGGCACGAGTCGTGCCCTGGGGCACGAGTCGTGCCCTGGCCTGGTTACTTTGCACCAACTTTAGAGCTGTTCAAACCTAATCAAACTAGAACCAAAATGAAATCTCTTTAACCTAGATTAAAGTAGAATACTTTGGCTACACAATGACATCTTAAGTGATCAAAATGGAATTGGGGAAGTACTTTAAATATTGCTTGGAAAACGCTAGGCAGCCTAGTTTGGCAACTTGACAAATGTGATTCCAACTTGGTAGATTTAACTTGGACCTTCATAGAGGCCATGTATTATTGTATAATGACTTTGTAGGGTGGATTGATGATACCTCATTGCCTTACTTGAGTTCATATTCATTGATTATATTATGGATAGTGTTTTAAATAATGTTGCACTATGATATTGGTTGAACATGAGTATATTTTACCATGTGGCTATGTTGCTTATCCCTTTTGTGGATTATATTTCAAGTAACTATTATGTGCTTGATGATGTGTTAATCAGCTGATGTTGGGGGTATAATATAATACGATCAATTATGGAAGTGTGACCTAATGTGATCGGATTATGTTATATCTGTGACCGTCCCCTCCTGTGGCCACAGGTCGGGGTTATAGCATCTGTATTGAGCCAAAAGCCTTACAGAGTTGCTACTATCTTATATGGTTCCCTGAGAAATGGGTCTTATAAGATGTGAGTATTGCTTAAGCAGCTCACCTAAGATTGGAATATTATATCCAATGTTGTACGATTATTGTTCAGACGGGAAAAGGTAAACCGAGGTAATGAAAGGTGTTTACAGCTTTTCCAATGTGTTAAATGCAACTTGTTATGTGTTGCATCTTATTTGGCATATTGCTGCATTCATAATAGCTTGCTGAGATTTATTCTCACCCCTCTCCCTTTAATGTTTTTAGATCCCGAGACAGGCGGACCGGCCAAGTAAGGGCGAAGAGGAGTTTGGAAGTGATCTTTTGGGTATTGTCGGGGTACGTATAGGTTGGCGTAGAAAGTGTATTTTGGTATAATTCCTTCATGGAGTTTGTAATTATAAACTTTAATTTCTACGTTATAACCACAATCTTTTGTAACTAAAACAGATGTATACTTTCAAAGTTGGTCAACTCTTCCTCCAAGGTGGAGAGGAGTAGAGTTATTTTGAAATGGTTATGTTAATGGTGTTTATGTTTGAAAGTTAAATCAAAGTTTTAAAAGTTTAGGAAATTTGGGTTAGTTTGGGGATGCTCCAGCTCGGGACACGTGTAGGTTCCAGGTCGGGGTCCTCACAGTTGGTATCAGTACTCGGTTAGAGTTCTCGGGTAGAGTCTAGCTGAGTGAGAGTGTGTGATAACTGACGTCGAGTGTTTAATGCAGGAGTTTGTTCTAATGGCAGGAAATGATGGCGATCAGGATCGGGCTTTGGGTAATGTTGGTAATCCGAATGTTGAAATGATGGATATGTTCCGAGTGTTTCTTCAGAATATGGCAAATCAGAATCAAGGTAGAGGACAACAACAACAAGAAGGTAGGCAAGGGCACCATGGCTTAGAGAAATTTGTGAAGATGTCTCCTCCTAGCTTCAACGGAGATCCGGATCCGGTGAAGGCGGAGAGATGGCTTGAAGCTATGAACAAGATTTTCGCGGCAATGGAGAGTTCGGATGCGAAAAAGGTAAGATACGACGTTTTCAAGTTGGAAGGACCCGCTGAGCATTGGTGGCAGGTAGTGAAGGATGGCTGGGATCGGGATTTGACACCGTAGACTTGGGAGAATTTCACGCTCAAGTTCCGGGATCATTTCGTTCTGATGGTTACTAGAGATAAGAAGGAGGTTGAGTTTCTGAAACTGGAGCAAGGGACAATGACCATAGCACAATATTCAGCCAAGTTTACGGAGTTAGCCCGATATTGTCCCCATTTGGTACCGGAGGAAGAGAGGCGGATCTACCGATTCGTGAAGGGCTTAAGGGTGGAGTTCCGGAAGCAGTTATTGACGCATGACTTCACCAACTTTCAAGCGGCCGTGAATATGGCGTACCGGATTGAGAATGATATCGAGGAGCATCGTGGTAAATATGAAGGCGGAAATAGAAATAGATTCCAAGGTCAAGGTTCTGGGCAGAATAGAGGGCAACCAAGGACATCAGCTCCGGGAGCAGGTAGAGGAGGATTTGTGGCGGCTCCGACAAACCGTTCGACTTCAGGTCAGTTTGGTACAGTGTGTGGATATTGTAAGAAGCTGGGGCATTCGGAGGAAAAGTGTTGGAGCAAGCAAGGTAGATGTTTAGAGTGTGGGGCGACAGGCCATTTTCGGAAGAATTGTCCCAAGTGGCAAAAGAAGCAAGCTTCGGGTAGTGGTCAAGGGGGACAAGGTGGTGGTGTGAAGAGAGATATTGATGGGAAACCCAAGGATAGAGTGCAAGGTCGAGTGTTCGCCTTGGGTATAGGAGAGGTCGATCCCAATTCCGTCATTAGAGGTATAGTCCCTGTCTCAGGAGTTAAGGCCCGCATTCTTATAGATCCCGGGTCTTCCCATTCATTTGTGGCATCTCATTTTGCATTTTTATTGCATAAATTGCCTGAATCTATGCCTTCTGTGTTGGAGGTCTCTACTCCTATGGGAGAGTGCCTTGCATCTTCTTTGATATATCATGGTTGTGATGTGACTATATGTGGGCATGTATTGCCGGTGGATTTGGTCGAGTTACCAATCCGTGACTTTGATGTGATCCTTAGGATGGATTGGTTGAGTCAGTGTCATGCTTTGGTAGACTGTCGTAGAAAGCGAGTCTCATTTGCTATGCCTGATGTGCCTACTTTTATATTTGATGCGGACAAGTCTATGTTTGGTTTGCATGTTATTTCTGCTTTAAAGGCTAGAAAGATGCTATCTAAGGGGTGTACGGGGTACTTGGCTTACGTGGTAGATTCCAATAAGAAGTCCCCCGAGTTAGCTCATGTCCCGGTTGTTAATGAATTTAGTGATGTGTTCTCTAGTGAGTACTCTATGCCTCCGGATCGTGAGGTAGATTTTTGTATTGACCTAGTGCCCGGTACCGCACCTATCTCTAAAGCACCCTATAGAATGGCTCCGGCCGAGTTAAAAGAGTTGAAGGTCCAATTGTAAGAATAGCTAGACCGGGGTTTTATTCGCCCTAGTGTGTCTCCGTGGGGAGCACCGGTTTTATTTGTTAGGAAGAAGGATGGTACCTTACGATTATGCATTGATTATCGTTTGTTGAACCAAGCCACCATAAAGAATAAGTATCCTCTTCCGCATATAGATGATTTATTTGACCAACTACAAGGTTCCGTTATCTACTCAAAACTTGATTTGAGAAGCGGATACCATCAGTTGAAGATTAGACCGGATGACATTGCCAAGACCGCTTTCCGGATGAGATATGGTCACTATGAGTTTGTTGTGATGCCTTTTGGGTTGACTAATGCTCCAGCCGTATTCATGGATATGATGAACCGTGTTTTCAAGACTTATCTTGATAGCTTTGTGGTGGTATTCATAGATGACATCCTCGTTTATTCTAAGTCCCGGGAGGAGCATGAAAATCATTTGAGGATTGTCTTGTCAGTTCTTCGTGAGAAGCAGTTGTATGCCAAGTTTAGCAAGTGCGAGTTTTGGCTTGAGCAGATTTCTTTCTTGGGGCATGTAGTGTCGAGTTCGGGGATTTCCGTGGATCCTTCAAAAATTGAAGCCGTGGTTAATTGGAAGCAACCTTCGACTGTGACTGAGGTTCGTAGTTTTCTTGGTTTGGCGGGGTATTACCGAAGGTTTATAGAAGGTTTTTCTCGAATTGCTACTCCGTTGACTAGGTTGACTCGAAAAGATGTATCATTTGTATGGGATTCTAAGTGTGAAGCAAGTTTTAATGAGTTGAAGAAGAGGTTGACAACGGCTCCTATTCTTACCCTTCCGGATGGTTGTGAGAATTTTGTGATCTATAGTGATGCCTCGAAGGCGGGTTTGGGATGTGTATTAATGCAAAATGGGAAAGTGATTGCGTATGCCTCTAGGAAGTTATCACCGGCGGAACAGAATTACCCTACTCATGACATGGAATTGGCGGCGATTGTATTTGCGTTGCATAAGTGGAAGCATTACCTCTATGGGGCGAAATTTGAGATATTCACCGACCATAAAAGTTTGAAATATTTGTTTACCCAAAAGGAGTTGAACAACCGGCAAAGGAGATGGCTAGAGTTCTTGAAGGATTTTGATTGTGTGATTTCTTATCATCCGGGGAAGGCCAATGTGGTGGCGGATGCGATTAGCCGAAAGGCTTATGTGACAGCTTTGAGTGCCCAAGAGTTGAGGAGTGATGTAATACTTGCGAATGTGCGAGCCGTTCCTACATTGTATGGATAGTTGAAGGAAGCTCAACAAAGTGATCCGGAGTTGAAGAAAATTTTAGATCAAGTGCAAGAGGGAAAAGCCGGGGAATTTGCGTTGAATAGAGATGGGATTTTAACCTTCCAAGGGAGAATTTGCGTTCCTTCATCACCGAAAATCAAAAGACGTGTTCTAGAGGATGGTCATAAATCCAAGTTTGCGATTCATCCGGGTAGTACTAAGATGTATCAAGACATGAAGCGTGGGTATTGGTGGAATGGGATGAAAAGAGAAATTGCGGATTATGTTTCTAAGTGTTTAACTTGTCAACAAATCAAGGCCGAACATCAGAGACCGGCGGGGTTACTTCAACCATTGGATATTCTGGAGTGGAAATGGGAAGGGATCTCGATGGATTTTGTTTCGGGTTTGCCTCTTACCGCGAAGAAGATGGATGCTATTTGGGTTATTGTGGATAGATTGACAAAGTCGGCTCATTTTCTTCCGGTGTCAACCAAGTTCTCGATGGAGAAGTTAGCCCAGTTGTATATGAAGGAGATTGTTAGACTTCACGGGGTTCCGGTTAGCATTGTTTCCGACAGAGATCCGAGATTTACTTCTAGATTTTGGAGAGCATTGCATGAAGCCTTGGGTTCTAAATTGTGTTTTAGTACGGCGTTTCATTCTCAAACCGACGGTCAGTCCGAGAGAACTATTCAGATACTTGAGGATATGTTACGGGCTTGTGTGATGGATTTCCAACTGTCTTGGGAGGATCATCTACCGTTAGTTGAGTTTGCCTACAACAACAGTTATCAGTCTAGCATTGAGATGGCTCCGTATTAGGCATTATATGGTAGGAAGTGTAGATCTCCGATGTGTTGGAACGAGGTTGGTGAAGCAAGGCTTTGGGGCCCGGATTTGGTTAGAGATTCAACGAAGAAGATCAAGGCGATTCGAGATAGATTGAAGACGGCTCAGAGTAGACAGAAAAGCTACGCCTACAACAGAAGAAGGGATTTATCTTTTCAGGTGGGTGACTTCATGTTCTTGAAGGTTTCTCCGAGGACGGGAATCAAAAGGTTTGATAATAAGGGTAAATTGGCTCCGAGGTTTGTTGGTCCGTTTGAGATTCTAGAGAAGATTGGGGATTTGGCTTACCGGTTGGCGTTACCTCCCTCATTTTCTTTGCTTCATGATGTATTTCATGTTTCTATGTTGAGGAAATATTGTCATGACCCCTCTCATATTTTGAGCTCTCCCCCCGATGAGATTCAAGCGGATATGTCTTATGTTGAAGAACCGTTGAGAGTCTTAGAGTTTCAGGTCAAGGAGTTGAGGACTAAGAGTATTCCGATAGTGAAGGTCCTATGGAAGAATCACACCGTTGAGGAAGCAACGTGGGAGCTAGAGTCGGAAATGAGAGCGAAATACCCTTGGTTGTTTGAGCATCCAAGTAAGTTTTTTTAAAATTCGGGACAAATTTTCTTTAAGGGGGAGTGAGTGTAACGACCCTAACCCTAGGCACAATTTTAGTATCATATTATATGCTTTTAATATTAATGTTAACTTTATGTGCTTATTCTATGCCTTTAATGTTTATGTTAAGTTGAGATGGTTAGGAGATAATTCTAAAGCCTTGGAATAAAATGAAAGTAAGTTAAAGTATTTGGTTGAATTATAATAATTGAAAATAAAATAAAGTAATAGGGTGGAGTGATAATAAAATAAATAAATAAAATCTTATGGGTTGGGAGGGTTATTTTAAAAAGATTGAAAGAAATAATATTAGGAAGCATGGGGGGGGCCATACTTCCTCCCCTTAATTCCCTCATCCCTTTTCCCTTTAGTCAACCTCCCCCATACTCCTCCATCCTCCTCATTCCTTCCCTCATCATTTCTTCTTACTTCCTCCCAAGAACTCCCATGGAAGCTCCTTCTTGAAGCTTAACTTTCCAAGTTCCTAGAGAATTCAATCCTTCTCCATTTTCCAATCCAAGTGTACTTTCGTGTTCGGGGTGAAGAGAGGAGCACATCATGCTAAGAAAATCTTCATTCCATTCCATATTTGCTATGTGAGTTATTATGACCCTTCCCTTCTTTAAATGTTCATGAGCTATTAAATGTTGTTATTGTTGTTATAATAATTATTTGATGCTTTAGGGAAACCTTCTTGGATTTGAGGAATTGGTTAGTGTCATAGAAAATGTTGTTGTTCATGAAAGTGGTAAAGAGTAGAAGTAAATGGGTTGGGTTGGATTAAATTGGAAATCTTGAAAAATGGTAGTAAATTGGGTGGAAAACCAAGTGGTAATGATCTATGTTTAGGATAGGATACCTTGGGGTTAAATGGTTTAGAATGGAATCATCAAAGTTAGAAATCATTTTAGGTTCACAAAAGTAGAAGAAGCTTGGTCCTAGTTTTGGGTTTTTGGGAGTTCTTAAGAAATCCTGCTGCTGCTACTTATTTTGGTCGTGGCACGAGTCGTGCCCCTAGGCACGAGTCGTGCCCATGGCCAACTCGTGATAACGACTCGTGGATGGGAGGCCAAGTCGTTCTGATGAACTTTAAGGGAAATTGGTACGAGTCGTGCCATGTGGAAGTCACGAGTCGTGCTGGTCAAGGGACGCATGATTTTGAGTGAGGCCAAAAGGGCACGAGTCGTGCCCTGGGGCACGAGTCGTGCCCTGGCCTGGTTACTTTGCACCAACTTTAGAGCTGTTCAAACCTAATAAAACTAGAACTAAAATGAAATCTATTTAACCTAGATTAAAGTAGAATACTTTGGCTACACAATGACATTTTAAGTGATCAAAATGGAATTGGGAAAGTACTTTAAATATTGCTTGGAAAACGCTAGGCAGCCTAGTTTGGCAACTTGACAAATGTGATTCCAACTTGGTAGATTTAACTTGGACCTTCATAGAGGCCATGTATTATTGTATAATGACTTTGTAGGGTGGATTGATGATACCTCATTGCCTTACTTGAATTCATATTCATTGATTATATTATGGATAGTGTTTTAAATAATGTTGCACTATGATATTGGTTGAACATGAGTATATTTTACCATGTGGCTATGTTGCTTATCCCTTTTGTGGATTATATTTCAAGTAACTATTATGTGCTTGATGATGTGTTAATCAGCTGATGTTGGGGGTATAATATAATACGATCAATTATGGAAGTGTGACCTAATGTGATCGGATTATGTTATATCTGTGACCGTCCCCTCCTATGGCCACAGGTCGGGGTTATAGCATCTGTATTGAGCCAAAAGCCTTACAGAGTTGCTACTATCTTATATGGTTCCCTGAGAAATGGGTCTTATAAGATGTGAGTATTGCTTAAGCAGCTCACCTAAGATTGGAATATTATATCCAATGTTGTACGATTATTGTTCAGACGGAAAAAGGTAAATCGAGGTAATGAAAGGTGTTTACAGCTTTTCCAATGTGTTAAATGCAACTTGTTATGTGTTGCATCTTATTTGGCATATTGCTGCATTTATAATAGCTTGCTGAGATTTATTCTCACCCTCTCCCTTTAATGTTTTTAGATCCCGAGACAGGCGGACCGGCCAAGTAAGGGCGGAGAGGAGTTTGGAAGTGATCTTTTGGGTATTGTCGGGGTACGTATAGGTTGGCGTAGAAAGTGTATTTTGGTATAATTCCTTCATGGAGTTTGTAATTATAAACTTTAATTTCTACGTTATAACCACAATCTTTTGTAACTAAAACAAATGTATACTTTCAAAGTTGGTCAACTCTTCCTCCAAGGTGGAGAGGAGTAGAGTTATTTTGAAATGGTTATGCTAATGGTGTTTATGTTTGAAAGTTAAATCAAAGTTTTAAAAGTTTAGGAAATTTGGGTTAGTTTAGGGACGCTCCAGCTCGGGACACGTGTAGGTTCCGGGTCGGGGTCCTCACATATTGTAAGAAGGAGAAATCCTCCATCAGAGGGGCATGTGTAAAGTATTTAGTGCATAATATTATTTGTGATCCTTGTATATGCAAAGCAAAAGAAATGAACAAAAAGATGAAGAAAATCTGAAAATCCTTGCCCACTTATATGTTATGGAAATTGTGATTTAAAGTGAACAAAGGAGAGAAAGGAATGAGATCAACCCTTTGTATGAATGTATGCAAAATTCTAAGTTTGGGTGTAAACATGGGTTGCCATGAGTGAGCTGAGAGATACACTCAAAGTGAGAATATTTTGAAGACTTTCTAGTTTCATTTGCATGACTTCGTATGTCCTTATCTTCATTTGTAACCGTGAATCTAGCCCGCGATTGCCTCGATAGAGACATAAAGTCATATTTGATCCCTAAAGAGTAGCCGGGTTGACAGTTGTGGTTAAATATGCATATAAGTGTCCTTATGCAAAATTTTCATCTTATTATCTTTGGTTTAGAGCATGACACAAGTGACCCTATAAAATAACTTACTTTTGTGATGATAATCTTCCATTATTCATTCATATTATCATTCTGTGATGGAGAACAATGTTTTATAACAAGCCATTTAATTTCCTCATGGTCAATTAAACGGATATTCTCCAAAGTATTTTTCAATTTCCTATCTTGAGTTGATTTACCAGCTCTCCAAAACAAATACTTCAAACCAACACTGTCACGACCCCAACTCTAGGCACTGTTTAGGAACACGTGGAGCACGTGGGAGTGGGGGTTGCACTTCATTTTATTTAATGCATTGCATGATCTTTGAATTAGTATGTGATTATTATTTTTTTATTCCATGGCTTATGTGTTTATGAAGGTTATAATTCATTTGGTAATATCATGTTTAATTGATCCCTGTGGGATTTAAGGTGGGAAAGATGTCTTAATTAGATTTTTAAATGGAAATGAATTATAAAGTAGTGAGGGGCTTAAGAGTAATTAAAGTTTAGGGGTTTAGTTGTAGAAGTTGAGACTTGGAGGGCCTTTGTGGAAAATTTTGATACTTATCTTATAAAAAGGAAGCTTCTCCCATAATCTCTTCTTCTTCCCTCAGCTTCTTTCTTCTTCCATGGTCTTAGAGAAATCCTAAACCCTAGCCTAGCTTCTAAAAATCCTAGAAAATCAACCGGTAATCGGTTCTTCAGTTTGAGCTCGGATTAGTGATCACGGCGGGGAGTAGCACGCATCTAACCGAAGAAAGCACCTTGTTCTTTTCCATATTTTTCAAGTAAGTTATTATGATTCCTTCTAATGTTGAGAATGTGACTTTAAATCAAATGAAAATGTGTTATAATCCATCTTTAAAATCTGTTTACTTAATTTCTTGGCTTAGAAAGTGGTTAGAAAGGGTTGGTTGAAGAAAATGAACAAGGATCATGGAATAGTGAATTTGTGGTAAGATGGATGGGGCATATATGTTTAATGGCATGGTTTGGGTGTAGTTATATGCTAAATTTTGTATATAACCTCGGTCTTGGTTGATTGGTACTGGTGTTGGCCTTTGGAAAAACAGAGGAAGGTGGTAAATGGAACTTGGTGGAATAACTGCTGATGTTCTGCAATCTGGTATCTGATTTTGGCCTTGGCACGAGTCGTACCAAGGGGCACGAGTCGTGCCCTTTTGCCATTCGTGAAAACGATTCGTGAAACTGGTCCAAATCGTTCTGATCAAAAGGGGGGGGGGAAAGGCACGAGTCGTGCCCTGCATTAGAAATTCTGAATCAACTTTTAAAGCTTAGAAACCTATTCAACTTAGAACATGATTGAACCCTCTTCAACTTAGGATAAAGTAGAACACTTTAGCTGCATAATGATGTCTCACGTAGTTAAAATGGAATTGGGGAAGTAGTCTAAATATTGCTTGGAAACGGGTTGGAAGCCATTGTTGATTGAGAGCCAAAGTTTGTAGGAACTTGGTATTTGATTATGGAGTTTGAAAGGAAGTTGTGTAATGTGATATTGTGAATGCGTAGTGTTACTTGTATGTTATTATACCCCTACGTGATTACTTGGGAATGGTTAGATGTTAAATTGGTGCGTGAAATAATTGTTGCACGGCATCATGGAATTGATGATGAGCATATATTCCATACATGGATTGTGATTGAATAAATAGTGTATATATATATATATATATATATATATATATATATATATATATATATATATATATATATGTGACACTATTTGAAAGATTGAATATGAGTAATGATACCTTGTTATATACTGTTTTCCCAATGTGTGGAATTTATTTCAAGTAACTGTTACGTGCTTGAATGTGAATATGAATATGATCAATATCAGCTGATATTTCGGGGGTATAATGGAATACGACCACTTATGATAAGTTGTAACATAAGGTGCTCGGATTTCATTATACCTGTGTCCGTTTCCACCCCACTGCGGCCACAGTTTGGGGCTCAGTTACTATGGATATGCCTAAGCAGTTCATAGGATACTGATACCTTACATGTTTCCCTGAGAAATGGGTCTTGTAAGGCATGAATAGGCCAAGCCGTTCACAATAAAAATGGGTTTCATTCCGAGAAAGTACGACTTATGATTCAAAAGGGAAAAAGGTAAGATCAGGTAACGTAATGTGTTACTGTGTGCTAAATATGATGTTGAACAACTTGTTTACGTGTTGCATCTTATTTGACATCTTGCTGCATACATAATAGCTTACTGAGATTCTTTCTCACCCCGTCTCCTTTTAATTTTTTTAGATCCCGCTGAGATAGGAGGTCAGGACCGGTGAGACCGGGGCACAGTTGGCTCATCTTTTGGTTTTCAGGGTACGTTTTGCTAGGAGGGTTAGGTTGGTTGATGTTATTCTTTTGGGGAAAGTTGTAAATAACTTTTATAAACGTTTTCAAACTATGGTTTGTAATTAATGTGGTGTGGTTGTAAATGTGATAGTATGAGCCTTTCTTTTGTTGTGGAATGAATAAAAGCAGGTTAATATCTTGAACATGTTCCTTAAACCTTTCATTTAGAGCGGTCATGCCAAAAATTATTATTAAAACTCATTTGGTTTGAAATGATTTTTGAAAAAGGGTTTCATCTAAGTCGGGTCGGGTTGGGGACCCTACCATCGGGGCACGAGTTTATAGGTCCCGGGGTTGGGGATGCCCCACAGTTGGTATCAGAGTTAAGGTTAGATGTCAAGGGTAGAAGTTTAGTCTAAGGGGGAGTGTGAGATGTCTGATGCCGAGTGTTTGATGCAGGGTATTGTGTGATGGCTGGTAGTGGTAAAGAACAGCAAAGGGTGGAAGGAGATCCAAATGCGGGGGGATCCGGAGGGGATCCAAATGTGGAAATGATGAACATGTTCCGGTCCTTTATTCAGAGTATGGCAGCTCAAGGCCAAGGTCAGCATCAACAACAAGATGGGAGACAAGCGCATATGGATTGGAAAAGTTTGTTAAGTTGGCTCCACCTAGCTACAACGGAGATCCGGATACAATTAAGGCAGAAAGGTGGTTGGAAGTGATGGAAAAGATCTTTGTTGCAATGGGAAGCTCAGATGAGGAGAAGGTTCGATGTGCCGTGTTCAAGTTAGAAGGGCCAGCCGAGCATTGGTGGCAAATACTCAGGGAAAGTTTGGAAAGAGAGCATACTCCTCAGACATGGAATAATTTCACTCGAAGTTTCAGGGAGCATTTTATACCAATGGTGATGAGTAATAAGAAAGAAGCGGAATTTATGAAGCTGGAACAAGGAACAATGTCCGTGGCTCAGTATTCATCAAAGTTCACTGAATTGGCAAGGTATTACCCTCATCTTGTACTGGAGGAGCAAAGAAGAGTTTATCGGTTCGTGAAGGGATTGAGACTAGAGTTCAGGAAGCAATTGTTGACCCATGACTTTCCTAGTTATCAAGCGGCGGTAAATATGGCTTATAGAATAGAGAATGACATCGAGGAGCACCGAGGCAAGCATGAAGGTGGTGGATTCAAATCCAAGTTCTCAGGTCAAGGTTCAGGTCAGCAGTGGAGTCAGCCCAAGATTACTACTCCTGGAGGGGCTAAAGGAGGGAATGCTGGTGGTTCTTTCCGTCCGACACCTAGTAAGGTTGGTAGTGTGTGTAATTAGTGTAAGAAAGGTGGTAATTCGGAAGAGAATTGTTGGGCTAAACAAGGGAAGTGTACTAGTTGCGGCGAGATGGGACACTACCGAAGAGACTGTCCAAAATTTATCCGAAGTCAGGCTGCGGCTGGCAGACCGCAGGGGGTTCCGCCAAGGAGTGGTGTTAAGAGGGACGTGGAAGGAAAACCTAAGGAGAGAGTCCCGGGTAGGGTGTTTGCCCTAGGACGTGGCGAGGTAGATCCTTCAGCAGTTATTAGAGGTATTGTACCTGTCTCAGGGGTCAGGGCTCGTGTCCTTATTGACCCTGGGTCGTCTCATTCGTATGTTTCATCTCATTTTGCATTCACATTGCATAAAGTGCCCAAGATGTTGCCTTATGTGTTGGAGGTGTCTACTCCCATTGGAGAGTGCCTCGAGTCTTCTTCTATTTATCATGATTGTGAAGTGCTTATATGTGGTCATGTGTTGCCCGTGGATTTGGTAGAGTTACCAATCCGGGACTTTGATGTTATTTTAGGCATGGATTGGTTAAGCAATTGTCATGCCTTGGTGGATTGTCGCAAGAAGCTCGTCACCTTTTCTATGCCTAATGTGCCTGTATTTGTCTTTGATGCTGATAAGTCATTGTTTGGTATAAATGTGATATCTGCATTGAAAGCTAGGAAGTTGTTGTCAAAGGGGTGTGAGGGTTATTTGGCTTATGCGGTCGATGTTCGTAAGAAATCTCCCGAGTTGTCCCAAGTACCTGTTGTGAATGAATTCAGTGATGTGTTTTCAACTGAATATGCTATGCCTCCTGATAGAGAGATAGAGTTTTGTATTGATATTGTACCGGGTACCTCTCCCATTTCTAAGGCTCCGTACCGAATGGCTCCAGCGGAACTTAAAGAGTTGAAAGTACAGTTGCAAGAACTTCTTGACCGGGGTTTCATTCGTCCTATTGTATCACCTTGGGGAGCGCCAGTATTATTTGTTAGAAAGAAGGATGGTACGCTATGATTGTGTATTGATTACAGGCTGTTGAACCAAGCCACTGTCAAGAACAAGTATCTGTTGCCTCACATTGATGACCTCTTCGATCAACTCCAAGGTTCGGTTATCTACTCCAAGTTGGATTTGCGTAGCGGTTACCACCAGTTGAAGATTAGAGCGGAGGATATCCCTAAAACTGCATTCAGGACGAGGTATGGACACTATGAATTTCTTGTGATGCCTTTTGGATTGACAAACGCTCCAGCTGTGTTTATGGATTTGATGAATCGGATCTTCAAGCCTTATCTTGATAATTTTGTGGTGGCTTTCATTGATGAAATTTTGGTATACTCTAAATCACGGGAGTAACATGAGGAGCATTTGAGAACCGTCTTGTCCTTGCTTCGGGAGAAACAATTGTTTGCCAAATTCAACAAATGTGAGTTTTGGCTTGAGAGGATTTCTTTTCTTGGCCATGTTGTATCACGTGATGGAATTACCGTAGATCCTGCGAAGATTGAAGCAGTAGTCAACTGGAAGCAGCCGTCTACAGTGACAGAGGTTCGCAGTTTCCTTGGCCTAGCGGGATATTATCGGAGGTTTATTGAGGGCTTCTCACGGATTGCAACGCCATTGACTCGTTTGACTAGGAAGGAGGTTCCTTTTGTGTGGGATGAGAAGTGTGAGGCTAGCTTTAATGAATTGAAGAGGAGATTGACTTCAGCTCCGATCCTTACCTTGCCAGATGGATGCGAGGATTTTGTCATTTACAGTGATGCTTCTAAAGAGGGATTGGGGTGTGTTCTAATGCAGAGGGGAAAAGTAATTGCGTATGCTTCACGGAAATTGTCACCAGCGGAACAAAACTACCCTACTCATGACTTGGAGCTAGCAGCTATTATCTTTGCGTTACACAAGTGGAAACATTATTTATATGGAGCTAAGTTTGAGATATTCACGGATCATAAAAGTTTGAAGTACTTATTCACCCAGAAGGAGCTCAACAACAGACAGAGGCGATGGTTGGAGCTCCTGAAGGATTATGATTGTACCATCTCGTATCATCCAGGGAAAGCGAATGTGGTAGCGGATGCTATTAGCAGTAAGGCTCATCTATCATCTTTGAGATCTCGAGAAGTGAAGAGTCATATGTTGTTTGCGAATGTGAGAGCCGTTCCAACTCTTTACGGGGATCTTTTGGAAGCTCAACAGAAGGATGAGGAATTGAAGAAAATCCGGGAAAGGTTGCAAGATGGAAAAGCAAGTGAATTTTCAGTGAATAAAGAGGGGATTTTAACTTTCAGGGGTCGAATTTGTGTTCCTTCGTCTCCGGAGATCAAAAGACAAGTGTTAGAAGAGGGTCACAAATCCAAGTTTGCCGTTCACCCCGGGAGTACTAAAATGTATCAAGATTTAAAGAGAGGATATTGGTGGAATGGAATGAAAAAGGAAATTGCCGAGTTCGTATCCAAGTGTTTAACGTGTCAACAAATTAAAGCGGAGCATCAACGACCTGCGGGATTGCTACAACCATTGGAGATTCCGGAGTGGAAATGGGAAGGCATTTCGATAGATTTTGTTACGGAATTGCCTCCAACGCCTAAGAAGATGGACGCGATATGGGTAATTGTAGATCGGTTAACCAAGTCTGCACATTTCTACCTATTTCAATCAAATATTCCTTGGAAAAGTTGGCTCAGTTGTACATCCGCGAAATAGTGAGATTACATGGAGTACCGGTTACCATTGTGTCGGATAGAGATCCGCGGTTTACCTCTCGGTTTTGGAGAGCATTACATGAAGCATTGGGGTCAAAGTTGAGTTTCAGTACCGCATTTCATCCTCAGACCGATGGACAAACGGAGAGAACTATTCAAATTCTTGAGGATATGCTCCGAGCATGTGTGATGGATTTTCAAGCGTCGTGGGAAGATCATTTACTTCTTGTGGAGTTCGCCTACAATAACAGTTATCAGTCCAGTATAGAGATGGCACCCTATGAGGCTTTGTACGGAAGGAAATGTCGGTCTCCAATCTGTTGGGATGAAGTTGGCGAGGCAAGACTTTGGGGTCCGGACTTGGTGAGAGATTCAACCGAGAAAATAAAGGTGATTCGAGATAGGTTAAAGACAGCTCAAAGTCGACAGAAGAGTTATGCGGACACGAGAAGAAGGGAACTATCATTTCAGGTGGGAGACTCCATATTCTTGAAGATTTCGCCAAGAACGGGTATCAAAAGGTTTGGAAACAAAGGAAAGCTAGCACCGAGATTCATTGGGCCGTTTGAGATTCTAGAGAGGGTGGGTGAGTTAGCCTACCGTTTGGCTCTCCCGCCATCTCTATCCTCACTTCATGACGTATTTCATGTGTCCATGCTACGGAAGTATTGTCATGATCCTTCACATATATTGAGTTCGCCTCCTGATGATGTTAGAGCGGATATGATCTATGCTGAAGTTCCATTGAGAATTTTGGAGCGACAAGTTAAGGAATTGCGCACCAAGAGCATCCCCATGGTTAAGGTCTTATGGAAGAATCACACGATAGAGGAAGCTACGTGGGAATTAGAATCGGAAATGAGGGAGAAGTATCCTAGCTTGTTTGATCATCCCGGTAAGTGAAAGTCAAATTCGGGACGAATTTGGTTTAAGGGGGAGTGAGTGTCACGACCCCAACTCTAGGCACTGTTTAGGAACACGTGGAGCACGTGGGAGTGGGGGTTGCACTTTATTTTATTTAATGCATTGCATGATCTTTGAATTAGTATGTGATTTTATTTATGTGTTTATGAAGGTTATAATTCATTTGGTAATATCATGTTTAATTGATCCATGTGAGATTTAAGGTGGGAAAGATGTCTTAATTAGATTTTTAAATGGAAATGAATTATAAAGTAGTGAGGGGCTTAAGAGTAATTAAAGTTTAGGGGTTTAGTTGTAGAAGTTGAGACTTGGAGGGCCTTTGTGGAAAATTTTGATACTTATCTTATAAAAAGGAAGCTTCTCCCATAATCTCTTCTTCTTCCCTCAGCTTCTTTCTTCTTCCATGGTCTTAGAGAAATCCTAAACCCTAGCCTAGCTTCTAAAAATCCTAGAAATTCAACCGGTAATCGGTTCTTCAGTTTGAGCTCGGATTAGTGATCACGGCGGGGAGTAGCACGCATCTAACCGAAGAAAGCACCTTGTTCTTTTCCATATTTTTCAAGTAAGTTATTATGATTCCTTCTAATGTTGAGCATGTGACTTTAAATCAAATGAAAATGTGTTATAATCCATCTTTAAAATCTGTTTACTTAATTTCTTGGCTTAGAAAGTGGTTAGAAAGGGTTGGTTGAAGAAAATGAACAAGGATCATGGAATAGTGAATTTGTGGTAAGATGGATGGGGCATATATGTTTTATGGCATGGTTTGGGTGTAGTTATGTGCTAAATTTTGTATATAACCTGGGTCTTGGTTGATTGGTACTGGTGTTGGCCTTTGGAAAAACAGAGGAAGGTGGTAAATGGAACTTGGTGCAACAACTGCTGATGTTCTGCAATCTGGTATCTGATTTTGGCCTTGGAACGAGTCGTGCCAAGGGGCACGAGTCGTGCCCTTTTGCCATTCGTGAAAACAATTCGTGAAACTGGTCCAAATCGTTCTGATCAAAAGGGGGGGGGGGGAAAGGCACGAGTCGTGCCAGATGGCACGAGTCGTGCCCTGCATTAGAAATTCTGAATTAACTTTTAAAGCTTAGAAACCTATTCAACTTAGAACATGATTGAACCCTATTCAACTTAGGATAAAGTAGAACACTTTAGCTGCATAATGATGTCTCACGTAGTTAAAATGGAATTGGGGAAGTAGTCTAAATATTGCTTGGAAATGGGTTGGAAGCCATTGTTGATTGAGAGCCAAAGTTTGTAGGAACTTGGTATTTGATTATGGAATTTGAAAGGAAGTTGTGTAATGTGATATTGTGAACGCGTAGCGTTACTTGTATGTTACTATACCCCTACGTGATTACTTGGGAATGGTTAGATGTTAAATTGGTGCGTGAAATAATTGTTGCACGACATCATGGAATTGATGATGAGCATATTCCATACATGGATTGTGATTGAATAAATAGTGTATATATATATATATATATATATATATATATATATATATATATATATATGTGTGACACTATTTGAAAGATTGAATATGAGTAATGATACCCTGTTATATACTGTTCTCCCAATGTGTGGAATTTATTTAAAGTAACTGTTACGTGCTTGAATGTGAATATGAATATGATCAATATCAGCTGATATTTCGGGGGTATAATGGAATACGACCACTTATGAGAAGTTGTAACATAAGGTGCTCGGATTTCATTATACCTGTGTCCGTTTCCACCCCACTGCGGCCATAGTTTGGGGCTCAGTTACTATGGATATGCCTAAGCAGTTCATAGGATACTGATACCTTACATGTTTCCCTGAGAAATGGGTCTTGTAAGGCGTGAATAGGCCTAAGCCGTTCACAAGAAAAATGGGTTTCATTCTGAGAAAGTACGACTTATGATTCAGACGGGAAAAAGGTAAGATCAGGTAACGTAATGTGTTACTGTGTGCTAAATATGATGTTGAACAACTTGTTTACGTGTTGCATCTTATTTGGCATCTTGCTGCATACATAATAGCTTACTAAGATTCTTTCTCACCCCGTCTCCCTTTAATTTTTTTAGATCCCGCTGAGACAGGAGGTCAGGACCGGTGAGACCGGGGCACAGTTGGCTCATCTTTTGGTTGTCAGGGTACGTTTTGCTAGGAGGGTTAGGTTGGTTAATGTTATTCTTTTGGGGAAAGTTGTAAATAACTTTTATAAACGTTTTCAAACTATGGTTTGTAATTAATGTGGTGTGGTTGTAAATGTGATAGTATGAGCCTTTCTTTTGTTGTGGAATGAATGAAAGCAGGTTAATATCTTGAACAGGTTCCTTAAACCTTTCATTTAGAGCGGTCATGCCAAAATTTTTTATTAAAACTCATTTGGTTTGAAATGATTTTTTAAAAAGGGTTTCATCTAAGTCGGGTCGGGTTGGGGACCCTACCATCGGGGCACGAGTTTATAGATCCCGGGGTTGGGGATGCCCCACAAACACCTCTATACTTCTCCAAGAAATTTACTCGCATATGCCTCAAGCAATATCTATGATGCACATTTGGCCACCATGTATCTTCCGATATAATTTTAAGAATGTCGTGATGACTGTCAGATATCAAGCATACCTCACGACTCTTGATAATATGTCTGCAAACAAGATATAAGAATCAACGCCAACTCACACAGTGCTCTTTTTTAACAACATCAAATGCAAGAGGATGTATACTGTCTTGGGCATCAACACCCTTGGCAATCAGTATTACCCATTTATATCTACCATGAAGGAATGTTCAATCAATATAAATGACAGGACGGCAATGAGAGAAATCTTCAATGCAAGGCCGAATGCCCAGAACACCCATTGAAACATCTGTAATTCACCGGCAGGAGGAGGACGAGTATACTCAACAATTGTTCTGGGTTGTATTTTTGGATGGCTACTAGAACGTGGGGTAACCTTATATAAGATTCCTCCCAATCTCCAAAAACCTCTGCAATGCCCTTCTGCTTTCCACATCATGCCTTCTTATACGTAAATTTCTTACCAAACATTCCATTAATGTGTGTAATAATAACTCCAACCTTAACATCTGAATCAGCCTTAATAAGACTAACCACTTGCTGACCAATAAACTTCGCATCTAGGTTGGGGTGATCTTGGCTTTCTCCTGAAAATAAGCCACAATGAGGACCTTGTACTTGGTCACTTCCCAATAACCACGTTTCTTCCTACTCACACGAACATAAAAATTGCATGGATACTGTTTGAGTAGACATACTATTGCCTAGGAATGAGGTGTGCTCTCTCTTACCCTGAACCTATGATTAGTTCTAATATGGTACCTTTTTATGTCAAATTGAGCCTCGTTCTTGTCAGAAAAGTGTATCCCTTTAGCAATTTCGTCTTTCTCTGGATCCAAAATCGGAAAACTGAGTTGATTATGAGAATCAATCAACCCCTCTTCTTGTCGAGCAATATCACCAATATCACTGTAAAAAGGGTAATTTGCTCTCATTTTCTGATGCTTCATAATGAACCAAATATGTTTCCAAGTCATCATCAATCGGGCCATCATCACCATCACCCAAATCTATATCAGAATCAATACTACGCTCTTCATATCCATCATCAACATCATCTAGTAATCCATCTATATTCGTGTCTTCTTCTTTTTCTTCATAATCTTCATCATCTTCCGAATTCTCATCATTAACAAGATCAATTTGGCATGCCCCATCATCATAATTTGGTGTTTGGGTTGATACAAGTGTTTGTGTACTTAGACCAACCCCTGCATCAATGTAGCAACTTGATGAATTCCCATAAAAGGTCTCCGCATTAGGTGTTTCAAATTGTTCATAATGTCGATTTTCATTCAATTTGATGATCACATAAAACTGCAAATTACTCAGCCCACCATATTTAGCAGAAATTCCATACCCGCATCATTTTTAATACGAAAAGGAAAATACAAACCAATACCGCTATCAAATGAATGTGGATACCTACAAATTATTTTCAACTCATATAAACTCCGATCCCCACGCATCTCTTTATATAATTCATCAACCAATTGATTGTATCTCCATCTACATAAGCCCTAATCGCACATTTCAGCCATTTTTTAAAATGGGGACCATCAAATGAACATTCATCATCACCTCCCCAATAACACATGAAAATGAGTAAATCTCCGTTCATTTTTAACCATACATTACAAAATCCAATTGTTAAAACATTAAAAAACCTAATTTTAACATTCATATATATATATACATGTATATATACATGTATATATATATATATATATATACATGTATATATACATGTATATATACATGTATATATACATGTATATATATATATGTATATATATACATATATATATATACATATATATATATACATGTATATATACATGTATATTATACATGTATATATACATGTATATATATATACATGTATATATATATACATGTATATATATATATATATATACATGTATATATATATATACATGTATATATATACATATATATACATGTATATATATACATATATATACATGTATATATATACATATATATATATATATATATATATATATATATATATATATATATATATATATATATATATGTATATATATATATATACATGTATATTATACATGTATATATACATGTATATATATATATACATGTACATATATACATGTATATATATATATATATACATGTATATATATATACATGTATATATGTACATGTATATATATCTATACATGTATATATACATGTATATATATACATGTATATATATACATATGTATATATATATATACATGTATATATACATGTATATATACATGTATATATATAAATATACATGTATATATACATGTATATATATATATACATGTATATATATATATATATATACATGTATATATACATTTATATATATACATACATGTATATATACATTTATATACATGTATATATACATTTATATATATACATGTATATATATACATGTATAAATATATACATGTATATATACATGTATATATATACATGTATATATATTTATACATGTATATATATATATATATACATGTATATATATATATATATATACATGTATATATACATGTATATATATACATGTATATATATATATACATGTATATATATATACATATATACATATATACATGTATATATATATACATATATACATATATACATGTATATACATTTATATATATACATACATGTATATATACATTTATATACATGTATATATACATTTATATATATATACATGTATATATATACATGTATAAATATATACATGTATATATACATGTATATATATACATGTATATATATTTATACATGTATATATATATATATATATATATACATGTATATATATATATATATATATACATGTATATATACATGTATATATATACATGTATATATATATATACATGTATATATATATACATATATACATATATACATGTATATATATATATACATATATACATATATACATGTATATACATATATATATATATATATATATATATATATATATATATATATATATATATATATATATATACATGTATATATATATATATATATATATATATATATATATATATATATGTATATATATATACAAGTATATATATATATACATATATACATATATACATGTATATATATATATACATATATACATATATACATGTATATACATATATATATATATATATATATATATATATATATATATATATATATATATATATATACATGTATATATATATATATATATATATATATATATATATATATATATATATGTATATATATATACAAGTATATATATATATACATATATACATATATATATACATATATATATATATACATATATATATATATATATATATATATATATATATATATATATATATATATATATATATACATATATATATATATATATATATATATATATATATATATATATATATACATATATATACATGTATATATATATACATATATATACATGTATATATATATACATATATATACATGTATATATATATACATATATATACATGTATATATATATACATATATATACATGTATATATATATACATATATATACATGTATATATATATATATATATATATATTACTAACTCTATATATAAACACAAGTATATATAATTATTGAGATATTGAAGATTTACCTTGATTTGTACTCTTGACTAATTATAAAGTTGAAAATGTAAAAATTTAGAAATCTTCAAACCACTCTTCTTCTCCCTTTCTCTCTATCTTCAGTGATACGTTTAGGGCCTGCAAGAATCTGTCACCAACCTTATCTCAAAATTCGCTTAAACTCGCCATATCAATTGGCGAGTTTGAATCTCGCTTATACATGCCAAATCAATTGGCGAGTTTCATTTCCATTTCATTTTCTTAAAATGCAGGAATAAAAAAGAAAAATTTGAAAAAAAATAAAAGAACTCGTCATTTCATTTGGCGAGTTTGAACGGACAAAGATCAAACTCGCTAAATGGATTAGTTAGTTTTGAAAAAATGGACATTTTGACAAATGGTTTGGAAGAGTTGTTATTTTGGAAATTATATTTTTTAAAAGGAATATTTTGAGAAAAAAATCTTGATAGAAGACAATATTAAAAAGTAATTTTTACTTTTTTTGGGTGAGGGCCTCTCATGTAATTATTCCCAATTAAGTATTTGAAACATATACTCCTGGTTTGCAAAAGATCTCCATCCCACGCACAGACCAAGAATGTTGAGACTGAGCCCAAATGGCATATGCGCCGCCTCCCTTTTCTTTTGCCGCCGGCCAAAATTTCTCAATTTCAATAATTTCTCAACACCTTCTTCTATCTCATCCTCTACCCTTTTAACTTTCCCTCCTAATGATATCAGATTTGATAATATCACTAAACTCGACCATGCTCTCCAACTGTTCGATGAAATGCTCCAAACGCAGCCTCGCCCTTCAATCAAACACTTTACCCATCTGATTTCAGTCATTGTCAAGATGAAACATTTTTCACCAGCCCTTTCTCTTTTGAATCAATTGCATTTGCTGGGTATTTCAGATTTGTATACCATCAACATTTCCATTAATTGCTATTGCCATTTAAACCAGTTGAGTTATGGGTTTGCAATGTTGGGCCGCACCTTTAGGCTTGGTTATGTGCCCTCCGTGTTTACCTTCACCACTCTTATAAATGGTATTGCTTTAGAAGGTAGGATTGTTGATGCTGCCGAACTATTCAAGAAATTGGTCAGACAGAAAATTTGTGAACCTGATGAGGTTACATATGGGACTATTATGAATGGCCTATGTAAATCTGGGAAAACAACCATGGCTATTAACTTACTCAGAGCAATGGAAGAAGAAGGTTTTACGGCTGGCGTGATATCCTATAGCACAATTATTGATGGTCTGTGCAAGGACAAAATGATCGATGATGCTTTGAAACTCCTACAAGAGATGATTGATAAAAGCATTTTGCCTGATGTCGTTACTTACAACTCTTTGATTCAGGGTCTCTGTTACTTGAGTCGTTGGAGAGAGGCTACACAAATGCTAGACGAAATGTGCAAAAAACAGATCTACCCTAATGTACGAACATATAATACATTGGTCAATGCATGTTGCAAGGAAGGGAGGATGAATGACGCAGAGGATATCATCCTTAAAATGATTCATTATGGTGAGAGACCAGATGTAGTTACCTATACCTCACTAATGGATGGTTATTGCTTGCAAGGGAAAATGAGTGAGGCCAATAAAGTTCTTTGTTCCATGGTGCATAGGGGAATTGTGCCTGACATATTTAGTTATTCCACTCTAATAAATGGCTTTTGCAAGAAGGCAAAAGTGGATGAGGCCATGCATTTGTTTCGGGAAGTTGTTCACAAAGGATTGAAGCCCAATATTGCTACTTATAACACCCTGTTACAGGGCTTGTTTCACTTGGGTAAATGTTCAACTGCTCGGGATTTACATGCTGAGATGCAAGCTGATGGTGTAACTCCTGATCTTCAAACTTATGCTATTGTGCTTGATGGGCTTTGCAAAAACAACCGGATTGCAGAAGCATTATCTTTGTTTAGCTCAATGGAAACTCGTGGATCGAATTCAGATGTTGTTCTTTATAACATTCTCATTCATGCTACCAGCAAGGGTGGGAAGTTTGATACTGCAAGTGGTCTTTTTGAAGAACTTTGTTCCAAAGGTTTACAACCCGATGTTCAAACGTATACCTCACTCATATATGGTCTATGTCAAGAAGGCCTTGTGGAGAAAGCAAAAGAAATTCTTATCAAAATGGAAGAGAATGGTTGAATACCAGATGATGTTACTCACAATATTATACTGCAAGGACTTCTCAAGAACAATGCAGGTCATGAGGCTGTGAGACTTCTAGGGAAATTGGTTGAAATTGGTTTCTCACCTAATGACTCTACTCTTTCCATGTTAATAGATATACTCCCAGCTGAAGGACAGGATTCTACTCTACTCAACATGATTAGAATGTTTGTGCCAAAGGATAAAAAATGAAAATTCTCCCTTTTCTGCTCATGAGAAGCTGCATGAACAATAGAAGGACTCTATATTGTTCACATTTATTCAATGGACGTTTGAAGAGAAATGGGTTTAAGGAGTTTCTCACCTGAGTTTCTACTCTTTCCATGTTAGTATGTAACCCTCCCCCCTCCCCCCCCCCCCCCGTCCCATAACACATTTTGCTCTTCCACATAATTAAGGAGTATATATATATATATATGCATTTCCCATTATTTAGAGTGATCAAGTTCACTCCCAGTCGCTGTCAAAGAAACCAGCATCTCTCCTGAAAACATCACAACTTAAGTTATATTGTACTTGACTTAGAAAGTGCCTTTTCATCGTGATAATTCATGTTTCTATGAATTGATTTAAACTAAAAGTTACATTTGTCTGGGGTAAACTGAAAACATTAGTCTTTCAAATGTCGGAATGGTACTACCCCCTCCGTCCCTAATTGAATGTCCAAATTTCATTTTAAGGGACACTCTGAAAATGTGTGTTTTTTATATAATTTAATGGCAAAGATCCATATATTCACATGATGATAAAAATGATTACCTGGAAGAAATCTGCTAGAAAAGTTGCATATAGGAGAGGAAGATACAGGGAGTGATAGCCGATAATCATGATATTGTACAACCTGCAAATGAGATGGAAACTTATCACCGGTAAACTTTTTAAGTAAGATCAAGTTCAAAATGGTCTATAATCCTGAGTGATTTAGAAGTTTGGTACCATAGTCCCAAGCCAGCCCCACTTCCAGCAAGCCCACAACTGAACAACGCCACTAAACTAACCACAAACATGATGACGACGTGGTTGTAGAACATCGGCCTAGCTGTGTAAACAAAACGAGGAGCTTATTTACAATGAGGAACTGCATAAATAACGGAATGCAAGCTTCTCAGCTTTACTTTGTCCGATGTATAATCGTAATAAGCAAATTACACTTAAAGATTCATGTTTCAGAAGCAAATGCAGATAGGCCAACTGAAGAAATGAAGAAAAACAGGAAAGAGAGACAAGAGCTATACAATCCTTTTAACTTCAATGTCAACATTACACAACATGGTGTGGGTGTTGGTGTGGCAAGTTAACACCAAATTATGCAAAAAAATCTGACATTTTTATTGTACTCGTAATTATTTGCAGATTTGATCTTTGTTTGTAATGAAGCAACGGGTCTTTTTCGAATTCAACAAAAGGAAAGCAGAAAAGATTCATCAAAAACCTAATCCAAGTTACACAGCAATCATCAAATTGAAGAAGCAAAAGTAAATAAGAACAAAACCCCATTGTCACTGCTGCAGCAATCTCAGATGGCCTGAACTCCAAGAACTCAATCCCTGCATTCATTTTAATATAATCCCCACTTATTACAACTCTGTTTGTTTCAATCATTATATGATTGACCAAAACACGCATAAACACACAACGGACCTTTGATTGCGCTTAAAATGAGTTGGGTCGATCGAAAGATCAAAAATTGTGAAACGGGTTGATCACCATTAATCTTTCCAAGGAAACAATCTAAGAATGAAAATGGTGTCACTGCTTGCATTCTCCACTTCAATGTACTCAGAACAAGCAATTCCATTCTCTGTCTAGTTTTCGCCTCAAATAAGAATTTCGAATCACACACCTATAATGCAATATCCAAGATCGATATAATCAAAATCATAATCACAAAATGAATAATGAATTGATCTTGCAATTAATTTACAGAACTAATTAACTTTGGCTGCCAGTTATATACAAGCAACAGCCAGCAATTGCATCATCCAAGCTTTGCCCTTCTGTACATCAACAAACATGAGATTCACTCAGAAATGTCTAGATTGGATTTAATGGATTAATAAAATTTAATGATTTTGATCAAGAACTTACTGGCAATTCATAGGCAGAGAGGAATCCGCGAAGGGTTTTACCCAACATTAACTAAAATGTACTCCCTCCGTCCCAAAATGAATGTTCATTTGGAATTAAAGAGTCATTTTGAAAATATTGATTTTGATAGAAAAAAAAAATCATAAACATTCTTGTTTTTCACTTTCAAAATTTTTGTTTTGCAAAAAAAATTTGAAAAGAAAATTCATTTAGGACAAACTTATTTGAAGGTAAAGTTTCAAAAGACATTCATTTTGGGACAAAAAAAAAAAGATATTCATTTTGGGACGGAGTGAGTATATTTTTTTGGTTTTATTATCTAGGTATTCTCCAGTTCTAAATTGGTTATTATACAATTTTTCCCTTTTACAGAAGATTAAATCTGACATGCAGAAAGAAACCTCATTGATGGCTCATAACCCGAATGAAGGTACATTTCACTTTTGGAGTGATTTCAAGTATTAAATATCCCTTTATCTCAATATATTTCTCAATTTCATTGTTTTTAATCTCCTCATGTTTGAGGATATCACTAATCTCGACCATTCTCTCCAACTGTTCGACAAAATGCTCCAGATTCAACCCCGTCGTTCAATCATTCAACTTACCCGTCAGATTTCTGTCATTGTCAAGATGAAGCATATTTCACCCACTCTTTCTCCTTTCGAATTAATTGCATTCCTCTCTTTTTTAGGAACATGCCTGCCCAGTTGGAGAATTTTTAGAATAGGCAAAACTCCCGTATACAAGGAAATCATCTGCACATTCCTAGTTTGCTGCCCATATCGTGAATTAGGAAAATGTAGGTAAAATCGGCTACTCCAGTTGAAAGCATTAAGATTTAACCGAACTTTTTCTCTGTAATCGCGCAACCAATATTATTCAGATTGAACCAAATTTGTTCATGGACATTATTAGCTAGCATATCATTAGTTGTTGCACATAGAGTGTTATAGCCTATCCCCTCGCTTAAAAAATGATTAAATTTTCTCCGCCATTATTTATTTAATGATAAACGATTGAAATACTTAAATGACTATAATAAAAGTTTTTTTAATAAAATGGGCTAGTTTGTCAAAATTAATGTAAAAGTGACTGCATATTATTAGTACTCTGATGATCTTGAAATCTTCTTAGTCATCAGAAGCTTGGTTTAGGGGGCGGGGGAAGGGGCGGATAACAAGCAAGGGGCACGCACACAAATAATACAATATATATAGGAATAAAACAAAATTGCTCGTAGCAACAACATGTTTGAGTCCTCTTCTTATTAAAGCAAAATCCGAGATGCTTTTGTTAGCTTCTAGAATAATTATATATTTATTTTTATTTCCTCTCCATTTCACTGTTTGTTCTTCAATTGAGGTTTTCGAATTTGTTTATTTGCGTTTTCTGATTTTAAAAACATATTCAGTTTGTTTTGCGATTTTTGTAGTGATTCAGTGGTTTATTCGTCATAAATTGTTCACATAGTTGATTTCATATCGAGATTTCGTTCAATTCCGAAGTGGTTTGATTTTCGTTTGTTCATTATATTATCTTTGATCTTTTATTGTTAGAGATGATGCATTTAAAGCTACTGCATCCAACGTAAATAATGTGATTCAAGGATTTCATGAGCTGAAACATGGTTTGATGAATTGTTTTCCAGTTTGTTTGGTGATTTCATAACATGTTTGTTTGATATAGGTTGAATGGGGAGATTCATAGGTAGATCTTGGTTATGGCCATGTAAGTGATTGATCTTGGTTATGGCCTGTAATATATATTAAATGTGTTGGACTTTGTTATCTTTAATATATATTGAATGTGTTTTGCATGTGTAATTCAGCAGCAATAAAGCTACATATGCCAATATTGCTTTACAACGGTGGGCTTAAGTGAGGACTTCCACAGTCAGCTCAACCTCGATGACCACATTGAAAGCAAACAGTACTGGTAAGAATTCATCCGAAAAAGCTTTGAATATCTCATAGTTCTCCTGTCTAATTAATTGATTATATTTGTTAGGTTTTCAAAGCATTGCCAGGCTATTGTTCCAGGATTGGTGCAAGGGATGCGGCTGCTCGGGGCGTTGCCTCTGAAGCTTCTGGTGATGATGGCCCTGCCGCTGCAGGTTCTAGTGTTGATGGCCCTGCCGCTGCAGCTTTTGTTGATGGCGATGCCGCTGCAGGTTCTAGTGATAATGAAGGAAGAGATTGGTTATGCTTCTGAAGTGAGGTTTGTGATGCATGATGTGGAAGAGAAATCGAAAATGGAGAGTTTACCGGTTCATAGTGAGAAGTTGGCTATTGGGTTGGCGTTAGTTTGTGGTGGGGCGGATAAAAAGGAAAGGCCGATTCGGGTTTGTACCATTTCTACCCAACTAGTTGGGCAGTAGTATTTGCAAATATATTCCCAACATTATATTTTTCGTAACCTCATTCCCATCTTTTACATTTTGTTGCAATCAAATGTAAAAACTGACGGAGTGTTAATTTGTTGACAAAACTGGATGGAAACTTAATGAGTTTCTTCAGAAATTATGATATGTACCATTGCAATTCAAAAATTCACACTTTTCACTATGCAATCAGTTAACATGATCACCCACCTTAAAACAACTATATCGCCCTAAAGACGTTCATAATTTTTCCCGTTTACCCTAATTTAAAAAATCTTACTTCAATATAAATACACCTGTGGTAGCAGTTCAGTAAATGTGGGGTGGGGGGGGGGATAATGATGAATGAATGGAATATAGAAAATGTGAATTAGTTGAACTTCGGGGCGGACATTTCAAATTTTTTTTACCTATCGTACCTGAACGGAATAAAAGTGACGGGCTAGGCCCAACGAGCGAAGCCCAATTATTCGGACATTATTGCCACCACATCTCTAGTGGATCGGCCCAATTATTACAAGGCCCAAGGGCCATCAGCCAAGATCAGTCGACCTAGCTCATTGTCCGACCTCTATGGTCCCGACCTATCTTTGTCTGACATACGATATATATCTCTTACGAGTATTATCTGGCTACATCAAGCAGTCAGGTCGACCTAGACTCAAAACAGGCGACCTCGACCTACAAAACGTACGTCGACCTACAGAGTATCATCCGGCTACATCAAGCATTCAGGTCGGCCTAGACTCAAACAAATAGACGATCTCGACCTACAAAACGTACGTCGACCTACAGAGTCATAACATGCTTATAATCTTTTCCATAACAGGATTCCTACAAATCAGGAGTTATATGCGTACTTGATCTCCTACACAATCTGATCCACGATTCTAGGGATCTCATGCAATCCTAATACAATTATATCTCTCATCCTAATCCTATATAAGGGAGTAATTTCACCCCAAAAAAGGTACACACATTCTCTCTACCCAAAATATAATATGCCTCCCTCCCGGTTTATATCATATCTCCATACACAGATGCTTATTCTCACGCCGAAGGGTTTTCGCGGGGTAACTCCCTGCGCCCTAACGGTGTCTGTTTTGCAGATCATCCGTTCGTTCGTCCAGAAATCTAACGCCGCGTTCCCGACTGATTAGGTACCCCCGGTATCACCCATTTTATGCATCATCAGTTTGGTTCCATTGCCGGGAACGAGAACACAAAGAACGGTGGACGATGACAATGGAAAAATTCATGTACCACGATGTATATACGCCAAGGTTCTAAAAAGCGCTAGGCGGATGCTAGGCGGCGGAGCCGGGCCTAGCGCCTAGGCGGGGACTAGTCGGGATTAGTCGAGACCTAGGCGGGGCTTAGAACTAGACGTTGGAGAGGGGCCTAGCGCCTAGGCGGGGCCTAGGCGCCCTTAGGCGGGGTCTTTTAGAACATTATACGCGGAAGAACCCTCTAATGCATGGTGTCTAGTTTTATCATATGCGAGGACTAGGAGGCAATTGAAAGATTAGCAGCACATGCCACCTGCCGAAGCAATTGCACAAAAATACAGGTGTACTCTTTCTATATACTCCCTCCGTCCCAAACCTATGTGCCCATTTGGTGTTTTGCGCGTTGATTAAGGAAAGTGTGTAATGGAGAAAGTGTTGTGAGTGTAAAAGTAAAATAGAAGAGAGAATGAGTGGAGGGAATAGAAAAGTTGATTGGTATTGTGAGTATAAAAGCAAAATAGGAGCGAGAATGAGTGGAGGGAATAGTAAAGATTCTTTGCCATTTTAGAAAATGGGCACGTAGGTTTAGGATGCCCAAAATGGCAAAATGGGCACGTAGGTTTGGGACGGAGGGAGTACTGTTTAAGTTGGTAGTATTAATCAAAACTACTTGTGTAGAAATCCGTTATTACGATTGCTGTGATCAACTAGGAGATTTGCCCATATTTTCTATACCTTCGTGGATATCTCAAATACCTCAATCCTTTCCTTAATTTTCTCCCAATTATTGACTGGAATCTCTCTCCTAAAATAGTAGCAATAGTTGTATATATATACATATTTATTGTAACCGTGTAAATCATCCATGAATACAGAAAATTCTTCCATCATTGAGTCACAATTTATCATGGTATCAGAACGGGTAATGCTCTAGAACGCTTCCGTTCATTTTTCTTTTTTCTTTCTTTCTTTATTACGTCGACATCCTTACTACCATGACTGAAGACAGTTGTGGGGCCTCCCCAACCCCGGGACCTATAAACTCGTGCCCCGATGGTAGGGTCCCCAACCCGACCCAACTTAGAGGAAACCCTTTTTCAAAAATCATTTCAAACCAAATAAGTTTTAATAAAGTTTTGGCATGACCGCTCAAAATGAAATGTTTAAGGAACCTGTTCAATATATTAACCTGCCTTCATTCATTCCACAACAAAAGAAAGGCTCATACTATCACATTTACAACCACACCACATTAATTATAAACCATAGTTTGAAAATATTTATAAAAGTTATTTACAACTTTCCCCAAAAGAATAACATCAACCAACCTAACCCTCCTAGCAAAACGTACCCTGACAACCAAAAGACGAACCAATTGTGCCCCGGCCTCACCGGTCCTGACCTCCTGTCTCAGCGGGATCTAAAAAAAAATTAAAGGGAGAATGCAACACGTAAACAAGTTGTTCAACATCATATTTAGCACAGAGTAACCCATTACGTTACCTGATCTTACCTTTTTCCCGTCTGAATCATAAGTCGTACTTTCTCGAAATGAAACCCATTTTTCTTGTGAACGGCTTAGGCCTATTCACGCCTTACAAGACCCATTTCTCAGGGAAACATGTAAGGTATCGCATCCTATGAACTGCTTAGGCATATCCATAGTAACTGAGCCCCAAACTGTGGCCGCAGTGGGGTGGAAATGGACACAGATATAATGAAATCCGAGCACCTTATGTTACAACTTCTCATAAGTGGTCGTATTCCATTATACCCCCGAAATATCAGCTGATATTGATCACATTCATATTCACATTCAAGCACATAACAGTTACTTGAAATAAATTCCACACATTGGGAGAACAGTATATAACATGGCACAACTACTCATGTTCAATCTTTCAATTAGTGTATCATGTATGTAAACACTAATGAGTCAATAATAATCCAAGTATGCATGTATGCTCATAATCCATTCAATGGTATCGCGCCACGAGTATTTCACGACCCAATATAATATACAACCATCCATAGGCCACCACGAAGGGATACATTAACATATAAATATCTCTACGCGTTCATATTATCACATTACACAACTTCCTTTTAAGTTCCATAAACGAATACCAAGTTTCTATAAACTTTGGTTCCCCATTAACAATGGCCTCCAACCCTTTTCCAAGTGGTATTTAAAGCCCTTCCAATTATCCGATTTGGCTAAGTAAAACATGGTTGTGAAGTACTAATGTTGTACTAGTATTATAGTTAAGGAGTGTTCCATTATACCTTAGATGTATTAGATTTTCAAGGCTTGCAAAACAGTTCAAAAGTGCAGGGGAAGGCACGACTCGTGCTCTAGGGCACGACTCATGCCATTTTACCCCATGCCAGAGTCATGCGTCCCCATTCAAGGCACGACAGGTGAAATTACCCGGATCCGAGAGGCAGCGCGTTCGCGCCCCGGCATCTGGCACTTCCCCGCTTTGCAGCGGTTTTCGAGTTGGAGGTGTCTCGCCGTTTGTTTTCGCATTTGTAGAGTCGCCACGCCGTTTTTATTAAGCCCAAAACATTGAAAAAGGGCATCAGTTTAAAGATAATTTTAAACTGTTTTTGTGTGATGAGATTTTGAGTTCGGAGGTCAGATGACTCCTCGGGAAGAGAATATTAGAATATTAGAGCTCACCCGAGTCGCCTCGTAAAACGAGTCTTTCGGATACCCCTAATATCCTTTAAATGTTGTGTGTGTGTGTGTGCTTTTAAAAATGCATGCTGTATCGGATGTCTACATTGTATGCTATGTATGGAAATGTATTGAAATAGTAGCGGAAGGAAGCCTTACCAATGTTGGTTCGTGTCTGTCTTCCGCTGAGGAATAGTGTTTGAGGTCGGAGTAGCGTTCCGGTATGGATCGGGATTGCTTCGGGAGATGCCGGTTGTCTGCGGACAGAGTTTCGGCGTGAGTTGAGGTTGCAGGCTGCGTTCGGGCAGAGGTTCGGCGTGCGTGGGGATCGTCGGGATCACTCGGGCAGAGGTTCGGCGTGCGTTGAGGTGGCAAGAGTCGCTCAGGCAGAGTTTCGGCGTGGTTTGGGATCGCCGGTTTGACTCGGAAAGAGCCGGGACACCGTGGAAAGACCAGGCAAGGCCTCGGAGTACCACGAGGGGCCTCAGAGTACCTCAAGAGTGCCTCGGGGCAGCGCGAGAGCGTCGCGGGAGCGCTCGGGGAGGCTTCGGAGCACCACAAGGGGGCTCGGAAGGCCTCGGAAGGATCCGAAAGGGGCCGGGAATGCCTCGGAAGGACTTAGAGGGGAAGCCAGAAGGCCTAGGGAGGAAGAGAGAAGTGGGAGGTGTGTGAAAATGAGGAGGGGGAGCCCTCTATTTATAGTGCCGTATTTGGTGCAAAGAGGTCCGTACGGACCTCCTGTAATCCGTACTTTTTGTTTTCCTTGATTTGAGGGAATCTGTGATGATGGGGAATATTTTGCAATTATGATGTTCCCTGTGCAATAAGGTCCGTACGGACCAAGTTGACATGCAAAGAGGTCCGTACGGACCAACTCTGCAGGAGGGTAATCATTTTCCCCGGGATTTGAGGGAATATTGTGGACTTTAAGAGGATTCAGTAATTATTAAAGCAAAGAGGTCCGTACGGACCATTATTGCTTTTCCAATTTCCTGAAAATTCCCAAAAGGTCCTTTTGTCCCTTTTATCCCGTAAAGGCTCCTCCCTTGGTTTGGTGGGGTTTTGAGAGGGTTTTGAGTGCCGAGGTTTTCGAGACCGCGTTGATGAGTCTCGCGGTGTTTCCCGTGTGTTTGAAAGGGGGTGATCCAGATTGGGGTACTTACGTAAGCCCTCGACGACGTCACTTATGAAAGAAGTGGGGTCGCCGATAAGATAAGTGGTCCTAATGGATCGCGTCTTTGGGAGATAAAGTGACCGGGGAGGTCAGTGTGAGGACGTGGTGGTGTCCTATTGTGTGACCGCATAGGTCGGTAGGCTGGACCCTGTGATAGGATTCCTACGTATCCCTGGCGGGAATCAAGCCTGGTCGTAGTTCGGGTGTGGGGTGAGTGTTTTGTGAATGCGGGCGTGGTGGTGCCCTGAAGTGTCGTGTGACCGACGAGGTCAGTGGTAAGGACGTGGTGGTGTCCTGGGTGACCGCATGGGTCGATGGCTGGACCCTGTGATAGGATTCCTACGTATCCCTGGCGGGAATCAAGCCTGGTCGTAGTTCAGAGGTCGTGAAATTGTGAGTGTATGTGGGCGTGATGGTGCCCTGAAGTGTTGTGTGACCGCCGAGGTCAGTTGTGAGGACGTGGTGGTGTCCTAAGATGTGGTGACCGCCGAGGTCAAATTGTGAGGACGTGGTGGTGTCCTGGGATGGAAATTTTACGATTTTCCTAATCGGGTGGTTTAAGGCCTTCCGGGCCGGAGATAGTGATTTGGGAGGTTTATACGGTCTTCCGGACCGAGTGGTTTAAAGCCTTCCGGGCTGGGGATAGCGTGAGGACTTGAATCGTCTTCTGAATGTGGTTGGTGCCACGCGGGAGGACTTTGAATCGTCTTCTGGCGGCGGTTGGTGCCACGCGGGAGGACTTTGAATCGTCTTCTGGCGGCGGTTGGTGCCACGCGGGAGGACTTTGAATCGTCTGGGCGGCGGTTGGTGCCACGCGGGAGGACTTTGAATCGTCTTCTGGCGGCGGTTGGTGCCACGCGGGAGGACTTTGAATCGTCTTCTGGCGGCGGTTGGTGCCACGCGGGAGGACTTTGAATCATCTTCTGGCGGCGGTTGGTGCCACGCGGGTGTGATGAATGTTGCCATTTCGCGGGAAAAATTCGATTTTTGCGTTTCTTTGAAAAACCAAATAAAACCGGAAAAAACGGAGTCGCCACGCCATTTTAATTTTGAGGGCCAAAACTTTGAAAAAAGCCCGAGATCAGAGATTTAGGTTCGGAGGTCATGTTACGCGTCGGGAAGGACGTTAGTGTGCACCCGACGCGCCTCGTAAAACGAGTCTTCCAAGCTGAAAATCATTTGTGTGTGTGTGTGTGTGTTTTGGCCAAAATATGTTGAAACTCAGAAAAGTAAAAATTGGGATATCTTTTTAAGACTTTAAACTGATCCCATGATTTTTTGGAAGATTTTTGGATTGAGATTTAGTACTCAAAAGACCTTTTGAAGTTGAGAGCCATTTCTGCCAGAATGAAAAAGGCAGTGGACCTTTGATTTTGAAAGGGATTCAAGGGTCTTAAAACTTCATAATCTGGATAAACTCAGAGAATGAAAGTTGTTCTAGACACCTTAAATAAAGTTTGTGCGAAGGAATTTTCCATTTTGGAGAAGATTTAAGGGGTCAAAACCTTCTGGAAACCTCAGATATGAGATCTGGATTCCCAGAAGCTGATGAACTAGCCTCTGAAAGAAAATTTGAAAAGAGGAGTTTTACTCACCCAAAAAATAAAGTAAAAATATTTCTGGAAAGCTCTGGATGTTGGCTACAAAAAGTATTTTGTAGTCAACACCAAATTCCAAGTTCATCTATGTCCAAAAATTAAGACCATGGACTGAGGTCTGAGAAAATTGCTACTGGACAGCAACTTCTCAAGAAAGAAAATATGATTTTAAGGGGGGTTTTGCATCCATGCTTGTCCCCATTTCCCTAGGTTTTGGTTAGTGATCACTAGACATTTTAGTGGTGAATCAACTATACCAAACCATCCTTGGGGTACATTAGGACTAAGCATTTCATTTGCTTGGGAAGGGGAATTTTATCCTTTGAAAATCAAGATTTAGTGCTTGAAAATGGTTTTTTAGGGTTTTGAAAGTGCATTTTTGCAAGTAAGCAAGAAAAGCTTTGAAAATAATGTTGATCTTTGTAGAAGATCATCCATGGAGATGGTCTTCCATGGTGATCTTCTTAGATCTAGAGAAAGAAGATGAAAGAACTACATTTTGTAGTTTGAAGATGCATGCATGGATGAGATTTAGGGTTAGGAAGAGGAGGGTTTACCAATCTTCCTTGTGTTCTTGAGTATTTGGCTTGAGTGTATGAGTGTTTAGGGCTTGAATATGAGAGTGAGTGGATGAGTATGAGTTGGGAAAGATTGGAGAGAAAAAGGTGACAATTCTTGAAGAATTCTCACTGTTTTCTCTCTATATTTCGCCAGAGGTTCGGTGCAATTGTGTTCTTCCTTCTCATTTTTGTGACTGGAGGGCTCAATTTATAGCCCTCTGAAATTGACAATCTCATCCGCGCGGACAGTCCGAGCGGCGTGCCTTTGTTCATTAAATGCAGCTCCAGCTTTGGACAAGAAGAATATTTCTTTTTCAAAATTCAAATTAGGCAGCCAGTTTATGTTTCCAGCATTGCTATATTTGGTTTTCTTCTTTTGTTTTCTCTTTTTGAGATTCTTTTTAAGGTTTAACCTTAAATAACAATGCCCATTTTACCCTCACTTTGTTAGAAATGTTAGGATAGTTAGGAATTGTTAGAAATGTTATAACTTTCGTTAATTTTCTAACGAAAATTCTAACAAGCTCAAATTGGAGCACTTACAGTAGCCCCTCGGCGACGGCGCTTTCGAAGGAAGCGGGGTCGTCGATAAGAGTAAGCCTCCATATTTGGCGGGATGATCGGGTGATCGGGTGGCCGAACCTAGCGATAGGCTACCTACGTATCCCGAATGGGAATCAAGCCGATCGTAGTTCGGGTCTTTGACCACTGGAGATGATGGCGTTTAGGTGCCTCGAACCCGATGAGCGAGTTCTACAGCCGTTTCTTTGGAAAGAAACTCTGCTGGGGATAAGGGATGACCATTTTTGGTCTGATGGCTATCCGCTCTGCTGGGGATAGGAATGACCATTTTTGGTCTGACGGGTATCCGCTCTGCTGGGGATTTTTGTGATTTATCGCTTTCTAGTGATAGCGTCTTAGGTGCCTCGAACCTTGGAGATGGCGTTTTAGGTGCCTCGAACCTTGGAGATGGCGTTTTAGGTGCCACGAACCTTGATGAAGATGGCTTTTTAGGTGCCTCAGACCTTGATGATGATGGCTTTTTAGGCGCCTCGGACCTTAATTTGAAATGGCCTTTCGGTGGACTTCGTCTGCTGCCGAAGGAGAGGGTGACCGTTTTGGTCGAGGGGCTGGACCTAATGATAGGCTACCTACGTATCCCTAGTGGGAATCAAGCCCTTTCGTAGTTCGAGTACTACTCGAGATTTCGTTGGCTTTTGGGATTCCGTTAACTTTGCTGGGGATTTTGTTAGCCTTTGTTGGGGAAAATCAGACGTATTCGCCTGGGGAATTGGTCTTACGTTTGACTGCCGTTGGATGATTTTGATGAAAGATACGGGATCTCGTTATCTTTCTCGGGGCACTCGGTCTTACGTTTGACTGCCGGGGGCACTTTTGATGAAAGATACGGGATCTCGTTATCTTTCTCAGGGCACTCGGTCTTACGTTTGACTGTCGGGGGTAATTTTGATGAAAGATACGGGATCTCATTATCTTTCTCGGGGCACTCGGTCTTACGTTTGACTGCCGGGGGCAATTTTGATGAAAGATACGGGATCCGTTATCTTTCTCGGGGCGCTCGGTCTTACGTTTGATCACGGGGTAATTTTGATGAAAGATACGGGATCTCGTTATCTTTCTCGGGGCACTCGGTCTTACGTTTGACTGCCGGGGGTAATTTTGATGAAAGATACGGGATCTCGTTATCTTTCTCGGGGCGCTCGGTCTTACGTTTGACTGCCGGGGGTAATTTTGATGAAAGATACGGGATCTCGTTATCTTTCTCGGGGAAATCGGTCTTACGTTTGACTGCCGGGGGCAATTTTGATGAAAGATACGGGATCTCGTTATCTTTCTCGGGGTACTCGGTCTTACGTTTGACTGCCGGGGGTAATCTTGATGAAAGATACGGGATCTCGTTATCTTTCTCGGGGTACTCGGTCTTACGTTTGACTGCCGGGGGTAATTTTGATGAAAGATACGGGATTTCGTTATCTTTCTCGGGGCACTCGGTCTTACGTTTGACTGCCGGGGGTAAATTTTGATGAAAGATACGGGATTTCGTTATCTTTCTCGGGGTACTCGGTCTTACGTTTGACTTAGGGGTAATTTTGATGAAAGATACGGGATTTCGTTATCTTTCTCGGGGCACTCGGTCTTACGTTTGGCTAGGGGTAATTTTGATGAAAGATACGGGAT
Source organism: Adenophora triphylla var. japonica (assembly GCA_022495995.1). Lineage (NCBI taxonomy): Eukaryota > Viridiplantae > Streptophyta > Magnoliopsida > Asterales > Campanulaceae > Adenophora > Adenophora triphylla. The sequence continues at coordinate 173,416 of JAFEMH010002692.1, forward strand.
TTCGTTATCTTTCTCGGGGCACTCGGTCTTACGTTTCTTGCCGGGGTAATTTTGATGAAAGATACGGGATCTCGTTATCTTTCTCAGGGCACTCGGTCTTACGTTTGACTGGGGTAATTTTGATGAAAGATACGGGATCTCGTTATCTTTCTCGAGGCACTCGGTCTTACGTTTGACTACCGGGGTAATTTTGATGAAAGATACGGGATCTCGTTATCTTTCTCGGGGCACTCGGTCTTACGTTTGATCCGGGGCAATTTTGATGAAAGATACGGGATCTCGTTATCTTTCTCGAGGCACTCGGTCTTACGTTTGACTGCCGGGGAAGATTTTGATGAAAGATACGGGATCTCGTTATCTTTCTCGGGGCACTCGGTCTTACGTTTTACTGCCGGGGAAGAATTTTTTTGACAAGGGGCTGACTTTGGTTATCTTTGGTTAACTCTGTCAAGTTGGGGACTGAATTGCAGAGTCCTGAAATTTTAAAGGGCAAAAGGGTCATTTTGACCCTTGCAATCCTATCCGCGCGGATAGGGATGGAAAGTCAATGGTGTTAATTAGGGCCAACGCCCTTCTTCTTCCTCAGTCCAATTTTTTGAAATTGTCGAGAGCAGAGAGAGAAAAACTGCAAAATCCGCCATTTTTGGCCATTTAAGCTTCGAAATTCTTCCGATTTCTTCGATTTTTTGAGCAATGGAACACGGGGAAGGCGCTTTTCAAGGCCAAGGACGTGGCCCGGTAGCGGAGAGGCGATTGGAGCTCGTCCGGATGAGGAGGCATTACAATCTCTCGCAATCGGTTACGGAGGAGCATTATCCCGATGCTTGGCAACATTGGGCTTCGGATCCGCATCTCCGAACGGTATACTTTGAAACCCTTTGATCCCTTTGTCGATTTCTTGCTTGAAATTTTTGGGTGATTTTTGAATATTTTTTTTTTGAAAATTTGAATGATTGATGTTCTTGGCTTTGAATCTTGATTTTGATGCTTTGCATGTTGTAATGAGTATATGAGTAACCCAAAATGTGCACTTTGCTTGGGGAAAAGAATTGGCATTTTTGCCACATTTTTTTTTTAATTCGAAAATTACATGTGAAAATTCGAAGAATTGTGATTTCTTTTTTTTTTTGAAATTGAATTTTGATAGTGATGAGTGATGATGCAATGCATGCATTTTGTTTGGAAAGAATGGGCGTTTTGCCAATATGAGATGTATGTATGTTTAGGATTTTTTATTTTTGAAAAGTGGGACGGATTTTTCCTCCCGTTGCATGTAAGATGGATGATATGCATGTATGCAGTTTTATGAAAATGGGACGGAGTTTTTACTTCCGTAGGAATGCATCTTTCTTTTTTTTTTTGATGAATGCATTGGGACTTCTTTGGAAAACCTGTTTTCTTTTATGCGAGAAAAATGGGGTTATGCTCATTGTATCTTTGTTATCTTTGTCGAATTTTTTTTTTTTTTTTTAATGTAAATGCAAATGCAATCTTTTTGACATTTTCTCTTTTTTTTTTTTTTACAGGCGGAAACCGTTTTGTGACGGAGCGTGAACAAGATGAAGACTCGAGGATCGGTGGAGTGCGTGATTGACTTGTGGGACCGGCTTCCGGATGCGGGTCGAGGAGCTTTGCCGAGTCCGAGACAGATTGTTGTCGAGACGGGGCTCGGGAGTTCGTCGAGTGCTTGAGGGGCTGGTCAAGTTCCCTAAGAGCAAGGGCTTGATGTTTGCTCTGGCGCGGCACCGGTGGGACGCGACCCACACCTTCCACTTCTTACGGGGCGAGGCTACGATTACGCCCTCCGACTATGCCGCGATTACGGGCCTGTCCTTTAATGGACGTAGCATTGAGTGGCGGGATGGCTACGGCGATGCCGATCTGCGAGCTCTTACGGGATTTTCCCTATTCCTAAAAAGGGGATGGGGATGGAGTATGCCGTGGTCTATGGCAAGATCGTGGAGACCATAGCGAGTTATGAGGCAGGGAGGAGAGGATAGGCGCCGATCAGTTGCCGGGGCCTTCTTGTGGTTTGCTTTCTCGAGCACGCTCTTTGGACATGCTTTGAGGACGGCGATCTTTGCCTTGCTGAGGTCCTTGGAGGACATGGAGACGGCGGAGATGTCTCGTGGGGAGAGGCCGGGTGGCGAGCTTTATTTTGCTCTTGATAGGTACGGCGGAAGGCTGTGAGCTCCTTATCGCTTCGAGTTTGCCCTGGAGGTATAAGCTCTCTTTTGCTTTCCCTCTCTTCTTTTGAGCACACACTTTTATTTGCACTGGATTGATTGGATTTTTACCTTTCGCAGGTATGGGCGTTGGAGTTTTTCCACGTCACGGTGTGGCGGCAGCCGGCGGAGTACGTCAGGGCGTATCCGGCCATGCAGTCTTGGTCCCAAGCATGACCGGGAGAAGATAAGCTCAGGGGGCGTACGACCCTCAGGTACGCGGATTGCCTTCCTTTGACGGAGGCCGAGACGGATGAGGGATGATATTCTTCCCACAGGATCGCTTTGAGGTAGCGCGGTGAAGGGCGCCGAGATCCGGGACGGTGCGGCGGAGGATTTTGAGGGGCCTGACTTGCGACGTCTACTATCTGGGAGAGAGGGTGACGCGTCAGCATGGCGTGAATTCGCCATTGTTGACACCGGTGGAGCCTCCTGCTGATATGATGCACCCGAGTGATCGGTCCGTGACCTGGGATGATTACAGAGCCGGCCAGCACTTCTCGGACTTCGTGGCGATCGAGCCGTATGCGACGTTCGTCTTGAGGAGGCTGAGGATGCCTCAGGTTTTGGATAGGGAGGGGCTTGGGATCCCGCGGTACCCTCGGACGGATTTTTCCTATATCCAGGACGGGGTCCGATTGAGGGTGCGAGATCCCTCGGCCGAGCGACTTCCACGAGCTTTCCGGCCTCGTCAGGAGTATGAAGGTATGGTTTCACCTTTTCCCCCTTCTTTTCTTTCCTTTGTTTCATCATCTTTAGCATCACCTCTTTTTTTTTGACGCTTTTGCTTTTGTGCGGTTTACGGAGGTGGTCGTCGAGAAGGCGACGAAGCAAGTGATCGGGGCTAAGAGATTCATACGGAGGATGGTTGCTTGCGGGGCACCTCGAGGCTAGGGCGAGGAGACCACGGCCGGCACTGTCCGACGGGAGGCTTCTCCTATTCCCTCGGAGACTTCTTCCGAGACCCCTCTTTCTCCTCTCATTGATCACCGCGCGGCGCTGCCTTCGGATCACGTCATTCTTGGGGATCCGTACGGGCAGGGACACGTCTGGCGGCATGGTGGGTCGTCTCCGTATGTTCAGGAGTCGGACGCCTTCACCTTCGGATTCGATTTCTTCAGGGATCTCGGCTTGCCCTATCAGAGCGTGCCGGTTGGTCCTGACGAGCCTCTCTCTGGAGACGAGGACGATTCTGAGCCTGAGATTTTCAGGGCTCCTGAGGAGGCGGGCCCGAGTCGCAAGAGGGGCCAGGGGAGACATCGGGTCGGAGACTCCGATTGATTTTTTTGAGATTTAGATTTGTACAGCTTGTGCACATTTTTTTTTTCTTTTTTTTTTTTTTTTGGGATGTAATAATTTAGGATTTTATTTATGTTTGTTTGTTTTTTTTTTATGCACACTCTATTTTTTGGAATGTAATAATTTAGGATTTTATTTTATGAATGCAATGCAATATGAATGCAGTGTTGCATGAGCCTTGTTTTTTTTTTTTGCAAGGGTGTTTGGTATATGGACTGGTTTGGGGAGGGTTTTTGCACAGGTTTCGAGCAACCGGGACAGAATATTCCTCTTTTGGTGTAGCAGCTTGGAACTGTTGCAGATTTTTCTGATGAAAACAAACATGTCCGCGCGGAGGGGACCTGCGTCTGACACTGTCCTTTGATTTTGCTTTAAATCTGGCTTTGCTTTATTTCAAATTCAAATATCTTCTTCAACCTCCGAGTCCAAACGACCATTTTCGGGGAGGAAGAGAGAAAAAACCATGGAAAACCTTAGAAAAGCTCCCTCAAAGTTATCCCAAGAATCCCAAATGTCATTTTTCAACAAGTTCAAGGATTGGTCCCGGGAAATTATGCATGAGAGAAGGTCTTTCTTTGAAGAACGGTACAAGGTGAGGTGCTTGTGGTCTCTCAAAGAATTGGTTCCGGATTATGACCTCTTAAGAGCTTCTTCTTCGTTTTGGGATACTAGAAGGCACGTCTTTTGCCTTTCCTTCAACGAGATTGTTCCGGTGTCGAAGAATTTCGGGCCTTGCTTGGAGGTCCGGAGGTGGAAGAGATAGCGGTCCCTTTGCCGGAGGGGCTTCTTTTCTTGACGAGATTGTGCGTCCTCCTTCATCTTTCCCCGGAGGAAGCGCAAGGTATGATCCGCGGTCCCGATCATCTCGATATTTCCGGTCTTCCCGACAGATTTAGGGGCCTAGGCTTGGTGGATGATGCCTATTGGGATGCCTTTGCACTTTGTATGTTTGGCACCCTGTTCATGGTCTATTCCTTTGGGATGCGCCATCGGTCTCTGCTTGGATGTTGTCGTTGCTGTCGCACAGGCGAGAGATGTCGTTCCTTTGATTCTTGGGAGACTTTTCATGCTCTCGACAGATTAGCTACCGGACGGCGGTACATGCGCGGGGGCAGCCCGTTTCTCTTGACCACTGTGGGCGATGGAGCGTTTGGGGGTTCTTCGGGAAACCTCGATATGATCGAGCCTTGGACTTTTGCCGGGAGAGGTGTTGATGTAGATTTTGATGATCAGGGCTCGTGGAAGCGTTGGATGGCGGGTCGCCGGGCTGAAGATATCGAGATGGTTGGTGCCTCATTGGCGGGTGGAGACTCGCGAGTGCTTCGGGGCGGGTCCCATGTGGTTATGCTTCCGGGGCTTTCTCGGTCCGGTTTCTACATTCGGCTACGGTCCTTAGGCGGTTTGGCTTGGAGCGGGTTCCTTTGGAGGGCTTTGATGATGTAGCCACCGGGGTGGTGGCTCCTGTTTCCATGGATGATCCCTCGGTGTTTCCATTTCTTTCCCGAGCATGGAGGTATGATGCCTTTCCTCCTCGGGTCATTCTCGGGCGTCAGAGACCGGTGTTCACGACCACTTGGTACTGGATTGGTATGAGAGGCATGCAGGAGAGACTCGGGTGGCTATTTTCGGACGGCGTGAGGCCATTGTAGGTGCGGAGGACTGGCTTTCGAGAGGAGGAGGGCCGAGGCGAGGGCCAATCCTCATGACGGGAGCGGAGACGCGCGACTCATTATGAGGCTTACGTCAAGAGACGAGGAGAGGAGGGCTCCTATGTTACCGGCTAGGTTACGGGGAGATGAGGGATGACGCTAGGGCTACTAAGGCCCTGACAGAGGCCGGTTTGATAGACCATGTTCCTATACCGAGCTTGGTAGGAGGAATCACCGACATTTTTCCGGTTCGGAAGAAAGACTCGGAGGGGAAGAAGAAGGGAGAAGCCGATGCGAGTGGCTTGGAGTGACTACGAGGTTTCTAAGTATCCCTTTCTTGCCATGACATACACATTAGTTTGATTATGTATCTTAGTTTTCTTTTAGCGAGGTTGCCGGTTGTAGGAATGAATCGGGCTTAGACTCATCAAAGAGCTTTTAACTTGTAATGAATATTTGAATTGCTTTAGAGTTTTTCGAGACGCTTTCGAGGGTCGATCAATTGTATTGATGCCAAAGTATGGCTTTTATTTGTGTTTTAGACCGAACCGTTTCCATTGCCTACGTTCCCCTCATTTTGAGGAGCTCGGGTCTTCGTAGTTCAACTTTGGTGAACTCTTTTTTGTTTTTTTTTTTTTTTTTTTTTTTTTTTTTTTTTTTTTGGTGCAACCACTGTTTTTTACCTAGGCCGCCCTTTTCGGGTTTCTAACCTAGTTAGGTATTACTCTTTTAGCACTCTTTTTTTTTTTTTTTTTTTGGTGCAACCCTGTTTTTTACCTAGGCCGCCCTTTTCGGGTTTCTAACCTAGTTGGATATTACTCTTTTAGCACTCTTTTTTTTGTTTTTTTGTTGTTTTTTTTTTTTTGTTGTTTGTTTTTTTTTTGTATTTTGTTTTTTGTTTTTTTTTACGCGTAGTATCTGCGCAGCTTGTCACCATTCACTGGGTGTACAAAGGGATTCCCGTCGAGGTCTGCGAGTTGCATGGCTCCTCGGAGAAAGATCTTACGGACGACATATGGCCCGACCCATACTGAGCTCCCATTTGCCGAGAGGGTTGATACGGGATCTGGGGCTTTTCTTTTAGAACGAGATCACCTTCTCGGATTTCCCGATGCTTTACTTTCTTGTCGAAGGCTCGCCATTCTTCCTTGGTAGGCCCGGATGTGTTCCATGGCCTTCGGTCGGCGTTCGTCCGGTAGGGCCGATTCGTCATGGCGACTGCGGAGCCATTCGACCTCGTTGATCCGCTTTCCGGCGGTATACGGAGCGAGGGTATTTCCGGCTCGATTGGGAGTACGGCTTCCATTCCGTATGTGAGGAGCAAAAGGTGTTTCCCCGGTTGCCGTTCGGCGATGTTACGTAGCCCCGAGTGCCGGAGTGTAACTTCTCGGGCCAATCTATGCCCCGGACTGACCATCTTCCGGATGATATTTTCCCGAGTCTTGTTTCTTTGCTTCGACGGCTCCGTTGGTTTGGGGCTGTAGGGAGATGACTTGTGACGGGTTATTCGGAATTCCGCCAACGAGCTTTTTCACATTCCCCTTCGAAGTGGGATCCATTATACGAGATGATTTCTGTGGCAACCCGTATCCTGCACATGATGTTTTCTTTGATGAAGAGGTGTGACTTTCTTTGAATTGAGGATTTTGTAGGACTTTGCGAGCATCCTTTTCGATTCCTTCGAAGAAATCGCCAATCTGCGTCTCTTTAGGCTCTTCCAGCGGTTCCCAAATTCACACTCGTCAAAATCTCTTCGGCTTGGGCTCGATTTTCCTCTTCACGGACAACAGCTTAAAGATTTTTTTGTTGTTTGATTTTTTTTTTTTGTTTAATGTGTCTCGCTTCTTTATCTAATGAATTATTATTAAAAATTTTTATTAATTAATTCATCATTAGTTAAAGTGGCAATCAAGGGATACTCGAAAGGTTCGTCATTTCATTGAAAACGAAAGGGGTACGGCGCTTGCTACGGACTCGTAGTCTTCGGGCGTAAGGCCATCTGGACGACCCTAAAGACTCGATCTTAACGAAAGAGACGGGAGGACTTGTCCTAGATTGACACAAAGGGACGGGGGACCAATCCAAGCTTGGTGATCATTTCTTCCTTGGTCGCGGACGGGCTCGAGAGGTTTTCCCAATTTCTTAGCGGCTTTTCTTTGTTGGTGGCCCTCATGACTCAAGGGAAGCTGTCTTTGTTTTTGTTTTCCTTTCTCAATTGCTTTGCTATCATCTCTTGGGAGCCGAGATCAATCGAGTCCGGCACTGGACTTTTTCTTCGAACAATTCTTTGCATAATCGCACCATCCCAATCATACGAGGGAAATTCCGTGGCCTTAGCTTTTAGCACCGTCGGTTCGAATTCAGGTTTCGGATCTTCCCGGCGTAGGAATAGTGGTTGTGAGCTTCTCGAAGCTGTTCCACTGTGTCGGGCACGCCCGTGAAGGTATACTCACTTTTCATGGCGGTGGTAGCCCCGGAGTATCTTGGGTAGGTCCGGGAACATTCTACGGACCGGGTTAGCCTTGGTTCCTCTGAACTTGTTGAGGCTATCCACTGTAGCTTTAGCCATCTTTGCCGTAGGAGTGGGCTCTGTGATGTTTCTGGTTGTGTGGGACCCTTTACAAAGTAGTCAGCCAAATTAGGAGGAAGGGGAGAGATTTGGGATTGTCGGCGGGACCTTTCTGTGGCGGCTTCAAATCTTTTTCCCTTTGCGGTGTCCAGCTGAGGAGGCCTCATATCCCCGGGCCGTGGCGAGTATTACGTCCTTTCACCTCGATGAGTTTGAAAGTTCCTTGTTGGCGCTTCCCCGACCGAGGCCGGGTAGATAGCTCATTTTTCTCATCATTTTCAAGACCGGTGGGATTTTATCCCGAGTGACCGTCGGATCTATGTTGCACACTTGGGCCTTGGGAGGCTCGGCCAAGTGAAGCCCGTTAGCATGTGACCTTCCTCGTCATGTTTGATTTCCAGAATAGGTATTCCGCCCGTATCTGTGCCCTCTAAAGTGACTAAATCCCCGTAAATGGTCGTCGGATCCCCATTCGAGACGAATTTCACACCTTTGGTGGAGGCTTGAGGCGACCCCTTTGACTTGGTGCGGCCAAGGTCTTCCCAACGGGCATTGAAAGTAATCGGGATGTCGATAACTTTGGGAATTCCACAGTATCAATTTCTGTCCAAACCCGGAGGTCTAGCAAGTAGCAACTCCGAGGAGTGCTCGGGATGTTGAGTCGTAAGCCTTGACCGTGAGAGAAGAAGGCTTCAAGTACGTAATCTTGATATCAAGCAAGCTCATGATCTTTCTTTGGAAGAATGTTCATTCCGGACCCATTATCAACCAGACCCGAGGGAGGCGTCGTTCATCCAAATTGGGATGATGAAGAGAGGCTCATTATGATCGGCCCCAAATTGAGGGAGGTCGAGATGCTCGTGAAAGTGATTATGTTCCCGTAGTGGATGTTTCCAATCGCCGTACCACATCATCGGGAGTAGCATCAATAGGCACGAGAGTGCGAGCGGTGCTTTCTTCCACTTTCCGACATGGGGATAAGACGAAGTGAGTAGAGACCGAGAGGGAAATGTTGGCCTGTGTTTGCTTCAACCGGGTGAGCACGGGATCCTCTTTTTCGTGGTGCAGGAGTTTCACTGCCTTAGCATAGGGGCGGCGATCTTCTTTTGGTGCTTGGTCTCGTGGCCTTCTTATCTCGCCTTGGGATTTCCTTGGAAAATCTGCCCGCATCGGGTCAACAGATTAACTTCCTCATCGGCCGTCTCTTGACCGGATTTCTTCAATGCCGCTAGGGTCAACGGGGAGCCCTTTTGGCTATTGGCCATTGGTTACGACGGAGTCTAGTGACGCAGGGCCGAGCCGCACCGGCTTCTTCCCGGGCGGCCCTTATAATTGCTTCCCAAGTCACAGGCTTTTGGGTTTGGGGTTGTGTTGTTGCCCCTTGGATGGCCCATGCAGCTAGGGCGTCCTCCGATTCACTCTCATGGCCGGCCTTGCTCATTGTTATCATGCAACAAGAGTCGCTATTGTCGGACTCGGCGGCTTTTCGATTTCATCCCCAGATAGTGCAGCCATTCTGGTTCCTTTTCGTAATATTCAGAGTTGGAGATGATTATAGCACTTCAGGTTGGAGGCGCATCCGGTATCATGCCGCTCTAGGACTTCTCTGAAAGCTGACATACATTCGGGAAAGGTGACCTCTTCTTGGGTAACCCTGATAAGGATCGTTACCTTGCTTTCGGGCGGATTTGATCTGACCAGGGTTATTCTCTCATTTGGGCGGATGGGAGTTAATTTTCCTCTTTCGATCAGATCTTCGACTATCAGCCTGGATCGGACACCTGAAAACCCTTTCCCCAAAGCATGGTAGGCAGTGTTGAATTCTAAGACATCCACGTGCTCAGATCCATGAAACTTCATGGCCTTCATGTCCTCGGTCTCATATTCGTCTTCCGAAGTTTCTTCGTCGTCGCTTGCTGATAACCAACCATTGTGCCTGGCTCCCATGGGCTCATTTCCGGCATGATCGTTCCAGATTGTTTCCGGATCCGGGGCCTCAGTTGACTCTTCACTCTCGTCATCATCATCATCATCGCTGTCGTCGGAATCTTCTTCCCATACTACCGGGATTTCGGCTGAGAGGGAACGTCGATCAAACCCGTTGGGGGAATATGGGTGCGTGCAACCGCAAAAGTTGTCATATGTTCCCATTCCCGGAAGTGGCAATTGTGACTCAGCTTCTCCTCCCGTAAATTGCGGGGGAAGGGTGAGAGGGTGGCACGTATTTGACACTGTGTAGGATATAGAAGGAATCCTCCTCTTCCGATTCTTCGCTGTTCTCGGGATCATATTCGGGCTCTCCTAGAGCCAATTTGCAGAAGTGTACTAGCTCCAGATGCTCTTCGGCCTCTTTGCTGATAAGCCCCAGTACGGGTGCTCGCCGGAAACTTTCTTGCTCAATCTTTCTTGACTGTTCTAACCATCTTGTGTAAATGGTCCTCTCATATTTTGAGCGGAATAGCCCCAGTTCTTCAGTATCGGCCTTCCCTTTACCCGAAAAATAGCGGGCCTCGTATTCTTGCAAGGAGTCTCTGACATGAGACCAAGATGGGTTGATTCGTTCGATATCCTCGAGGCTGAGGGGAATCCGACCGGGATCCTCGACGAGATTGGCCACGGTATTTGGGGACCTTCATCAAGCATCTTCCCGGGCATGCGAAGATTCTCCGCCTTCAATCATATTCACCTGATTATGGTTCCTTGGCAGCGGATTTTTGACTGTGTTAGGCCCCTCGGGGCCTTCCAACTTTCCTTGCTCTATTAGCCCCTGAATTGCCTTTTTCAGAGTAAAGCACTGTCACCGATGTCCGTGAGCTTGATGAAAGGCACAATACTTTGTAGTATCCACGGGAGCATTCGGATTTCGGGTTGGAAATTCTCCAAAGGCCGCAAAGAAGCCTTCTTTCACCAAATTCCCCTAAAGATGTCATTCAGGGCATTCCAAAGTTTTCGAGATTTATGACCCGCGGTCCGGGCTCGGCCGGTTTCCTGGGAGCAAAAGGAGTCGTGTTATTACATTCCCGTCCCGCATAGTTAATTGTCTCTTTGCCTTTAGCGAGCAGGGCGATGTTTGCGGGGAGGAGCCCGATATCCGTAGGCGAGTGCAAGCAGCTGTCGATTGTAGGCCTTTTCAAACTTAGCCGCAGAGTTAACCATGGCCCGCAAGTCCGAGTATGGGAAGTGACCGAGGGAGGCTCTCGATGTGGTTTCAAGCATGACCGGAAGATGTCCAGCTTGTTCCTCTTCTAAGGAGGGATGGCCATTTCACCGAGTTTCGTATTCCACCGTCAGTAGAAGTCCCCAACATTCTCATCGGACGCCGCAGTTGTTTGTAGGTCAACCCTATTTGTTTCCCATTCCAAGTTGGCCTTATATTTTTCTCGTGAAGGCATTGGTAATGTCCCATGTAGCCCCGGCTTCAAGTTTCAAACGGAAGAACCACTTTAAGGCACCGGACTTCAAGGATAGATCAAATAGTCACCCACCGCTGATTGGTACATCCTTTCGCTTTCATCGCCAAGGTATATGTGTCCAAATGGGTTTTCGGACATGCGGTCCCATCAAAGAGATCCGTATTTGGCATCACGAATTTGTGGGCGAGAGGAACAATGGAGTCCTGGTCCAGGCTCTAAGGCGTACTTCTTGCGCCGTTCGGCGATCTCGCTTTCATTTCCTTGTGTTGTTCCATGAACCAGCCGGATGAGGGTCTTGTGGCGGAACCATGGCATTCAAGCTAGCGGCCGAGCTAGAGAGAGGAGCTACCACCGGAGGCGATCGTGGAGGGAACGGCCGGTCCGGGGACGTAGGTGAAAACCCGTCCCGGGCCGAGTTACCCTGGGAGCATGAGTAGGAGCCTCGAGCAAAAGGATAGAACCTCGCGGCTTGCCGTTGATTTTCAACCGGCAAAGTAGGTGGGGCAGCCCCGATGTGGCCGGATAACTTGGATTTCCAGAGTGGGCCCGTAAGTAGGCTTGAGTGCGGCCGCCGTCCCGAATTGTTGAATTGCGTGGCTGCTTGTGGTGAAGGTGTGTAACCCGGGGGGTACGCGGTCCCGTGATTCTGATGACACCGGATGGAGGCTTGGTATCCCATAGAAGTCTGAGTGAGGAATGGATTTGTGTGAGGAGCAACAACTAGTACCGTTCGGTGAGGGCTCCTGACCGTGGCCCGTAACCAAGTCAGGCGGCATTCCGAACCGCGGCCGTTGCTGCGAGGGTCCGGATTGATCGGTTCCGAACCGAGGAGGGATCCCGATTAGTCGTGGCATTCCGAGATAGCCCCAACCATGAGAAGACATTCCGTACCGATTTTGCCCCCACCGATTTGTGCCGTCGGCCGCATGGATCCGGTGGTCTCGTGGTCGGGAGCCGGGCCGACCCGAAAATCGAGGAGCATGGGTTCTCGTAGTGGCACCATAGGAGGTGGGTGGCGGCATCCCGGTGTAATCGTGGCGACCGAGAGTGGGGTTGGCATCCTCGTCTTCTTCCACGGTGAAGGTGCCATCTGGATTGAGGCCGGCGGCCGCACCGTGACTCTTAATAGCCTCCATAAGGCCGTTTAGCCGTGCTTCCCGTCGTAACCTCATCTCGTTCGCTAACCGATTCCACCGTTGCTCGTCCGAGGGGTCCCTGGAGGTGGAGTGACGTTATCCCCATCATTACCGGCCGATGCGTACATTCTCAAACCCGAGTCGGAACAAACGGTGAGGCCGACGATGCGCTTGACTCTTCCAAACCGATTAAACGGTGACCCAGCCCGAAACCAAGCTTTGTGCGGAGTCAAGGGGGAAAGGACATGAAGGTTCAGATGTCCTGGGAATGGAAGGAGGGTAGGTGTTTGGGCTTTAGGCTCATGCAACATGCGCTATTTGTTCACGTTTACTTAAAACATGTTTTATTAACCTAATCGGTTGGAAAAGATTGCTCTTCTTTTTCGCAAACTACTCGATTCTGGATCAGTGGGCCCCGTCACTACGTCTATAAGCCCCTCGTATTCCACCCGTATTTCGACCTCCCAGGTGGACAGCCCCGGCGAGGGTCCTATAGGGCAAGCGGGTCCCACCGACCGAAAGAAAAACGATCCTAAAAGTCGCGGGTAATCGAGTCTTAACGAGCATTCGATGTAAATTACGGACAAAGCCGACGTCGAAAGTCAAGATCATGTCCGAGGGCTCGACAAAAAGTCGGCATGATTTGGACCGATAAGCGTCCACGATTGATCTTGACTTGTCGTCGCTAAGCCGTAATTAGGCATGGAATAGTCATTAATCCTTGATGACTCGTCAATCCGGGAGTCAGCAGTATAATTTGTGCCGCCGAGCCGAAGTCAAGGCGCCTGGTCAATATCTTGGTCAAAGTCTCGCGGCGGAAAACCGGCGTAACTTCGACCGATTAGGGACCCGAAAGATATTGAGTCGGTATGCCGACAAAGGCTTGAAAGGAAAGGTCTATACACGGACAGGGCATGACATACGGCACTGCACTAAAAACCAACCGGGTCTCGGACAAAGTGTGTCACGGACAAGTGCATGGTCGACACGAGGCTCCATGGGATGTTTGGGTAGTCCTGTGCTCATCCGAGAGGCGTAATAAGACCAAACGGACCGCGACAAGGATTTCCCTGTTAAGGACGTAGTGTGCAAGTGTACGGTCACGTGCGCATAGTGTGCAAGGGCCTATATTCTTTTTCTGAGTAAAATAGAAATTTTTTTTATGTGTCTTAAAAAATATGATGCATGATTTTTTTTGGAAATTTTCTTTTTTTTTTGAAAATCCCTTTTTTTTTTTGATTTTTTTTTATGAGCACATAAGCACGAAAATTCCGACAGTTAGGGATATTATTCCGACAAATAAAATTTTGACTTTCTCCGAGGCGGCCAAAACAACACGAAAACCGTGCAAAAATCAACACACACACAAAAATGCTTTTCAAAGCCGGGACGGAAGCTTGACCCTCAAAAGCTTTTTTTTTTTAAAACGGTGATACCGGTACGGGGGATTGTTAGACCACAATTTATCCCCGACTCGTGTTAGGAGGCGATAACGGAAATTTAGTCCCCAGGAGTCGCCACCGTGATGAATGTTGCCTTTTCGCGGGAAAAATTCGATTTTTGCGTTTCTTTGAAAAACCAAATAAAACCGGAAAACGGAGTCGCCACGCCATTTTAATTTTGAGGGCCAAAACTTTGAAAAAAGCCCGAGATCAGAGATTTAGGTTCGGAGGTCATGTTACGCGTCGGGAAGGACGTTAGTGTGCACTCCGACGCGCCTCGTAAAACGAGTCTTCCAAGCTGAAAATCATTTGTGTGTGTGTGTGTGTGTGTGTGTTTGGCCAAAATAAGTTGAAACTCAGAAAAGTAAAAATTGGGATATCTTTTTAAGACTTTAAACTGATCCCATGATTTTTGGAAGATTTTTGGATTGAGATTTGGTACTCAAAAGACCTTTTGAAGTTGAGAGCCATTTCTGCCAGAATGAAAAAGGCAGTGGACCTTTGATTTTGAAAGGGATTCAAGGGTCTTAAAACTTCATAATCTGGATAAACTCAGAGAATGAAAGTTGTTCTAGACACCTTAAATAAAGTTTTTGCGAAGGAATTTTCCATTTTGGAGAAGATTTGAGGTCAAAACCTTCTGGAAACCTCAGATATGAGATCTGGATTCCCAGAAGCTGATGAACTAGCCTCTGAAAGAAAATTTGAAAAGAGGAGTTTTACTCACCCAAAAAATAAAGTAAAAATATTTCTGGAAATCTCTGGATGTTGGCTACAAAAAGTATTTTGTAGTCAACACCAAATTCCAAGTTCATCTATGTCCAAAAATTAAGACCATGGACTGAGGTCTGAGAAAATTGCTACTGGACAGCAACTTCTCAAGAAAGAAAATATGATTTTAAGGGGGGTTTTGCATCCATGCTTGTCCCCATTTCCCTAGGTTTTGGTTAGTGATCACTAGACATTTTAGTGGTGAATCAACTATACCAAACCATCCTTGGGGTACATTAGGACTAAGCATTTCATTTGCTTGGGAAGGGGAATTTTATCCTTTGAAAATCAAGATTTAGTGCTTGAAAATGGTTTTTTAGGTTTTTGAAAGTGCATTTTTGCAAGTAAGCAAGAAAAGCTTTGAAAATAATGTTGATCTTTGTAGAAGATCATCCATGGAGATGGTCTTCCATGGTGATCTTCTTAGATCTAGAGAAAGAAGATGAAAGAACTACATTTTGTAGTTTGAAGATGCATGCATGGATGAGATTTAGGGTTAGGAAGAGGAGGGTTTACCAATCTTCCTTGTGTTCTTGAGTATTTGTCTTGAGTGTATGAGTGTTTAGGGCTTGAATATGAGAGTGAGTGGATGAGTATGAGTTGGGAAAGATTGGAGAGAAAAAGGTGACAATTCTTGAAGAATTCTCACTGTTTTCTCTCTATATTTCGCCAGAGGTTCGGTGCAATTGTGTTCTTCCTTCTCATTTTTGTGATTTGGAGGGCTCAATTTATAGCCCTACGAAATTGACAATCTCATCCGCGCGGACGGAGTCCGAGCGGCGTGCCTTTGTTCATTAAATGCGGCTCCGGCTTTGGACAAGAAGAATATTTCTTTTTCAAAATTCAAATTAGAGCGGCCGATTTATGTTTCGGCATTGCTATATTTGGTTTTCTTCTTTTGTTTTTTCTTTTTGAGATTCTTTTTAAGGTTTAACCTTAAATAACAATGCCCATTTTACCCTCACTTTGTTAGAAATGTTAGGATAGTTAGGAATTGTTAGAAATGTTATAACTTTCGTTAATTTTCTAACGAAAATTCTAACAAGCTCAAATTGGAGCACTTACAGCGGGAGGACTTTGAATCGTCTTCTGGCGGCGGTTGGTGCCACGCGGGAGGACTTTGAATCGTCTTCTGGCGGCGGTTGGTGCCACGCGGGAGGACTTTGAATCGTCTTCTGGCGGCGGTTGTGGAGGCATGGCTGCCTTGAGCTTCGAGAGGTTTAGATGTCTCGTGCTTTGTCTGTTGGGGAGAAGGTTGGACTTACGATGGCTGCCGGTGTTCATCCGTTGGGAATTTATTGTGGCCTTGTAGGGGCTTGCAAGGATTCCCTTTTTGACTTGCTGGGGAAGGAGCTCGGGCTTACTTTGATGGCCGGTGATTGCTTCACCATTTGGCGTTTTGGAGGCGTTTCGTGCCTTGGGATTTGTATTCGGAGGTGTTGGCTCCTTCTTGCGCTTGTTTTGCCGTTGAGTGGGCAAAGTTCGGGCTTACATTGACGGCCGGTGCTGGGGATATGTAGTCTTGTATGACTTCCCTTTGACTTGTTGGGAAAGGAGCTCGGGCTTACTTTGATGGCCGGTGCTTGTGTTGCCGTTGAGCGTTTTGGAGGCGTCTCGTGCCTTGGGATTTGTATTCGGAGGCGTTGGCTCCTTCTTGCATTGCCGTTGAGTGGGCGAGGACCGGTCTTACATTGACGGCCGGTGGTTGAATTGCCGTTGAAGTGGGCGAGGACCGGTCTTACATTTACAGTTCCCAGATTTTGACCGGGTTAAAAAGCCGAGGCCCCCTTCACTTCTCCTTCTTCAGTTCGTGCATCCGAGAGAGAGAGAGAGAGAGAAAACCTCCATTTTTACACCAAAATCTTCCATTTTTCTCTTGAATCGCTTGCAATGGCGGAAGGATCTCGAAGGAATCGTCGACAACGCAGTCAAGAAGTGGTCGAGCAACGGATGGAGCTCCAAAGAAATTGGATTTCGTTTGTTCCATCTTCAAAGAATCCAGATGTCTTGTATCCAAATCCGGAGGTGCACAATCGTCGTTCTAGGAACGTCGGGGAGGTAAGAAATCCGTTCCGTTTTGATTCCCTGCTCGAATTTTTGAATGCTAGAACTAGGTTTTAGTTTTTCGCATTTTTGAATTTTTGTTATTTTTTATGCCTTTTGTGAAATTCTTGATGAATTGTTGAAAATGGACATGTAAAAATTGTGAGTATGTGTATTTTGTGCAGAAATGTGTAGATTAGCTTTTATTTGTGAAAATAAAGTGTCTCTCTAATGAAATGCATGCTTTGGTGTTTTGTACCGTATGCTATTTATGTATGTACATTATGAGAAAAGTTTGTCGTGTAGTGACAAATTTTGTGAAAAAATGTGACATGTGCCGTGTTTTGTGACGGGTTTTGTCTGAAAGTGTGTGTCGTGTAGGGACGGATTTTTTTTTTTGAAAATGTGTTATGCAGTGTGTGCCGTGTTTTTGGGTGACGGACTTTGTGGGGAAAATATGTGCAATATGTGCCGTGTTTTTGTGACGGGTTATATGTGCCTTTGCCGTGTTGGGACGGACTTTTTTTGAAAATGTGTCGTGTAGGGCTTAATCCCTCTTTTGAGAAATGTGTACGAGTGTGTGCCGTGTTTTTGTGACGGTTGCATGGGAAAAATTATATGTATAATGTATGTGAAAA
Source organism: Adenophora triphylla var. japonica (assembly GCA_022495995.1). NCBI lineage: Eukaryota > Viridiplantae > Streptophyta > Magnoliopsida > Asterales > Campanulaceae > Adenophora > Adenophora triphylla. Next base: position 190,601 of record JAFEMH010002692.1, read on the forward strand.
TTATGTGCAATGTGTGCCGTGTTTTGTGACAGGTTATTTGTAGAAAAATATGTGCAATGTGTGCCGTGTTTTGTGACGGGTTATTTTCATGGCTTTCCGTGTTGGGACGGACTTTTGTGCCTTTTGTTTTATATTAAATCTTGTGATTGACGTACCTTTGCTTTGTGTTTACTGCCGGGATGCGGGGCTTATGGCAGGAAGGCCAAGAGGATGAAGACTCGGGGATCGCTCGAGGCATTTGTTGAGTTGTGGCGGCGGATGCCCGATATTTCCGTGGATGGTAGGCCGAGTCCCGGGAGAGGCTGGTCTACGCTTACGGCACAGGTGTGTTCGTAGAGAACCTGGCCGGGGTTTCGACATGAGGAAGAACAAGAGCGTCTTCCTTGGCCTTTCGAGTATTGGTGGGATACCACCCACACCTTCCATCCCGAGTTGGGGAGAGGTGACGGTGACGCCTACCGACTTTCTTTGCGATTACGGGCTTTCCTTCAAAGGAGGGCCGGTGCGGTGGAGGGATATGATAGCCGATGATGTGTTGACCGAGGCTGTTGGGCTTTGAGCCTCGTCCTCGCGGGGGTGCAGGGATGCTATATAGTGATGTGGAGGCGAGGATCACGGCCGGCATTGGGGCCTATGTCCGAGTACCGGCCGGGTGTCGGCGGGCGGTAGCGCGCTCCTTTTTGTGGTATGCACTTTCCAGAGACTTTGTTCTCGAACCACGCGGCTGCGGCTCCCTTTGCTCTGTTGGAGAGCTTGATTGATCTGGATAGAGTTTGTGACATCGCTTGGGGCGAGCGGGCTTGGCCGAGCTCTACTTTTCTTTGGACCAGGTTTAGCGGGGTGTGGCATTCATTGGCTGTTTTGACTTTGCTTTGGAGGTATGAGTTTATTCTTTGTTTTTGATTTAGCAACTTGTCGCTTCTCCGTTTTCTTTTGCAGAGCCTTTTCTGTTTTTGTCACGGGTGTGGTTCTATGAGATTTTCGGTGCTTCCCGTGGGATAGAGATCCTGGGGTGTATTGCGTACCACTGCTATCTTTGGGAGTGGGCTCGTACGGCGAGGAAGAGGAGGACCGGCGAGGGAAGCTCACCATCGCCTACGGGGATGTGCGGGAGCGTACGGAGAGGGTAGCCCGGAGGGGTTTGTTTTGTTCCCGTGGGCTCGGTATGAGGGTGATGAGTTCGAGGGCTCCCAGGAGTGACGGCGCGGCGGAAGATCTTTGCGGGGCTTGACTGCGGCGTCATGTACACAGGGGAGCGGGTCTTACGCGGCATGGCCCGGGTGTGCTTCCCGTGGCTCAGGAGGACCCTCCTTTTGGGATGCTTGATTCCGGGATATGGATGTGCTTGATTTTGAGAGGTACCTTGGCGGTGTGGGCGCCGAGGAGTTCATTTTGTATGGAGAGGAGTACGGGGCCTTCGTGAGGAGGAAGGCGAGGACGCCGCGAGTGCAGCGAGGAGAGAGAGGCGGCGCCCGCGAGCTCCCCCGGAGGTTCCGATGCCGGGGCCGGATTTCACGTATGTCCGTGGGGACGGATCGAGGCGGAGGGTGTACATGCCGTTTACGGCGAGCTCTGCTGCATACTGAGTGGATCCCGATAGATCGGTGAGTGTCTTGACTCTTTTCCATCTTGGCATCTTTTACGTATTTTTCTCTTTTTGTTGTTGAGTATAAGCTGTATTGCTTGAGCGTTTCCTTGGCTGCTTGCTTGTGCGGAGTCCGGGGAGGGCCTATGATATGAGGACTAGCTGTTATGTGGCGATGAGGTCGTTTGCGAAGAAGATGGCGTCGAAGATGTCTTGCCGGTCCTCGCGACGCGTGCCGGCGTACCGGCTATGCCTTCGAGGCGTGCAGCAGACGTTCCTCCACGAGAGCCGAGCCGGAGCCGCAGCGGGAGGGACCTTCGAGGCGGCATAGCATGGATGCCGGGACGTCTTCGGGAGCTCGGCGGCGCGGCCCTTTTATCGATTCTTCCCTCCTCGGGATGCGCGGGCGAGGATCCGTCGAGCCTTCTTTCTTTGATCCTTTCGTCGGATTTGATCCTTCGGATTACTTTGAGTGGCGGCCTCGGCGGGGGCTCGGTATTCGATGACGAGGACGTGACGGGCGAGTTCACGGGGATGCCCGACTTCTCTCTGGAGGACCTTGGCGAGGATGATGATCTTTGAGAGTCTGATTAGTATTCATTTGCTTTCCCTCTTTTCATATCTTCTCTCCCTTTTTTTTTTGTTTAGCAACAGACATTTGATGTACCTGTAATAAAACACTCGTATTTGCACGGCAAACAGCATTTTATTTTAAGATGTAATGTCATTTTTGGGATTCCTGGGAATTGTCCTAGAAATTGTTGCTAGTATTTTTTTATTTTGTGCATGCCACGTGGTGAGAGTGCGTTTGTGGGTAGTGTATGTTTGGGAATGGCTTTGGCCGGTGTTTGGGCGATTTGGAGCAAGGTCTGGCGAGGACGGTGGTTGTTATCTTGTTTCTTTGGGAAATGGGTTCATGGTTGCAAGGAGGTCCGTACGGACATACTTAGCATGCAAAGAGGTCCGTACGGACCAACCTTGCTTTGGGAAGGAGATAAATGCTTTCCGATTAATGCGGTTGTTCCTCATTTCCCCATTTGCAGCCATTTTCGAGCTTTCTTCTCCATTTTCTCTAGGAACCTCCATTTTTGCCATGGATTCTTCGTACGTCCCTAGAATTTTGCCGAGGCTTTCACAGGAGAGGCAAGCACACTTCCTTGAGCAGCTGAAAACGTGGATGCGGCGCCGTATGAGGCATCAGAGACGGGCTTTCGAGGTAAGGTTTCGTCTTTGCTCGATTTGGTCTTTTAAGGAGTTGGTTCTGATTGGGATTTGTTGCGGGGCTGCCGCGAAGTTGCAGGATGTTAGGAGGCATGTGTATTGTTTCTCCTACAATGAAATGGTGCCCACTTTTGAGGATTTTCGGGCTTTGATTGGGGGGCCAGGAGGTGGAGGCCATCTCGCTTCCTTTGATTGGTGGTCTTTGCGGTGAGCGTGAAGCTTGCGAGGCTTTCTTCGTACTTCGTTGGAAGAAGTGCGAGGGCATGATCCTTGATTCGGGTCATATTGACATTTACGAGTTGCGGAGCGGTTCATGGTTGATGATGAGAGTGATGTCTCTTGGGACGCATTTGCCTTGTGCGTGATGGCGACGCTTTTCTGAGTCGGCTCCTTGGCATTTGCGATGGCGCTTTGCTAGATGTGGTAGGGCCTTTGCGAGTTGGAGAGGATATTGTCCCGTTGGTCTTTGGGGAGACTCTTCATGGTATCGACCGTCGCGGTAGGGATCGTTTTATGAGAGGGGAAGCCCCGCTTTGCTCACCTTGTGGCTGCGAGAGAGACTTCGAGGCCATGCCGAGGCTCAGGCGTCGTTTAGTCCGTGGTCATTTGCTCGGCGACCTCTTGCGTTGGATATGGATCGATCACGCTGGGAGAGATGGATGGCACGGCTTGGTACGCATCGAGATCATTTGGTGGGTTCCGCATGGAGGATTGAGACTAGGAGGATCTTGCGGGAAGGGTCCTACGTTGTCGAGTTCCGAGGTTTGTCTTGGTCCTCCTTCTATATTCCGTCGCTTGTTTCCGGCGGTTTGGGATGAAGCGAGGAGCCTTTGTTGGTGCAGGATGACCTTGCTCTGCGGAGGTAGTTCCTCTTTGTATGGCGGCTTCGGGTGCCTTCTTGTATTTTACGAGGTATGGAAGTATTCCGCTTTCCCTCTGTGGTACTCCTTAGACGTCGGGGAGCGTCGTATTGACGACTCGTGCACGGCACAGTATGAGCGGCGTGTTGGGCGATCCCAGTGGTCTTGGAGAGCGGGCGTGTAGCGATTACAGGACCCGGTTGCCGTAGTAGCTATTGCCTTAGGAGTGCGAAGCACAGTCGACCCTTTGGATGTGACGGGAGACACTTTGTTTGACTACGAGACTAGAGTTGACCGGCGACGGGGAGAGGTCCTCTTTTGCGGACTCGCGGGGAGGAGATCCGAGCCGAAGCACGGGCGAATGAAGCCACGAGAGCTGCTGGATTGTTTGACTCTACGGGAGGACCCCGATCTCGGGCGAGAGACGCGAGTTGGTTCACGTGGAGCGAAAGAAGACTCGCCGGGGACGAGGGAAGAAAGGAAAGAATGGCGAGGGGACAAGCGCGAGATGGCGCGGAATGACCTCCTAGGTATCCATTCATTGCATTTGCAAACACATTATTTGTTAAATGTATTAAAATTTGTCTTTTAGCATGTTGTGAACTTGAGAGTAGACCGTGCTTGAACTCATCAAGAAATGTTGTAACCGTTAGTGATTTGTGATTTACTTTTAAAGCTTTGTCGAGACGCAAGATCTCTTGTTTGCCTTTGTTTCTTTTGTGCACTTTGTCGGCGTCCATCTTTGGACTTTTACATTGCATTTGCGGGCCAGACGATGCAGGCCATGACGGCAATCCCTTTTGCTTAGGCTTTGTGCTTGGGCGAGAGGTTGAATGATCCCTTGACAAGTCGTTTTGACGGTCTTTTCGTAGCTTCCTTGCCTCTTGTTGGCGTCGGGCTCTTGACCTCTTTTGCGGCTTACGCTTGAGCTTCTTTTATTTTTTTTTTTTTTGTGAGCCCTTGCTCGAGCTCTCTTTTTTTTTTTTTTTTGTGAGCCCTTGCTCGAGCTCTCTTTTTTTTTTTTTTTTTTGAAGCGCGTGAGGGCGAAGACAAGCCCTGGCTTGGAAGCGAGACATGAGTCGGTCGTTTGATCTTTGAGTGACCCTCGGATGTCCTTTGATGTTGCCGCCGTCGTTTGACTTGGTCAAGGTATTTGTTGGGGCGTGTTCTTGAAAAGTGCGTAGCTTGATGGAGGTCTTGATTGACATTCAAACTTTTGACTTTTTGTGTATTTTTAGACCGGACCAATTAAGGTTGCCTACGTTCCCCGGACTAGAGGGCTCGGGTCTGCGTAGTTCGACACTACATGGAGTGCCAAGAGATGCACATTGTTCTTCTTCGGGCGAAGTATCTGCGAAGTTTGCTTCCGTTATTTGGATTCATGAAGGGATTGCCGTCTAGGTGCAGCCGGCTTCATGGCGCCTCGGAGAAGATCTTTTGAACCACGAAAGGGCCGATCCATGTGGGTTCCCATTTTCCCGGATGGGTTGGTTCGAGTGGGAGGCTTTTCTTTGAGTACAAGGTCGCCTTCCACGATGTCTCGGGATTTGACTTTCTTGTCGAAAGCTCTAGCCATCTGCTTTGATAGGCTCGGACGTGTTCCATGGCCTTTAGTCGTCGCTCGTCTAGCGAGCCAATTCGTCGTGTCGGCTTCGGAGCCATTCAACTTCGTTGATGTCATTTTCAGCGGCACTCGGAGTGAGGGAATTTCCGGCTCGATGGGAAGGGCTTCCATCCCGTATGTCGGGGCAAATGGGGTTTCTCCCGTGGGGCATTCGGCGATGTGCGGTAGCCCCAAAGTGCAAGGTGCGGCTTCTCGGGCCAATCTCGTCCTCGGGTGGTCATTTTTCGGATGATCCGTTCGAGGGTTTTGTTTCTTTGCTTCCACGGCGCCGTTTGTTTGTGGCCGGTAGGGAGAAGATTTGTGGCGTGTGATCTTGAATTCGGCCCGGCGATCTGTCGAATTCCCCTTCGAAGTGTGAACCATTGTCGATATGACCTCATTTGGGATGCCGTATCGGCGAGATGATGTTTTCCTTGAGGAAATGCGCGACCTTCTTGGAGGTGAGTACCTTGTAGGACTTGGCTTCGACCCATTTGGTGAAGTAGTCGATGGCTACTAAGATGAACTCGTGACCGTTCTTTGCTGGCGGAGCGATTTTCCCGATGACGTCAATTCCCCAGTGGCAAATGGCCGAGGTGTAGTCATGCGGTAGAGATCGTGGGGCGGTAGATGATTGAGGTTGGAGAACCGTTGGCACTTGTCGCGGCTTCGGACAAAGTGGATGCAATCTGCACTCCATGGAGATCCGGTAGTAGCCCATCCACGAGAATGATTTGCATCGGGGCTCTGGCGTTCATGTGGGGACCGCAAGCCCCATTGTGGACTTCGTTCATGAACTTGTTTGCTTCTTCTTGGGCGATGCGGCGTAGGAGTGGCCCGTGGTAGCGTTTCTTGTATAGCATGTCCCGAGGATGACGAAGTGAGAGGCGAGGCGTTTTAGGGCCATGATGCTCTTGGTTTTGACCCCTTACGTGTGTGGGTCTTCCTTGTTCATGAAGGTGGTTTCCCGTTCTTGAGGTATTGGAAAATCTGGTTTGTCTTTGGAAATGGCGTCGGACTTGCGTCTCTTTGGCTCTTCGGCAATCTTGCAAATCGTTGTGATTAAAACCTTCTCGGCGGCTTGGGCCCGGTTTTCTCTCGTTTGACAACATGCTTAAATGTTTGCTTGATGCATTTATTTAATTAATGTGTTTGCCTTTTGTATAGATGAATTGTTATTAAGCTTGTTTTGATTAGTTAATATCATCATTTGTTAAAGATGCAATGAAATGATTTTTAGGAAGGTCGGACCTTTTATTGAAAGCGTGAAGGCGTACATTGTTGATCAAAGATTCACAATCGTCGGGCGTAAAGCCGTCAAAAGACTCAAAGATGTGAATACACGAGACAACAAGACTCGAAGCTAGACTATAGGCGACGAGGGATTGGACCGAGCTTCATTACTCTCGGATGGGCGTAGCTCTAGAGGAGTGGTCTTTGGTTCGGGTGGCCAATCTTCCCTTGGCATGAGTCCGGAAAGTAGCTTGCATGCGGTTCGATTTCAAACCGGATCGCGGAGGTTTTTGGCTGCTCCACGATGATGTCCCTCCATTAGTGTTGCCACCGGTCCTTGGGGGTTTTTGATGATAGAAGTCGGCGAGGGCTACTTCTAGGAGGGCGAAGCATTCGGCGGTCGGAGTTGATTCTTGCGATGTTGATCACTTTCATAGAATCTGCCTCTTTATACAGGATCTTTGCTTGGACGACATTTACAATGTACGATTCGAGGGCATGCTATATCTCCTTCCACTGATTAAGCCTTGGAGGAGGTTGCGCCCTTTGTTCATCCGGGTCGGACAGGAATGTTGAATTGAACTAGGCTGTGATGGCTGTCCCCATAAGATCCAGGAGTGTCGGCTAGAGGGTTGTCTTGTACGGGGATCGGTGATGAGCCGGTTGCAAGAGGGTTTTCGGCGAAGTAAGGGTCTACTCCTCGATCAATCTCCATTAGGGCATCCGTCTCTTGATCCTCTCTCAAGCATTCTTCACGATCGCATATATCGAGTTGTCATCGACCCATGAGTTCTTCGATTTCCGGCTCGTCGCGGCTTAGAGCGTGGATGTAAGGATCCACTTCGTAGCGGGACGGGGTAGGAGAATCATGCAGGGAAGAGTATTCGGTCATGTCGGGACCTTCTTACGGGTCATAGCTTGCGGCCAAGCACTTGCCATTACTGCTTGCTTCCGCGGATCACTTCGATCGCTCCATTGGCATTGATGAATTTCACGCATTGGTGAAGAGTAGATGATCTTTGCTTTCATCGATGTATCCAAGGTCGTCCCAACAAAGCGAGAGAAGGTTGGTTTGATTTCCACGACTTGGAACTCTACCGACTCCGGTTGTACGTCGAATTGGATCCTCATTGATGACTCCTACGATTGGTCGTGCGGTGGAATCGTAGGCTCGGATTACAGAGGTGAAGGCCTTATCGAGAGAACGGTCGATGCGGAGTCGTTTCGGTGTGCTCAAAGCGATGATGTTGGCTAGCGGAGCCGTTATCAATCAAGGCGTTCGGGAGGAAGAACATCTCTATTTTTATGAGGATGAGGAGGGCTTCGTTGTGCCGATTCTCACATATTGGCAAGTCATCGTCTGTGAAGGCTAAAGCCGCTTCCCGTGCTACCGTTTGGACTCGGTCTCTTACGGGGAACGTTCGATCCATCCATTTGTATGCCTTGGGTGGGCAAAGATCGTAGGGAGACGGTTGCCCTTGGGCGTTCTTGTCGGAATTCCGGTCACGAGATCTCTTGACTACTGGTTTCACGCTCCCGATCGTAGCGGGACGGCATCTTGACGGTTTCGGAAATTGCGGGTGCGCTCTCGCTTGGAGTTTCGTCGAAGGCTATTGAGTTTACCACTGTCGTTCGGGAATGGATTTCCGATGGTATTGGGACCGCGAGGGCGTTCCAATTTTCCCTCCTCAATGAGCCTGGACCACTGCTTGAGCACGAAGCAATTGTCGGTGGTGTGGCCGGGGTAGTTGTGGAAAGCGCGGTGCTTGCTCATATCCATGTTGGGTTTGGGAGTCTTCGGTTGGAAATTCTCGAGTGGTTTGAGAAGATTTCGTTTCACCAAAGCTTCAAATACTTGACCCGAGGCATTTCCGGGTTATCTAAATCTTTGGAGCGTGGGAAGCGAGGGGATTGTTATTCTTTGGGGTGCTTGATCGCGGTTTACTTGAGCTCCGTTACGAATGTAAGTGCTTTATTCATTTTGCTTCCTTTCCTTTGGTCGGGCGGGAGTTGAAGTTGCCGGGTTTGTTCGATAGCGGTAAGATGAGGCGGGGTTCTTTGTTGCCTTTTGAAGACTCGAGTCTTTTCAAACTTTGTCCGGCGTTGACCGTGGCACGGAGATCCGGATAGAAATGGTGGGCGATCAAGGTCCTCAAAGATGGCTTGAGGCGGGAATGGAAGATGTCCATCTGCTCTTCTTTGGAAAGTGGATCCATTATCTCGCTTAGCTTCCGGTTCCATCTTTTGTAGAACTCGCCCTTTGGTTCGTCATCCTTTTGTTCGGTGGCTTGCGGGTCATGGCGGTTTGTCTCCCATTCAAGGTTGGCGCGGTACTTCTCCGGGAAGATTTCAACGATTTGATCCCATGTGGAGCGGTTTTACGCCTTCACATTGAGGAACCACCTTAGTGCTTTGTGGATTTGAGGGAATGCTTGAAAGTGATCGCCATACTGTTGAGGGTTGCCCCTTTGGCTCTCATACCCGGGACGTAGGTGTCGATGTGGGTTTTGGGCATTACGTCCCGTCAAACTTTTCCATTTCCGGCATCCTGAACTTTGGAGGAGAGGGACCACTTTGTTCGGATCGGTAGGCGGGGAGGAGTCCTTCCGAGAACTAGCTAGCTTGCCTTGCATGTCTTTCATTTGTTCGATCGACGCCAAGCCATGTGAGGATCAGTATGCGAGGTGGGTTACCGTTTTCGGGGACGGAAACCGAAGATGGGGGTGGATTGGGCGATGGGATCGCCATTCGGGAGTCTTGGGGAGGTAGTTGAGTGTATACCAACCCATACCACAGGGTGTTGAAGTTGAGGCGTGATTGCCGGGTCCGCTAAGGGTTGTGTTTGGGAGGCTGGGGAAATGATTCGTTAGCCCCAATTGGCAGACTAGCGGGTGGCAAGCTTGAGATGTCGGGATATCCGCTCGGGATGCCTGTCCCTGGTAAGCATGGGGACTTTTGATTGTGATTGCGAGGCTCGTATAGAGGCAAAGGATTGAATCCTGGGGGATACCGAGATGCATTGGGATCGGACGGAGCGAGCACGTATGTGTCTTTGTTGGTGCGAGCTTGATGTGCGAGCCAAGGAAGCTGTCTTTGAGCGGGCATGTCGGGCTGCTTGGCCCGACGCTGAGGAGCTTTGAGCGAGAGGCGCTGCGTTGCTTTGGGATCTCGTAGCTTGGCGGAGGCGGAACTTGGCGATAGCTTTGAGAAACCGGGGAGCCGGTATGTCTTCGTCCTCTATGAGAACAAAGGTTCCGTCGGGTTGGGAGCTGCAACGGTTCCTCGAAGACGCAAGGTGTCTACGATCCGAGCTTGCTTTGTTCTTCTTGGCGCTTCTTGATGGTTTCGAAGGCTCGCAGCACCTCCTCCATTGTGCAGGAGGTTCCTTAGTGGCGGGGTTCCGTTTCCCTCACTGTTATACGGTGATCCCGTCATGGGGAGTATCGGACGGTGCGGACCGTTGAAGCTGGAAGGGCTATCGGACCTTGTGACCTCGATGCGAAAAGGCGGCTTCCAGGTATTCTCAACCACTCTCGGTTATTTGGAGGGTGATGGGCAAGGTTTAGACACGGGAATGGCCTAACGGGATAAAGGGGAAAGCTCACGTGGCATGCGGTTTAGTTTCTTTTATTTTTGATTTTTTTGTTGTTTTAATTTACTTAAAACATGTTTTCTCGAGAATCCTAGGTAGGTTGGAAAAGATTGCTCTTCTTTTTCGCAACTATGCTAGATCTGGGTCGATGGAGACCATACGTGCGGCTATAAGCCCCTCGTTTTGCACACTGTATTTCGACATCCCGGGGTGGACGGCCCGGGCGAGGGTCCTATAGTGCAAGCGGTTTCCACCGGCCTAAAGAAAAATCGAACCTAAGGACCGAGCTTTGTCATGTTCGTTTTGATGCGTTAGCCATGTGAATAGTGAACCGAGCCGGCCACTAAGTCAAGATCGGAGTCAAGAGTTCGGCATGACCTCTCTTTACCTTGCTTGCGCAAGGGATGCAGTGACGTTAGGCGTTGGGTGGGTCATATTGTCATGGGCATGACGTATCAAAGGCGTGATGACATGGTGTCATGTGAGCATGGATGTATATCGGGACGGAACATCGTGCAGGTGTAGCTTCGGAAATCAAGATCGAGGTCAAGATTTTAGCATGACCTTTCATCGCTTTGCTTGCGCGAGGGATCTTGAGTTCGAGCCTTGACTCGAAAAATGGCCGGCATGGTATATGTATCCAGTGTATGACACGGGTAGGTAAAAACCAACCGAGTGCGGACGAGTGTGACTCAAGACTCAAACGTGCGGGGTTGACGCTTGGCTAGGATGGGATGTTTGGAATGATCCCGTGCGCGTCAAGAGGCCTAGGAAGACCTAACGGACTGCAACCGAGACCACTCCGGGTTGAGGTTGTAGTGTGCGGTGTATCCAGCGGCGGTGCGCGTAGCGTGCGGTGTAACCGAGCGGCGGTGTGAGTAGTGTGCGGTGTAACCGAGGCGGCGGTGCGCGTAGTGTGCGGTCTCTAAAATTCTTTTTACGAGTAAAACGAAGCTTTTGAAGAATTTTAAATGTATGCACGAGATGTATATTGATGCATTTTTTTTTTGTTTTTTTATTTTTTTTTTGTAAAATAAAAACGAAGCACGTGCACACACACACAACGATTAAAGAAAGAGGTAAAATGAAAGTTTGACCCTCATCATCGTTTTAAAAATCTTTTGTTTTGTTTAAAAGTTTTTAAAACAAAATGTTCCCAGTAGTCGCCAACCGAAATTAGCCCGGATCCGAATAGGCTTCGCGCCCGGCATCTGGCATCTTTCGCGTTGGCGGCGGTTTGGTCTCGCCGTTTGTTTTCGCATTTGTAGAGTCGCCACGCCGTTTTATTAAGCCCAAAACATTGAAAAAGGGCATCGGTTTAAAGATAATTTTAAAGCTGTTTTTGTGTGATGAGATTTTGAGTTCGGAGGTCGAGATGACTCCTCGGGAAGAGAATATTAGAATCTTAGAGCTCACCGAGTCGCCTCGTAAAACGAGTCTTTCGGATACCCCTAATATCCTTTAAATGTTGTGTGTGTGTGTGTGTGCTTTTAAAAATGCATCTTTGTATCGGATGTCTACATTGTATGCTATGTATGGAAATGTATTGAAATAGTAATGGAAGGAAGCCTTACCAATGTTGGTTTCGTGTCTGTCTTCCGCGAGGAATAGTGTTTGAGGTCGGAGTAGCGTTCGGTACGGATCGGGATTGCTTCCGGGAGATGCCGGTTGTACGCGGACGAGTTTCGGCGTGAGTTGATGTTGCGAGGCTGCGTTCGGGCGTAGGTTCGGCGTGCGTGGGGATCGTCGGGATCACTCGGGCGAGAGGTTCGGCGTGCGTTGTGGTGGCGTGGAGTCACTCGGGCGGGTTTTCGGCGTGGTTTGGGATCGCCGGTTTGACTCGGAAAGAGCCGGGACACCGTGGAAAGACCGACGAGGCCTCGGAGTACCACGAGGGGCCTCGAGTACCTCGAGAGTGCCTCGGGGCGGCGCGGGAGCGTCGCGGGAGCGCTCGGGGAGGCTTCGGAGCACCACGAGGGGCTCGGAAGGCCTCGGAAGGATCCGAAAGGGGCGGGAATGCCTCGGAAGGACTTAGAGGGGAAGCCGGAAGGCACAGGGAGGAAGAGAGAAGTGGGAGGTGTGTGAAAATGAGGAGGGGGAGCCCTCTATTTATAGTGCCGAGATTAGGTGCAAAGAGGTCCGTACGGACCTCCACAGTAATCCGAGTTTTTGGTTTTCCTCGATTTGAGGAATATGTGATGATGGTGAATATTTGCAATTATGGTGTCCCCTGAGCAATAAGGTCCGTACGGACCATCTTGCATGCAAAGAGGTCCGTACGGACCAACTAAGCATGAGGGTAATCATTTTCTCCGGGATTTGAGGGAATATTGTGGACTTTAAGAAGATTCAGTAATTATTAAAGCAAAGAGGTCCGTACGGACCATTATTGCTTTCAATTTCTGAAAATTCCCGAAAGGTCCTTTTGTCCCTTTTTATCCCGAGAAAGGCTCCTCCCTTGGTTTGGCTGGGGGTTTAGAGAGGGTTTTGAGTGAGAGGGGTCGTCGAGACTGCGTTGATGAGTCTGCGGTGTTTCCCGTGTGTTTGAAAAGGTGTGATCCAGATTGGGGTACTTACAACTATTACTTCACAAGTTTAGTACTATTACTTATAGCAATACCAACTATTACTAAAACAAATGAGAAGTATTACTCAAAATGAAAACAGTTCCTAAAACTATTATTAGTTAAAAAATAATGTAATCCATAAACAACATGAAATAATATATGGCAATACATAAAGTAATATAAAAAAAATAAAACTTACATCCTTTGCACACTTTTTGATGTCTTCATTTGTTTGAAGACCTTTTGGAATGCCAAACTTAATATATCTTCCATCTTTTTCTTCAACTTCTTCGTACAATCCCACACCCTCACTGTTTATTTCGTCAACAATATTTTGAACAAAATCATCATTTCTAGCTCCAACATCAGGAGCAATGTCCTCCTTTTCCTTCTTATCTGTCTCACAAATAACTACTTTTTTTGTAATAGGACAAACATCCTTCACCCAAACCATTACCAAACGAACTCGATTTTTTTTTCTTCCAAAACTCTTTCCATGATTTTTTCACCGGTCCAATGTTTTATAAGAGGGAGTGTAGTTGGCGAAACAAGACCCCTCCAATTCAATCGATGCGTATAAATTACGGAAACGCCAACAAACAAATTTCTAAGATGTATTTTTGACTCATGTGGTACTTATGGATGGAATTGCATAGCTTATTAAAACAATAAGCTGACCAATCATACTTCCCAATATTCTGAACATCCAACAAAGTCTTCAACAGGGGCAACACAACAGTGTAATTACCCCTTGGCACGAAGAAACTTGACAAGCAATACAATGCAAACAAAATCTTAAAATTATCTCCAGACTGACCAGCAATAGCAAAAGTCAAAATATTTCTTAAATCTTTCACAGTACTCTTCACAGTAAGACCATACTCATTTTTAAATCGAGTAAAAGCCTCAGGTTGCTCATCATTCCGCTTGTATGAAACAACTTTAAAACCACTGATGGGTAATTGAAAAACATCGCAATAATCCTCGACAGTTAATTGAATAAACTCACCATTAGAAGCATCGAGAATCCTAGAAACCCCATTAAACCTATCAACCATCCACTTTGCAATAGAGAGATTAACAGTCTTCACCTTCATATCAATACGGCCTCCAAAACCCATACTAATAACTGCTAACCTTTGATCAGAATTAAATGTCTTCACCATCTCAGTTATCCCCAAGCCAACACTCTTAGAAACAAATGGTGGCCTATAAAAAAAAAAACAGTTAATACTTGATTAAACTTAAATTAATACTCTAAGCATTATCAACTATTACTTATATAAAAACTGATATTACATTATGAAACAGTATATATTACTAATAAGAATTATCAACTATTACTTATTTATAAAACTAATATTATATTATGAAACAGTATCTATTACTTATATAATGTAATAGATGAAATAAATAATGTAATCCATAAACACTTTGTTCAAAGATCTAGAAATTCATCAATTACTAGTACGTGGCATTGTAATTCAAGGTTATCCCACACTTCCATCGAAGTGCCTGTGGGGAAGTTTTTGGTGTCCAGCCCATATACTAAGTAATACTTATAGCAATACCAACTATTACTTAAACAAATGAGAAGTGTTACTCAAAATGAAAACAGTTCCTAAAACTATTATTAGTAAAAAAACAAAAAAATAACACTATTACTTCACAAGTGTAGTACTATTACTTATAGCAATACCAACTATTACTTAAACAAATGAGAAGTATTACTCAAAATGAAAACTGTTCCTAAAACTATTATTAGTTAAAAAAAAACAATATTACTTCACAAATGTAGTACTATTACTTATAGCAATACCAACTATTACTTAAACAAATGAGAAGTATTACTTAAAATGAAAACATTTCCTAAAACTATTATTTTAAAACTATTACTTCACAAGTGTAGTACTATTACTTATAGCAATATCAACTATTACTTAAACAAATGAGAAGTGTTACTCAAAATGAAAACAGTTCCTAAAACTATTATTAGTTAAAAAACAAAAAATAACACTATTACTTCACAAGTGTAGTACTATTACTTATAGCAATACCAACTATTACTTAAACAAATGAGAAGTATTACTCAAAATGAAAACTGTTCCTAAAACTATTATTAGTTAAAAAAAAAAAACAATATTACTTCACAAATGTAGTACTATTACTTATAGCAATACCAACTATTACTTAAACAAATGAGAAGTATTACTTAAAATGAAAACATTTCCTAAAACTATTATTTTAAAACTATTACTTCACAAGTGTAGTACTATTACTTATAGCTATACCAACTATTACTTAAACAAATCAGAAGTATTACTCAAAATGAAAACTGTTTTAAAACTATTATTAGTTAAAAAACAAAAAAATAACACTATTACTTCACAAGTGTAGTACTATTACTTATAGCAATACCAACTATTACTTAAACAAATGAGAAGTATTACTCAAAATGAAAACAGTTCCTAAAACTATTATAAGTTAAAAAATAATGTAATCCATAAACAACATGAAATAACATAGCAAATATTACTCATTACTAACCTCTCAGTTTTAATTTTCTTTAAATCACTTCCTTCCATATAAACAACAGCAACTCTTTTTGAACCCTTTTCCAATTTTACTTCAGATGTTACAATTTTTTCCTTCATATCCTTCTCCTTCAAATAAACAGCCTTTTTCTTCAACTCTTTTTCCTTTTTACCAGCAACATTCTTCATAATTTTTCCAACAACATCTTTTTCTTTTGGAGTAGATCTAGCAACAACAGTTCTTCGAATATGCTTTTCCTTTATTTTCTTTTCAGCCTCCACATTTTTTTCAATACAAACTTTTGATGAAGATCTGGTTAAAACATTTATGGTATTTTTCTCTTCATCCAACTTGTTTTTGTCACCTTTGTTCCCAATCCGACGTTTCTTTGCTGATTGTTTAATACGAACAATTTTATCATCTTCTTTTTCAAGTGAAAGTACAATACCACTACATTCAACATTTTCTTCATTAACAGAGGCTTCATTCCTCTGTTTATCAACCTGTTTCTCTTCATTAACAGAAGCTTCATCATGGTGTTTTAATCGATCAGTGGTATCCTCCAATATATCCACATCAATACCTACTTGAGAAATAGGTTGATAAACAACCAAAGATCTTTCCATTGAGGTATTTTTACCTTCATCAGAAGAACTATACTCAACCAAGCCTTTTGCCATCGGAGTAACTGGACTTGATTGATCGTAATCCTGAGCTAATGAGAAGAGAAAGCTGGACTTGATTGATTGATGCGCTTTCTACTCGAAGAAGATGAAATCCTTGATGATCTTCTCTCGCCCTTTCCTAAAGCTGTTTAATGTTACTCTTCATTCTATATCCATTAAAAAACAACAAAACAAAATTTTAGTACTAAAAACATTACATTAAAAAATATATAACTATTACATAAACACCTATAAACCAACTATTACATATTATGTATATTAAACAATGTAAAATATTACTCAAAATAACACTATTACTTCAAAAGTATAGTACTATTACTTATATCAATACCAACTATTACTTAAAGAAATGAGAAGTATTACTCAATCATATAAACACCTATAAACAATCTATTACTTTATGCCAACAATATAACATTATCTTATTCTAACTATTACAGACAAAACTCGTATACCAAACATATATATATATATAAAAAAAAAAAAAAAAAAAAAAAAAAAAAAAAAACGTAACAAAAACAAACAACATATATAACCCTAGAAAATAACCAAAACAGAAAAAACAAAACAACAAAAAAATGAACCAAAACAGCAACAACAATAGAAAAATACAAAATAAACAACATGCATTATAACAAATTTCATATAAAAACACAATAAAATATGAAAAACCACAAAAAGTACAACAAAACAACAACATCTCTAACCCTAGAAATGAACAATGTTACCAAAATCGACTTGAAAATAATAGCAAAAAGACAAAATCAAAGCATAAAATGCAAGAGTCGCACTTAAAATCAAACAAAAATGATGTACAAAACGACATGAAATTTGAAAAAAAAATTGGGGAAAATCTTACATAAACTTCGAACAAAAAGCTAATGTAACTCAAAAAGCTTTTAAGGAAGAAAATCGACTTGAAAGGAGTTACCTAACAGTTGAACGACGGTGAACGGCGGTTGACGGTGAACGACGGAGAGAGAGAGATGATCGCTGAAGCTTCTCGAACACTGCTAACCTTTTTTACTGTGTGTATTGTGTGTTTTTGGGGCGGGTTAGTATATTTATATTCCGGGTGATGGGTCGGGTGATGGTGCGGATTTCGGGTCGAAATAACCCGTCTCATGGATGAGACGGGTATCCCCATTCTCACCCAAGTTTTTGTCTTTTGATATTTATAAAAATTATTATGCAAAGAAATATGAAAAAAAAGGTGGATATCGATATTTAACCAAACAAAACAAACCTAAAGAGGAATAATGAAATTAACTTATTTTAATCTTATTTTTAATTTTTCAATATCTTTTTAGTGAAATGGATCCAATAATAACCATTTCAATATCTTTTTAATAATAATTATCGTCATTTTTCGTATTTATTTAATTGCAATTTAAAAAAATAATTAAATATGAAATATTTTTTTAATTATAAATGATAATAATAATAATTATTATTTTACTAATCATAAAAATAAAGAATATAAAATAAAAGTGGTGGGGTCAGTGGCGGATCCAAAAAGTTATGTTAGTGTGGGCTAAATTTTTTTCGGTGACTGATTTTGTTGCAAGACAAGGGAAAAAAAACTACTATTCTGGATTAAAAAAAAACTACTATTTTGGATTCCACTACTATTGATATTTCACATTGCAAACAACTAACAGAATGATAAGCTAGTGTAAATAGCTCAGTCATATATAAAACCAATATTCAATACAATATTGAAAAGTACTTACTCGACATTGAAGGTGGAAGAACGTAAATGAAAAATTTATCCCCATTAGATCCAAGTAATGTGAGCTTTTACAAACTGAAATAACCTGCAAATAAAAGACTGTTATGAGAGACAGTTCACCAAAACTCAAAAAAAAAAAGCAACTTGCTTGCCAAAATAAACAACCAATATTGATTAATAATATAGAAAAAGCAAAACTCACAAACAAGGGCAACAATTGATTGGTAGTCTCAATCAAATACATATAGCTAAATTTCAATAAATAAACACCAAAATGAAGAACAATCTACATAGTGTTTACAAGTACAAATAACCATTACAATAACCAAAAAATGGATTCAGTTGTGACCAAACAATGATGAACCATATATATGCTAAATTTCAATAAATAAATCAAAGTATGATTTTTTATCTGAGACGTACCAAAAAGAAAATTCTACTTTGACTTTGTGACAAGCAGCTGATTGAACTTGAAATTCAGATGCTTGAACAAATGACTGTGATTGTTCTTCACAATTAACCGGCTTGAAAAATCTTTTCATCGCCTCGATTACTATTGTAATAATAAGAATGACAAAATAAACAAAATAAAATGTTGTAGCAAAGATTTAAACACAAAAAATTGATAAAGTCTATAGAAATCAGAATGTTATAGCACATATTATAACATAAAATAGGTAATATAGAAATCCTACAAAGGAGAAAATAAATTCTAAAAATAATAAGGTGTATTTCTAATAGGATGAGATGTACCTTTTCTTTTTTCAGAATATGAAGAATGTTTGAAGCTCAGTTACCCCTTAACAATCAGCTCTAAGTAACCCTAAAAAATCACAAAATTGAACATCAAAATTAGAAACTTGAGTAGAATTAAAAAAAAACTCAAAAGAAACCCTAGATAGTTATAAACTGATGATCAAATTCCTAAAATTTAAACACCAAATATATCTAAAATTACTCATTGTAATCGATGTAATACACAATCAAAAAGCAAAATTGAAATGAATTTTGAATTACCTTGGCGTTTTGGGCAGTAATCAAATTAAGAAGAATGAAATTTTTGGAGGTTTAAGGAGAGAGCAGTAGGAGAACCAGAGAAGAAGGACCGAAAGATAACGAGGGAGAAAGAGAGAGCGAACAAGAAGGCATCCGGCTCAGATCGACGAATTCCGATGATCGCATCTGTCGATTACGTAGATGAAGATGAGCGCAGAGCGCAAAATTGTTTTCTGCTTAGTTTGTGTGTGGCTTGGGTTTGATTTTGTGTGTTTCTAATTTGCTTGACTTCTTTTACCAGAACATTAATTTTTTTTTATTTTTTTAAATTGAGTGTGGGCCATGGCCCACTTTGGCCTCTAACTGAATCCGTCACTGGGTGGGGTATAAGATGATGAGTTGGAAGAGTCTTGAATTTTATTAAACAAAATCATTATAGGGTTAAAAATTGAATGAGGTGTTGAATTGTTAGGTGAAAGAGAGAGAAGCTGATGTGGAGTGTTTGGTGTTGAATGTTGTTTTGAGTATTGAAACCATCTATGGTCTAATGTTGGTCATTGTATAGGGGCAATTTTGTACTTTTGCTTGTCTGGATATTTCGGGGATTGACCGGGCCGGGTGCATCCATCCTTCAAAGTGTCAAACCCTACAAATAATGAAAATCCCCAAACCATCTTCCTTAGATATTTCTGATAAACCCGTACATCAATCTGCAGAAGCAAAGTCCAGTTCTTACGGAAAAAAAAAGGTACCTATTTTCTCTCTCTCTAAAACTCATTCTTTCTCTCTCCAAATCCCAAATTGTTTATTTTGCTAAATTACATACTTCTTCGTTCAGACTTTAGTAGTAATTGATTCTGCAAATCCACAATTAGTTCTTAGATCTGTGAAAGTACTCCAATTCTTATAAAAAATCACGTCGTTCAACTTGTAATTTTATGTTTCATAATTTAATTGCCAAAGGTTGTGATTAAAACTCTTTCTCGTATAATTTTTGAGTGGTGATTTCTGGGTTTTCTTCAGAGTTCAAGGAATTGTTGTTTTTCTACTTTAATTGACAGTACTGGGTATTTTTTTGGTCCGAACAACCTGTATGTATCCGAACACCTCATTGAATGTCGTCGGCTAATATCCGAACATCTTACTGAATGTCGACTAATATGGGTTCGAGAGCAGGTAGGACCACAAGGGCCCCCAACAAAGTTTTTAACACTGTCAAAGGGTGTGTGTTTGTGTGTGTGCTACTGTTTGTGTGTGTGTGTTTTCAGTCTTTTGCATTTAGTTGTTTGGTTCACTGCTGAAGTGCTGATGACTTTAGATTTAGAGAATGAGGGTGTTCGATTCTGAAAACTGCTGAAACTTAAAAAGGGAATCTTGTTTGAATCTTTGAAGTCTATTACGGAGTAGCTTAGAGGAGGAAGTGCGCGAGTGGTCATTCTCTTGAAAATGAAGTACCCGTACTAATTTAGTAATATGACTAACTTGTTAGGAGTTTACGGCTCTTACTGCTTTTGCAGATATCTGTTTCTGAAAGTAGTGATATTTTGTGAGTGGTGGCTATGTTTCAAGCTACCTTTTACTTAAGCATTCTTGTTTTGGAGAGTTTTTCATGTTTTAAGAAATGTCACTTGGGGTAATCTTAATTTCTGAAAGTTGAAAGTTAATGCATGGTCACGCAACACCTGTTAGCTGGGATCCAGTAATTACTTGCTACTATTAGATGTCAATAAATATTAATAAGTGTTTTTCCATATTTCCTGTCAAGACTACATTTTAGTGCTTTCATTTCAATTTGCGCTTCTTTTTTTTCTTCATTTGAAACTTGAATGTGGAGGTTTATCTTTACCAAATTTTGAAGGAGACATTCTTGATTCTTCGCAGTTTCTAATTTTTTTGGATCTGTAGCTGTTTTGAGTGCTTTATTGATATTTTATGGTTACCTTTTTAGGGTGCTTGTTGACTATTGTAGTCTTTTAAGTGATGGCTGACCAGACGAATGATTATGGAAAAAGATCTCACCATCAATCTGATTATCCCGGAAATGATGGAGGTAAGAGAAGGACTCCCACCGATGAAAGGGAAAGAGAATCAAATACTATTGGTCCAGAAGATACAGTTTACCGTTACTTGTGCCCTCTAAGGAAGATCGGAAGTGTAATTGGTAGAGGTGGGGAGATTGTAAAGCAAATGAGAGAAGAAACTCAGGCAAAGATTAGAATTAACGAGGCCGTCCCTGGTTGTGATGAGCGAGTTGTAATTATTTATAGTTCAAGCGAAGAAACCAATAGTTTTGTGGATACCGATGATCTTGTTTCACCTGCCCAAGATGCTCTTTTTAAGGTGCACGATAGGATTGTGTCGGAAGAGTCTCATGTTGATGATGATATGGATGAGGTTCAGAAAATCACTGTCCGAATGCTTGTTCCAGCAGATCAGATTGGATGTGTGATTGGTAAAGGTGGACAAGTTATTCAGAATATACGTAGCGAAACTGGTGCTCAGGTTCGGGTTCTGAAGACTGATTACCTGCCTGCTTGTGCAATGGCTTCTGATGAGCTTCTCCAGGTAATGCATTCCTAGTCATCACATTGTTTGAATTGTTAGCCTTGGTTCTGTAATTAGTACGGAGAATACCTTGCAATAAATGGTGTTAAAATACTTCATGTTCTTACACATGATATTTTCCTTAAAGGGCCTTATGTAAATCATGACACTAGAGCAAATGGATGCAAATAAATCTAAATGGGTCTGGGTGTAGAAACAAAAGTGGGAAAGAGAGGAGCTTCAGTTTGGAGAAAACGACTTACTTGCCTCAAGTTCTTTACAAATCATTTTTTTAATGGAACATATGATTCTTATTTGACTTGCAAAATATACTGCTGTTAACTTATTTTTCCTGAAACCACCCATAACTGGAATTGAAGTACCTTTTCCAGAAGCATATTTGTATATATTATATATATAATTGTAAATAAACTGAGTCTTTATAGGCTTTTACGCCGCCTGCCATATTGTTTGTTTTGTAATCTGATTGGCTAAATCATCCTAATGAACTTGGAAAATTGCTTCAGGTGAGTGGAGATGCTGCAGCTGTTAGAAAAGCTCTTTATCAGCTGGCAGCTCGTCTTCATGATAATCCATCAAGATCACAGCACCTGCTATTGTCGTCGTCCAATAATCAGAGATCTGGTGGTGGGTACATGGGTCTGAATTCGAGTGGCCCACTTATGGGTGTAAATTCGTTGATGGGTCCCTATGGGACCTATAAAAACGACGGAGGAGATTGGTCATCCTCTGTAAAGGAATTCTCTCTTCGTTTGGTTTCCCCAACTGAGAACATCGGCAGTGTGATAGGCAAAGGTGGTGCGATTATCAAGCAAATCAGGCAAGAATCTGGTGCATCCATTAAAGTCGATAGCTCTGCTGCTGAAGGAGATGATTGCCTCATTACTGTATCAGCAAAGGAGGCTTTTGAAGATTCATCACCAACCATTGATGCAGCAATGCGATTGCAACCGCGATGCAGCGAAAAAAGTGAGAAAGATTCAGGCGATTCTGTACTCACAACTCGGTTGCTAGTTCCGAGCTCACGAATTGGATGTCTGATCGGTAAAGGTGGGGCCATTATTTCTGAGATGAGAAGTCTGACAAGAGCAAGTATTCGTATTCTCTCAAAGGAGAATCTTCCAAAAATTGCATCTGAAGATGATGAGATGGTTCAGGTAAATCACTTATTTTTGGGGTTGTTTGATTCTATATTACCCTCTATCCCATAATGAATGACCAAATATTTTTGAAATTTGCTCTTGATCAGACAATTTTTTTTTTAAATGGTCTTTCTTTTTGGGACAAAGGGAGTATCTTTTTTAGTAATTTCTTGATTAAAAAAATAATTTTTGTTTTTGTGCAGATTACTGGAGATCTTAGTGTTGCTAGCAATGCTCTATTACAAGTGACAACTCGATTAAGGGCTAATTTATTTGAGATGGAGGGAGCTCTAGCTGCGTTGCCACCTGCTGTCCCTTATATTCCCATGGACATGCCGGATGCTTCTCGATATGGTAGCCGTGATAGTAAACCACGTGGGCGTGGTGGCTATTCTCCTCATTCTGGTAGATATGATTCTAATGAGTTGCCCTCTGCTGACAGTTATGGTAGCTATGGTTCACAGGTAAACGTAAATCAATTTAGTTATTCATCAGTCTATCCCCCACCCCTTCCAAATGATACTTTTCATGTATATTAAAAACATCAGTTAGCTACTTAGGGTGTAATACATTTATGTTTCTTTTTTTCATTTAATATATACTCCCTCCGTCCCAATCTAAATGTCCAAACTTTCCATTTTGGGCGTCCCATTTAAAATGTCCCATTTCCAAAAAAGGAAAGTTTTTTTCACTATTCCACCCACTCATTCTCTCTCCTACTTTACTTTTACACTCACAACATTCTCTCTTCTAACTATTCCTTCCACTCATTCTCTCTCCTATTTAATTTTTCATACTCACAACATTTAAACTTTTTCTCTTTCCTACCTCACTTTCCTTAATTCCCGCGCCGGACCCATTTTTGGACATTTAGATTGGGACGGAGGGAGTAATATCAGAAAAGAATTGAT
The DNA here is from genome assembly GCA_022495995.1 of Adenophora triphylla var. japonica. NCBI lineage: Eukaryota > Viridiplantae > Streptophyta > Magnoliopsida > Asterales > Campanulaceae > Adenophora > Adenophora triphylla. The sequence continues at coordinate 213,829 of JAFEMH010002692.1, forward strand.
CTTTTTTCCAGTGATCTTTAGTTACAAGACCCTCTCTCAATCATGAGTTTTTATGCTTTTTACCTCAGGTTGGTGGAAGTGGTTATGGAGCATATGGTGTTTACTCTGCACGCCCTAATAGTGGCGGGTAAGCATTTAATCTTGACTCACACACACATTCACTCAAACAAGCAAATTTCCACATCCTTCTTAGGAAGTTTTTTTGCATAGAAAAAGGGTATTGGCATTGGAAATTGTAATAAATGTGAGATATTTGTCCTTTGTACACGAGGAGTCATATATTCTATTATGACAATTCTACTTTCTATTTTGGGACATTAGATTTAAAGACTCTTGTTTCCAAAACTAAACTTTTTTCCTTTTTTATGACTTTTCAGTTCATCCTCTTTACATTCAAACTTAGAATTAGCAAAACCATTTTAATCCTTATAAGGTCAATGGTTCGAACCTTGGCGAACAACCTCTTGGCAATTGTCGTGGGAAGGCTCTAGCAAATGGTTCCCTCTCCCAACCTCCCGCTTGGCGCACCGGGGTTTGCCCTTTTAATCTCCTGACTTTCAAACTTGAACCCTCCATGGAAAACGGGATGTTTCCTAAGCAAGGGTGCAGCCCATATGTATATTCATCACCATTTTCTCATTGAGCCTGTCTGCTTGTTTATGTTGTCAGGTTATCAAGTCAGAACCCAGTTTCCCATGGGAAACATCATGGATACTAAAGCCTGGTTCTTTGCTTGAAGGTATAAATAAAGATGCCTCCGTTTGTTTTGGTTTCTAGATAGCAACTAAATTTGACTACTCCCTTTTTCCTACAACATACATTCAAATTCGTATTCATACCACTAATCAAACCTATGATCAGATTTTCTAACACACTTCTTTTTGCCTTTTCCCGATCCTCTTTCCATCAAAACAGCTCTGAACACTGATGCCTGAAGCCAGCCCATTATTACCCCTTTGATGATTTCTCGTCCGGCCTAAACCAGAAGAGCAGTTGAAAAGGATATGCGAACTTTATGGTCATTCTTGGGCCTACCTTTATTGCTTTCTATAGGGAGACAGCCCAGTATTATCAGGAGAACTTTATATCCTTACTCCGTACTATTTTCCCATGCTCCAAACTGTGTGCTTCATACACCATTTGTAACCAGAGTGACTAAGGAGCAATTTATTGTTTAAAATTTTGTTATTTTTAATAAAACTTATGTGAGTTGTATTCTTTTTAATAACACTAATTTTTCTAAGTTATTTTTTATTAACCTTTTTTGGCACTCAAGTTGTGGTTTTGATTGTACGTGTTTGGGAACTGTGGTTGCAGGTGTTCATGTATTTGGTTTTAAATTAGTTTTAGTCGAGTTAATTGATTTAAAGGCAGGTGAATTTTTCTTATGGTGCATCCAGGTAGTTTCGGAAGAAGCTATGGTGAATTCTGATGCTCTGAGCATTACTGAATCTCAAGATTTCGTTCCTATAGCCGGAAGAACCATTCAATGGTATGCTCATTTCTGTATTATGTACTCTTTTACTCCCTCCGTCCCTAAAAGATTGTCTTGTTGTACATTTTGCAATTATTAAGGAAGAGCTTCACCTTCTTGTACCTTAGTAGATTTGCACTAAACTTAGGCATGAATGTTAGTACTTGAAATTAAGGTCTTAGAAAGCCATTTTGACTTGAAATTCATTTTGACTTGAAATTCATTTTGACTTGAAATTCATTTAGGTCTCTCTCTCCGTCCCTAAAGGAGTATTATCTAACAAATTCATTTAGGTCTCTCTCTCTGTTTTTTTTTTTTTTTGGGGGGGGTGGGGGGTGATTGTATTACAGAAATATTTAGTACTTGAAATTAAGGTCTTAGAAAGCCAGTAAGATTTTTGCTTCATGGGAGAAGTAACCTCTGAAATCTCCTCTCTTGGTTATCTGTAATCAAATCAAGATATCTCTCTCTCTCTCTCTCTCTCTCTCTCTCTCTTTCTCTCTCTTTCTCTCTCTTTCACACACACACACACACACAGAGAGAGAGAGAGAGAGAAGGTGTGCCCAATACCACAAATCATTATTAAGTGTAGTTATTGCCTGCAATTTATGCTCACTAAAATTACATATGAACCGCTCACTTGTACTGTTCCTAAACCATTGCTCCTTGCGATGTCCAGAAACGCATTTGGTGTTTGATTTTCTTTCTTTTTGCGTGAACTAGTGAATGTTATGCATATTCCTTTATCAGACCACTATTTTCCGTATAAATTGGTGTATTTGTGATTTGGCTTGTTAGATTTCACAATCGGTGATTGTAGCAGTAAATCAAGAACAAATTTTATTTATTTATTTATTTTTTCATCTTTCATTTAGGAACGGAGTGAGTTATTTTTATTTTGTTTCATTGATAAGTCAATACTTATTATTATCTAACCGAGGTTGTATACTGTAGAAAATTTAATTAGAATACTTATTCTGAAGATAACTCATGAACAAAATAAAGGCGACGGACTAGGGCCAACGTACGAAGTCCAATCATCTATACATTATTGCCACCACTAGCTCAGTGGGTCGGCCCAAATATTTCAAGGCCCGTGGCCCAGCAGCAGAGATCAGTTGACCTAGATTATTGTCCGACTTACATGGTCCCGACTTATATTTGTCCGAATTACGATCCACATGCGGATATTATTCAGCTATATCATTCAGTCAGGTCGACCTAGATCCAGCAGGTGACCTCGATCTACAAGGCGTACGTCGACCTACAGAGTCATGATGCTTATGTAATTCTTTCCATAACAGGAGTCCTACAAATCAGGAGTTATTTATGGAAGAGATCTCTTATACAAATCTGATCCACTATTCTAGGAATTTCATACAATCCTACTACAATTATACCTCTTATCAAGGCCTATAAATACATCACATCTTGAACGGTTTAGAGGTAATTGCTATTTGATATTCTGAATACATTGTTCATTATTATCTTATAAGCTCTTGTATCACCATACTTACTCACGCTCGAGAGTCTTCGCCGGAGACCATTCCGGCTAGTCGTGGGTTCTGTTTTCAGGTAAAAAATTAGGGGATCAATCTTGCAGTTGGACGGAGATCGATAACGACACGATTCTTGCAGCATCAGTTTGGTTCCATTGTCGGGAATCAAAAGCTTTTTGACCTCAAATTTTAATAAGAGAGTAATATGGCTCAAGACGGACAGTCTGCATCATCTTCCAGTGATCCAACGCTCAGTAGGACGGTGAGAAATATTGAGGCAGGTACTAGAAACAGAGCTACTGACCTTCCTCCTCCGCCGGGCAATTCACCTAGGAGGGCTACTCGTTCGAACAATGTGGCTGATGGCAGAGGTTTGCCATATAACAGAAGGGAGAAGAGGCCTATGGCCGAGCTTGAGGCGCCACCACCTCCAAAACGCCTACAGGTAGGTCGAACTGTTGCAGGCGACAATCCAGGTCCCTCAACCAATCACCCCAGTAGGAAGGAGATGCTGCTGGAGCGGGCCAGGATTTTGCAGGAATTGCTGGAGATGCCAGACGATCCAGCTCAGGAAGATAGGAGATCCCATAGAGTTGCTCCCTCCCAAATCTCTCACAAAAATTTTCTAAATGAGAATGGTAGACGAATGGAAGTGCTATGCTTAGAATGACGAGCGGCGAATGGTTGAGCAATCTATCCGTACGCACATACCTGTTTCCAATGACGACTTGAGAAGTCATCTCAATCACAATAGGGAGCAGGAGGCTGAGTCAGATTTGAGGCGACAAAGGGAGGCCGAAAGGAATATGCATAGGTCGTTTGCCAGAACGGAGAGGTCGCATTCCCATCGCGACAGAATTGGGCGCAGGTCGCCCATCAGAGCGGAAAGGTCGCATTCCCACCAAGATAGAAATGGGCGAAGGTCGCCGGTAAGATCAGTTAGGTCGCACACTCACAGAGACAGAAGGGGTAGAGAAATAACTCTGCCTAGAAGTGAAAGGCACAAGGCCTACTTTAAGGGAGAGCCCCATCAAGCAGAAAGACAGAGATCTAATGACGAGTCATACTTAAGGAATGACAATCCAAAGGCTAGGGAGCTGCTAAGTCTGAAGAAAAGGTTGGAGAAAATGGAGGCCGACAGGAAAGAGGATAATGGAAAGGGCGAACGAAATGATCATACTCTTCGACCCTTGTCCAGAGAATTACTCGAGCGACGACCTCCTGTAGGCTTCAAGCTGCCCACTCTTGACAAGTATTTAGGTGCGACCAACGCCCTGAACCATATGCAACATTTGGAGGCCACCATGTGCTTGGTCTCTTCCGAGGATGATGTGCTGTGCAAGACACTAACCAACACCCTCACAGGTGCAACACTGACTTGGTTTCGTGGATTGACGCCGGGTTGTATTACCTCTTGGGAGCACATGAGGAGGAAGCTCCTAGATTGCTTCTCGACAGCTGGAGCGAGGAAGTTGATGGTCACCGACTTGAACAATCTGACTCAGGGAAAGAATGAAAGCTCCATGAGCTACTTCACCAAGTTCAAGGAGATGGTCGACCAAATTGAAGAGGACTTGACAGGCAGGGAGATAATAAATTGCTTCAGGAATGGGGTGACCTCTGCAGACTTAGACTACGAGCTACTGTGTCGTAGAGCGCGAAGAACAGGCAGGAGCTGTTTGAAAGGGCCTATAATGTGGCCATAGCGGAAGAGAGGAAAGAAAAGAAGAAAGAAAAAGGTTTCAAGTCCGCGGCTGGAAAGACTGACAAAAAGGACCAAGCAAAGAATGGTAGTAACAACAAGAACGGAAAATGCAGACAAGGGGTCTCGAGAGTACCCGAGACTTTTACCCCGTTGACAGCTGAGAAATCGCACTGAAATCTTGAATACAAGCCGAGAGCTAGGCCCACCTGCCCCAATGAACCCAGGAATTAAGTTCAGAAGGGACAACAACAAATATTGTGATTATCACAAGGATACGGGTCACACTACCGAAGAATGCATGAGTCTGAAACGTATCATTCAAAAGTGGGTCGACAGTGGAAAGCTAGATAGATATGTGAAAGGAGCTCAGCCTGGCGGAGGTGAGCGAGCTACTGGGGGTATACCTGAGCCAAGGCAACCTCGATTGGATTTGGGAGTGATCACTAAGCAAGCAAGCAACACCTCCCTGAAGCACAAGATTTTCCAGCTCTCCAAGGCTCCATTTGTACCACCTAGAAGCTACATCAGAGATGAGGTTATCAGTTTCTATCCTGACGAGCTAGCTACTAACATGGCGGCCAGAGAGCAAGTTCTCATTATCCCAGGGTTGATTGATGGGTGTACGATGAGCAGACTCTTGGTAGACACGGGGGCCTGCAAGGATATCCTCTTTTACAGGACTTTCAAAGAAATGAGACTCACAAAGGAACAATTGTCACCCTATGATGGTCGACTTGAAGGCTTCACCAATCATAGGGTGGACACTAAGGGGCAGATCGAACTGGACGTCGACATAGGCCAGCACCCTTTCAGGGTCGTCACTAAGGTAACATTTATTGTTATAGATGTAGTAAATGATTATGTTGCTATATTGGGTATTCCTTGTCAGGTCGCACTAGGAATGATGGCCTCTATTCCCCATCAGCGAGTTAAGTTCCCTACATTAGCTGGAGTAGGCTGCTTGCAGAGCACAACTTGAGCTTACCTTGATCACGTCCTTCGAACAAGGAAGAAGAGGGAGCTAAAAGTTGATACTCCTGAAGAATACTTGAAGCTATCAAAATCTGTCACCACAACTTCACGACTATCCACAATCACCTGTGTAGAAGAGGCGACCTATCACTCACATGACCATGTCATGACTGACTGAGCCGACACGTCCCTCCCAAAACACTATGGTCGATTCAGATGTAGTTATGGTCGACCAAGTCTTCATAGGCGAGCTATGCCTACAGATCGACCAAAACTCGGGGGCCACCACCAGTGAGATTGCAGTTGAGCTGGATGATATGATAGTTGTAGAGGTTCCACACTTGGGGGCCGAGAAAAGACAAAGGGTTCGTGAAATCATAATTGAGACCCTACAATTCATAGATGGGCCGGAGCTAGAACCTGTGGACGAGTTGGAAGCAGTGGTAACTAATCCCTCCTACCCCGAACAAAAAATTCAGATCAGAAGGCAGCTGTCAGCCGAGGAAAGAGCAGAAATAGTTGAGTTACTTAAGAAAGCACAGACGTCTTTGCTTGGCGAATAGAAGATATGAAAGGGATCAAGGAGGAGGAAGTTGCTGTTCACAGGCTAAAAGTTAACCCGACTATGAAGCCTAAGGAGCAGAGGCTGAGAAGTTTTGCTCGTGATAAAGAGGAGGCGATCAAACTTGAGGTACAAAATTTTTTAAGTGCATGTATCATCAAGGAGGCTTCTCATACCACCTGGCTGGCAAATGTGGTGATGGTAAAGAAATCTAATGGCAAATGGCGTATGTGCGTCGACTTCACCAACCTAAATCTGGTCTGCCTAAAGGATAGCTACCCACTGCCCAGGATCGACAAGCTGGTAGACTCTATAGCTGGGCATACTACTCTAAGCTTCCTCGACTCCTATTCAGGCTACCATCAGATCAAGATGTATAAGGATGACGTGGTGAAGACATCCTTTCAAGCTGCTGGAGGTATCTACTACTACAACATGATGCCCTTCGGGCTAAAGAATGCTGGAGCTACTTACCAGAGGATGGTCAAGAAGGTCTTTGCCTCTCAAATTGGCCGAAACATGGAGACCTACGTCTGGTCATCTAAACAAAGGTTGGACGTCACGTGATCGACCTAAGGGAAACGTTCGCCAATTTGCGGGCAAACGACATGAAGCTTAATCCGAGCAAGTGTGTATTTGGGGTAGCAGCTGGAAAATTTCTGGGTTTCATGGTCTCTCAGCGGGGTATTGAAGCTAATCCTGAAAAGATCAAGGCTCTGGTCGACATGAAGGAGCCTACGTGTGTTAAGGAGATGCAGCGACTTAATGGTAGGGTGGCAGCCCTAGGTCGCTTTATTGCTAAATCTGCGGAGAGGTCTCTCCCCTTCTTTAAATCCTTGAGGGGGACGAAAAATTTTGAGTGGACGACCGAATGTTCTTCGTCGTTCCAGCAGCTTAAGGAGTATCTCACCTCTCCGCCGTTATTAAGCAGCCCGATTATGGGGGAGACTTTGTTCGTTTATCTGTCTGTTGGCGACTAAGCAGTGGCCGCTGTTCTAGTTTGAGAAGGAGGGCTTCAGAAGCCCGTATATTATATGAGCAAGACCCTATCCGACGTAGAGGCCAGGTATTATAATGCAGAAAAGGTGGCTTACGCCTTGGTTGTAGCAGCGAGGAAGTTGCGAGCTTATTTCTTAGCTCACCCCATTGTCGTGCTAACCAATGCTCCTCTAAGGAAGATCCTACATAAGCCAGAAAGTTCAGGCCGACTACTCAACTGGTCAATTGCTCTCACAGAATTCAACATTGGGTATAGGCCTCGAAAGGCGTTGAAAGCTCAAGCTTTAGCAGACTTCTTAGTCGAGCTTACGTTCACCAAGGAAGATAGCGAAGTGAGAGTTCGGAAGGAAAATACAAAGGGAAAGGAGCATGCAGCTCAGCCCGCCGTAAGTTTGCCCGACGATTGCCGGAAAGTCTATTCTGATGGGTCGGCAACAAAGAATGTTAGTGGGGCTGGAATTGTTTTGGTCGAGCCAGACTCAGGGACAGTCTACGAAGAAGCACTGAGATTCAAGTTTGAAGCTTCTAATAACCAGGCCGAGTATGAAGCTTTGGTTGCAGCTATCGAGTACGCTAAGTGTTTTGGGGCAACTAAGATCGTGGCCTACTGTGACTCGCAATTGATAGTAAATCAAGTTAGAGGAGAGTACGAGGTGCTGAATCCTACCTTGGTCAAGTACTGCGTCCTAGTAAAGAAGTTTATCAAAGACTTGTAATTCTGGGAGATACAGAGGGTTGGTCGAGATGATAATGAATTGGCCACATCAGACGAGCAGCATGGGAAGCCTATCTCTTACCTCGAGCATCCAGCATACGAGAGGGTGCAAATTTAATGCCTGGAGGACACTACTAGAGAATGGGTTTACACTAAGTGTTGGATCGAAGAATTACAGGCCTACATAGAAAATGGCGAGCTACCTGATGACGAGAAAGCAGCTCGAGCTATCAAGAAGAAAGCCTCGAGGTATGTCATTCACGGGGACGCATTATTCAGAAGGTCGTTCACTAAAACCACTACTTAGGTGCGTTCATCCTCAAGAGGTTACTCAGCTGATGTACGAGGTACATAATGGGGTTTGTGGTGGACACCCGAGGGCCAGAACTTTGACCGACAAATTGATTACGTTGGGTTATTATTGGCCTCACATGAGAGCGGACGCTCACGACTTTGTTCAGGGGTGCGACCAATGCCAAAGATTTGCCGACCTACCTAGGCTGCCTACAACCGAGCAAACTCCAGTGGTCGCAACTTGGCCTTTTGATATGTGGGGAGTCGATTTGATTGGTCCCTTCCCGCCCGCCCGTGGAAATTGCAAATATGTAATTGTTGCAATTGATTACTTTACCAAGTGGATCGAGGCCAAGCCGTTAGCCAGGATTACAGAGGAAAACGCCATCAATTTTATTCATGATTTTATTTGGTGCCATTTTGGGATTCCACGAGCTATAGTATCGGACAACGGGCTACAGTTCTCCACAGCTTTCGAAGAAGAAATGAACAGAGTAGGAGTCAAACATTGAAAGTCGTCAGTCGCCTATCCTCAAGGTAACGGGCAAGCTGAAGCAGCGAACAAACTGGTCCTCTCTGCACTTAAGACGGGTTTGGTTGGTCGACGAAGCAACTGGTTGGACGAACTTCCCATTGCTCTCTGGGCAGTTCGCACAACCATTCGGGGGCCCATGGGTGAAACCCCATTCGCTCTTGCATATGGATCAGAAGCCATGGCACCGGCCGAGTTACAAGTCCCCACGGCCAGGGTAGTTTTCTTTGATCAGGAGCAGAACGACGTCAACAGGTTGGTCGACTTGGATTTGCTCGACGAGAAGCGTGATACAGCTCAGTTACGGATGGTCAATTATAAGCAGAAAACTAAGAGTTACCACGATAAGAAAGTTAAGAGAAGATCATTCCAAGTGGGTGACTACGTGCCAAGGAAGATCGAGGTAACTGGAAGGAAAGCTCAGCAGAATGCATAATAAGTTATCTCCCAACTGGGAGGGTCCCTACGTCGTTACTCGAGTTGTCAAAGAGGGAACGTACATGATTGGTCGTCCAGATGGTGAAGAGTTGAAGCATCCATGACATGCTAGCCACCTTATCAAATATTACTTTTAAGTTTTAGTTTTAGCTTCAGTATCAGTTTCAGCTCAAGTTTTAGTTCCAGTTCTAGCTTTCTGTTTTTATGTAATCGTTCTACTACTTCAATAAAGTTGCAAGTTCCTTTCAACAAAGTTGTGTTACTTCTCTGTATCGTTCTAACAGGCTCGACTCTTAGTCAGCCTCGTTCCTTTAACAAGTCCGACTCTTAGTCGACTTCGTTCTAACAGGCTCGACTCTTAGTCAGCCTCGTTCCTTTAAAACAGATTCGACCCTTGGCCAATCTCATCTTCAGAAACAAACTAGTAAGTCGACGTGGTTCATAAACTAGTCCGATCAAAAGCGTGGGACGAATTCATTCTCTGTTTCAATCTAGTTCGACATACATGCAAACAAGGATCTAAAAAGGAGTTCAAGCATAGTCAACTACGATCAAAATAAATAAAAGTCCCCCAAAAGCTGGCTAGGACTTGAATAAACAGAGGTTACGAGTCAAATGCCTCCCAAACTGGACCAAGGCATGGATTACACAAACAAAAAGAAAAATAGTTTTGGTACTTGTTCATTACAATCATCAAGTTAAAGACAAAAAGATTAATCTTCTGGGTCGACACTAGCTGGAGCCATCTCTTGATCATTCGGAGGCTGCATATGTTGGTTAACTTCATAAAAAACCTGCTCCTGGGTTATCTCATCCCCTTCATCTTCGTCCATCTCTTCGGCTTCCTCAAGCTCTTGGAGGATCGTGTTGAAGTTAACTGGCTGAATGGGAGGAGCGACCCATGGCTCGGCCCCCTCCTCCTTATCACGATGGGCAATCAAAGCGAGATCATTTTCATTGTAAGGGACAAGGGGGTGACCAGATCGTGCAGCCATATCATATAGCTCCTCAGAAGCCCACTTGGCCAGCTGCTCGATAGAGGTATTAGCCGAAGGATCGACCAGGGCACGTCAGACCATATGCTGACGACCAACGGTGAAAAATGTCTTTGCTCGGCTCATTATGGCTTCATAGCACTCGTCACTCTGCTTAAAGGCTTGCACCGCGGTCTCCGCAATAGATTGAGCCTCCTCTTTCCATTGGGCTCGAGCTGCGCTGTGATCTTCTTGTAGCTTGGTCAAAAATGCATCACGATCCTTCAACACCTTGGTGATCGTCGTAAGTTCAGTCTTTGTCTCCTCGTCCCCAAGACGCTCGATATCTCTCTCTGCCTTCACTTTTTCAAGCTCAGCCTTGGCCGCTTTGAGGTCGACCAGAGCCTCGTCCTTGGCCTTCTCAGTATCATCCTTAACAAGCTTCAGAGCTTCATAAGCAGAATCCAAGTCAACAAACTTCTCTCGTAGCTCAGTCACTTCATGAGACTTACGAGCATATTGAGTGGTAGCAATCTTCTCCCTCTCCTCTGCTGCTCTCCAACTACTTTTGGCCAGTTCAATCATGGCCAGAGGCTGTATGAATAAGAAGGAAAAGCTTAAGGCTTATCACAACAAAGAGGCAATCTAAAGTATGTCGATCAAGCGGAAGAGAAAGATAAAAATTGAAGGTATTACCTCAGAGTGAATCAGGCCGGACCTGTCATTGAATTCTTCAGTAATCCCCCTCTCTGTAAGCTTGGTCAGCAAATCCTTGTCAGCAGCTCGCCTAATAACTACCTGATCAAATCCCAACTCGGGATATTGTCGACACAAGCTATTTACCCCGATGAATGGGGAGACATTGCTCAGTTTCTCCACTTGGGACCTAACAAACTCATGGCTCGTGACTTGGGGAGCTGGGGGGGGGGGGAAGATCACTCGAGGAGACGCCCTTACCCTTATCATCTCGTGACCTCTTCTTGGTGGACAAAGGGAGAGCATCATCATCTTCCTCTTCTTCTTCTTCTTCTTCTTCTTCTTCTTCTTCTTCTTCTTCTTCTTCTTCTTCGAGGTTGACAAAGTTCTTCGGATCATCCCTTGTTGGTTCTTGAAGAGGGCTGGTCCTTGGTTGTTGGAGAGGGCTAGTCCTTGTTCGTTGTTGAAGAGGGCTGGAGCCCGACACTCGCTCGGAGGACAAGTCGACCTCATCCCCAGCAGGCATTGATTGAGCCTCATCTTGATGTCCTATGGGTTCAGAACAGTTTTTAAGTTCCTTCTTTCCGTTTGTATTTTGTTTTCCTTTTTCTTTTAGGATTTTTTATATTTTCTTTTATGTTTCCTTAAGGATTTAGGAGAGTATTTTCTTTTAGGATTTTCTATATTTTCTTTTATGTTTCCTTAAGGATTTAGGAGAGTATGATCTATAAATACTCCTCCCTAGTTTTAGTTTTAGATACGTTGATTATTATTATTTTTCTCTTGAATTGCAATTGCAAGTTCATCAAAGGTTCTTTGTTTTCTTCGTAGAATTCATTGAATTGTTATCTTGGGATTTCTTAATCCTTGCAGGTTAATTAGTTTAGGCTAATTATCGTTACTATTCCGCTGCGTTTACATCAGTTGGTATCAGAAAAGGCGAGATCCTTGGACGATGGCCAATTCCGGTGGAGACAACAGAGACAACCAAACCATTATTACCGCAATCTTGGAGCGTATGGAGCGTCAGGATCAAGCAACTAGGGAACGTATGGACCGTCTGGATCAAGAGGCTAGAGAGCACAGAGCAGCCCAAGATCGACAAAGCATACGGAACTCATGGCGCCTTGGTCAGGTTGCGTGTAGGTGGAGATGGTGTCAACCCCGATAATCGAGATGGTCCTCGTGAGGAAAACCTCCATCACGTTGATCCGATTAATGGGAGATATCGGGCTTTTCGTGGTCAAGGGGACATGGGAGCTCCTCCGGTGGCACAACGACCCAAAATTAGGGCGGATATTCCGTTCTTTACGGGTGAGTTGAAGATGGAAGAATTTTTGGATTGGCTTTCTGAGGTCGAAAAATTCTTTGCGTTGATGCAAATTGAAGATGACAGGAAAGTACCCTATGTCGCTTACAAATTGCGTAGTGGTGCTAATGCTTGGTGGGATCAATTGGTGAGACAAAGGGGGCGCAATCAATAACCCCTATTGTTGAATGGCGTGATATGAAGAGGGAATTGCGTAGTCACTTCTTACCTGGATGATTATGAACAGTATGTACGCAAAATTCATGGGTTGCAAACAGGGTGCGAGGTCAGTGGATGATTATTTGTATGACTTTAATACATTGACGGCAAGGGTTGATGTGTACGAGACGGAGCTTCAACGGGTTTCGCGTTTTACCAATGGCCTTCGGGCTAACATTCGTAATCAAGTTGAATTATTTTCCTCTTTTCTTTGTTAATGATGTGGTTACAAGGGCTAGAAAGGTCGAGAGTCAATCGCTTCGTCATATCGGGCTCCTACGACTTACAAGAAGTTCGGTGATGCGTCCTCTTCAAATAACAAAGTTCCGTCTTCGTCGCTTTGGAAGACAATGGTGAGAAAACCCGTGTCGCAGAGGTACCAAGAAGGACAGTGGTAAGCAACCGGTGGCTACTAGATCAAACCCACCTCGTAACACCAACACCCACAACAATGGGCGCCTAATTCGAACCCTTATGTTCGCAACTACGGGGATAAGTGTTATAGTTGTGGTCAACCGGACACATCTCAAGTAAGTGCCCCAATGGGAGAAGGGTTAATGTGATAGAACGTGATGGCTATTTTACCGAGGAAGATGAGGAGGGTTGTGAGGTGATTTACGTAGATCCTAATGGTGACGAGGAGGAGGATAATGGGGATCATGAATCTTTGGTAGTGCGTAAGCTTATGTTGACTACCCCGACGGTTGATGAGGATCCGCAACGACACAATATCTTTCGCACAAAAGGGAAGGTACATAACTTTTCGTCTATTTTTATTGTTGATAGTGGTAGCAATGAAAATTTGGTGTCACGTGAATTGGTTGATAAGTCGAAGCTTGAGGTGAAGAAACATCCTACTCCGTATTCCGTGGGGTGGATTAGTAATATCGGCAATATCAAGGTACATGAACAAAGTGCTCTATCCCTTTTTCCATTGGTGGTTATAAGGATGAGGTTTTATGTGATGTTGTTGAGATGACAGCTTGCCATGTGTTGTTGGGTCGACCTTGGCAATTTGACCTTGGTGTTGTTTATGATGGAAAGAAAAATGCCATTCGATTTAAAAAGGATGGAAAGATCTTTCACTTGGATGCTTTGAAGGAAGTTGTACCTAGTGGTAATGGGAAGGCAAAATCTTTAGTTTCGTTATGCACCGCTAATGAGTTTACTGTGGATCTTTTGGATGCTCCTTATGTACTTGCAGTGGTGAGTAAAGGCATTGGGGGGAAGGTTAGTTTGGTGCCCAAATCCTTACAATCGTTACTAGATGAGTTCCGTGACATTATGCCCGAAGATTTGCCTCCGGGATTACCTCCCTTGAGGGATATTCAGCATCATATTGATTTGGTTCCGGGTGCGTCTTTGCCTAATCTTGCTCATTATAGAATGAGCCCAATGAGCATGAGATCTTGAGGGAGCAAGTGGAAGACTTGTTGAAGAAGGGATATGTGCAGGAGAGCATGAGCCCTTGCGCGGTTCCAGCATTACTTGTTCCCAAGAAAGATGGTACGTGGCGTATGTGTGTGGATAGTAGGGCCATCAACAAAATCACGGTTAAATATAGGTTCCCAATTCCTCGTTTGGATGATATGTTGGACATGCTTCGCGGTTCCAAGATATTCTCCAAAATTGATTTGAAAAGCGGATATCATCAAGTACGTGTTCGTCCGGGCGATGAATGGAAGACGGCTTTCAAGACGAAGGAGGGATTATATGAGTGGTTGGTGATGCCCTTCGGGTTGTCTAATGCTCCGAGCACATTTATGAGATTGATGTATCAGGTGTTGAAACCTTTTCATGGTAAATTTCTTGTAGTATACTTTGATGACATCTTGATCTATAGTAAGACGGAGGACGAGCATCTAGAACATGTGCGGGATGTGTTGCAGGCGTTAAAGGATAATGAGTTGTTCATTAACCTCAAGAAATGTTGTTTTATGCTTGACAAACTACTATTCTTGGGTTATGTGGTTTCCTCGGAGGGCATTCAAGTGGACGAGGACAAGGTGCGTGCTATTCGTGATTGGCCATTGCCTACGACGGTTAGTGAGGTACGAAGCTTTCATGGTCTTGCTACTTTCTATCGTCGTTTTATTAAAAATTTTAGCACTATTATGGCCCCCATAACCGAATGTATGAAGAAGGGCAAGTTTGATTGGGGAGAGGATGCAACAGCTAGTTTTGCTTCAATCAAGGAGAAATTGACTAGTGCTCCTTTACTCGTATTACCCGACTTTTCCAAACCTTTTGAGCTGGAGACGGATGCTAGTGTGGTTGGAATTGGAGCTGTTTTGTTGCAAGGGAAGCGGACCGGTGGCTTTTATGAGTCGAAATTGGAGGAGGCAAAACGGAAGTGGACAACGTACGAGCTTGAGTTCTATGCGGTTGTTCAAGCTATTAAGCATTGGGAGCAATACTTATTACATCGGGAGTTCATTCTTCACACGGATCATGAGGCCTTGAAGTATATGAATGGTAAGAAGCCCCTTAATAGGATGCATGCTCGTTGGGTGGCTTATTTGTAGAAGCTTACTTTTGTGCTCAAACACAAAAGTGGACAAAATAATAAGGTGGCGGATGCGTTTAGTCGTAGAGCTACTTTCTTGGTAACCATGCAAAATGTTGTGGTGGGGTTCGATTGTTTGAAAGCCTTGTATGAGCATGATGTTGATTTTGCTGAAGATTGGGCTAGGTGTAGGGATGGAGATCCAGTTGGTTTGTTTTTGTTGCAGGAGGGATTCTTATTCTACAAAGACAAGTTGTGCATTCCTCGTGGCTCGGTTCGTGAGAGTCTTATTGCGGAAATACATAAAGCGGGACATTATGGCCAAGACAAGACGGTGGAGTTAGTGGCGAAGAAATATTATTGGCCTCGGCTCCGGAAGGATACTCATAACTATGTTCAGAAGTGCATGGTATGTCAAATCAACAAAGGTACTTCGCAGAACACGGGTTTATATACTCCATTGCCTATTCCTAAGGTCCTTGGGTGGATGTTTCTATGGATTTTGTTCTTGGATTGCCTAGGACGCAAAGGTCCAATGATTCGGTTTTTGTGGTGGTGGATCGTTTTTCCAAGATGGCACACTTCATTCCGTGTTGGAAGACTTATGATGCTTCTCATATTGCAAGTCTTTTCTTCAAAGAAGTGGTTCGTCTTCATGGGGTTCCAAAGACCATTACCTCGGATCGTGATACTAAGTTCCTTAGTCACTTTTGGCGTACGTTATGGTATATTTTTGAGACTGGGCTGAATTTTAGTAGTTCTTTTCATCCGCAGACGGATGGTCAAACGGAGGTGGTTAATAGGACGTTGGGTTCTATGATTCGATGTTTATGCGGTAAGTTTCCAAAGAAGTGGGATATTGCTTTATCCACGGCGGAGTTTGCTTTCAATAACATGACTAACCGCACTACTAAGAAGACTCCGTTTGAGGTTGTGTATCAAAGACCTCCTACACATACACTTGATCTAGTTCCTTTACCGAAGATTCCGGTTATAGCATCGCGAGTGAGCATTTGGCGGAATTGGTTGAGGAGGTTCGAAGGAGGTAAAGCAAAATATCGAGGCTTCAAATGCTTGTTACAAAGCACGTGCGGATAAGAGGCGTCGTGTGAAAGTATTTAATGTTGGTGACTTGGTGATGGTGCATTTGCGCAAGGAGCGTGTTCCGCAGGTACGTATCATAAGCTTCATCCCAAGAGGATTGGTCCGTGTAAGATATTGAGGAGGATTAACGATAATGCTTATGTTGTGGACTTGCCGGACGGGTGGAATATATCGCCCACGTTTAATGTTTCGGACTTGGTTGAGTTTCACCCCGATGAGCCTCTGTATGTTGATGTGGATTCGGGGACGAATCCATTTAAAGCGGGGGTGCATTGATGTCCTATGTGTTCGTAATGCTTTTAAGTTCCTTCTTTCCGTTTGTATTTTGTTTTCCTTTTTCTTTTAGGATTTTTATATTTTCTTTTATGTTTCCTTAAGGATTTAGGAGAGTATTTTCTTTTAGGATTTTCTATATTTTCTTTTATGTTTCCTTAAGGATTTAGGAGAGTATGATCTATAAATACTCCTCCCTAGTTTTAGTTTTAGATACGTTGATTATTATTATTTTTCTCTTGAATTGCAATTGCAAGTTCATCAAAGGTTCTTTGTTTTCTTCGTAGAATTCATTGAATTGTTATCTTGGGATTTCTTAATCCTTGCAGGTTAATTAGTTTAGGCTAATTATCGTTACTATTCCGCTGCGTTTACATCACATCTGCTGCATCTATTGGCTTGACGGGACCTGACCCGTTGATTGGGACCATTCCTACGCCAGCTTTTGGGAGCAGAGCATTGCGGCCAGTCGCTTCTTTTTCACGGCTAGCTCGAGCATTTGCAAGCCCATGAGCCCTCTTGACCTTCTTCTTCTGAGCTACGTCCATCAGACGGTCCATATTAGCTTCTTGTTGGGGAGTAATAACTACACAACCAAAATAGAAAAGAGCAGTTAGCGAGCAAGAAAAGTAATCGAGCAATAAAGTAAGCAAATAAGAAGCATGCGAGCAAAAAATGGACGAGCTACATGAAAGGGCAAGTTAACACTTACCACCAAAATGATCTTTGGTCAGCCTGCAGGAATCTTGGGTCCTCTTGCAATCATGACACTGGCTCTCAAACCTACACCTATCTCCTTCATGTATGATCCAATCAGGGTACCTAAGACTGCGTATTATGGGAACCAGAGGGACTAGCTGTCCAGTCCCAAGCATCATTCCAGCTTGAATAAACTATTCCTTATTTGAGCCCAAGGTCTCCCAATTAATGGTGCTCCTATTGGCTACCCTAACCAACCTCTTATACAAAGCTTTATGCCAGTCAGGGACCCAATACTCATCTACAGTCAACTCTCGTGATTCATCAGTGGGAAAGGGAAATTCCCAGCCATTCCGACTCTTGACCAATATCAAGTGCGAATTCCAGCCAGTCACTTTGTCGGGCAAATTGATAAATAATTTGGGGGCCTTTGATCGGGCTGGGGTGCTAAAACCACGGGTGCTAAAACCACGGGTTCTCTTATCATATGCAACTTTAACAAATTCTCTAAAAACCTTCATGCAAGGCTTGTACCCTATGAATCTACAGACCATAGCGAAGCAGACTAAGACTCTAACAGTATTTGCCCCCAGCTGCATTGGAACTGCGTTCATACACTCAAGGAACTCAGAAATGAATGGGTCAAGTGGAAGGCGTAGCCCGGCCTCGAATTGGCCGTAGAAGAAAGCCACCTTCGAGGGGTTCAGGGCCCAGCAAGTCCAATCCTTGGCTTTCCTTTCTCTGGTGGTAAAATGGGAAAGGCGGAACTCCTCCTTGTTGATCTCACATAAACCGTACAGTATGTCCAGCCTCGATTGAGCAGTGCTCCTCCCTCCAGTTGGCTTTGGAGGCACGTACCCCCTTTCATTCGAACTGGAACAATGGTCGAGCAGAAAGCATCTACAATTCTCCCCGAGGAATAGCTCGCTGCAGACTCGGTCGACATATCTGTAGAACACGAAGAAACAGGGGAATCAATCCTAGTTATAGACTCGAGCGACCTACCTAGGGGCGACCTAGATTTTCCTGGAAATCCTTGTCTATTTCTAAGGAAGGAATGCTTATTTGTCCCCCGAAGGTAAAACAAGACTATGTGATCTAGCAGCTCGTGAAAAAGGTGGAAATAGATAATATTTTGGTCGCCTTCTTCCAAGTCACCTAGGTTCTCACCTACAGGAAGTTCTAGTTCGCTAAAACTCAAGCCCCACCTGGTCAGAATAATAGCACACTCCCCAATGGTCATCTCCATCCACAAACCTCCTAGACATTTATATACTCTACGGTTTACAGGGCAATAACCATACCAAGCACCTGATTCGCAGATAAAAGTTTTAGCCACGGCGAAATTGAAAGAATAAGCAGAAATTAAACCTAAATGTGAGGAAGAAGACGGGTACCTTATTTGATTCAACGAGAAAGTTTTCTGGAGTTAGCCCGAAAACCCAGTCAACAATGGAGGAACCGTTCGCCTTTGCTGATTCTTGCTGGGTATACAGAAAGATTCGAAGATTGTAAAAATTCGAAAAAGAAAAGGTTTTTTCTTTTATACCTTTACTAATTTGAATTGGAAAGGGTTTAGGAAGGCTTCAGACGGTTCAGTTCATTTTTTATCTTTTTTTATATATCTTTTTGTAAAAAAAAAATCACTAATAAACAAAGTCTAAAATATTATTTTCTAGTCAATAAAAAATTAAAAGAAAATAAAAAATAAATACAGGGTAGTCCGTTCCTCTTTTCTTTTATATACTTTTATTTGTTTAGTGTTTTTCTATCTCTTATTTTTATATATAAAACAACTAATTTTCTTATGTCTAAGTGATTTTATATTTTAAAAAATAGCTTATTAAATACTAAATTTCTTTTTACTTTTTTCATATTTTTTTCTGATTTTTTTTTATAAAAAAAGAAAGAAAGAAAAATCCGTTTGACCCGTGGGTTGGTCCATGCGGACCAAATAGGCGGGCTTGAACATCCAAATTGGGCCGGGCCGGATCGGGCCGGGTTTAGACCCGGAATAATCAGATTTTTTTAATTGTGATCAAAATTTAAGTGAATTAATTATAAAACTAAAATGATTTTTTTTTTCTTTGAAACGGAATACATATGTTGGAGATTTACAAGTTCTCGATTTATTACTAGTAGAAGTGTTTGGTAGTTTGCAACCGTTAAGCGTTGTATTTGATGATATGTGGCGACCAGATTAATGGCAAAAACAATAGTGAGACATACTCACTATGTCATACTCCTCCGTCATATAAGCTTTCTTTCATTTCTTGTTGAGAACGAAAAATAAGGAATAATGTTATTAAAGTAGGTGTTGTGAGTGGGAGGAGAGAGAATGAGTGGAGAGAATAGTAAATTTGAAAAGTGTTGTGAGTATGACAAGTGGGTCCCATGAATAAAGAAGTATTAAAAAATTTCCTTTTTAGGAAAGTGGGACTTTAAAGTGGGACGCCCAAAATAGTAAAAGGGTAATGTTTTATGGGACGAATGGAGTATATTCGAAAAATTATAAATTTTTATACTCCCTCTGATCCTGAAAGATTGTCCCATTTGCCATTTTTATTTATCCCAAAAAGTATATCACATTTCTAAACTTAGGCATGAATGTTAGTGTAAATCTACTAAGGTACAAGAAGGTGAAGTTCTTCCTTAATAATTGCAAAATGTACAACAGGACAATCTTTTAGAGACGGAGGGAGTATTTTTTTATAAAATTTTGAGACACTTTCCTTAAAATGTTTTTATTTATAATTCGGTATTCATTATTATAAAATCATTTAATTATATAGATATTTAAAATATTCAAAAGAAAATGTAGTATATTTAATATGTACTCCCTCCGTCCCAGCCCAGTGTGCACTTATTTTCCTTTTGGTCTGTTCCAGCCCAGTGTGAACTACCATAAATGGTATGTCCTTTAATATTTTATATTCTCCATACCCCACCCACTCATTAACTCCACTCATTCTCCACCACACAATTTATTCAACCAACCTACTATTTACTCCACTCATTCCCTCTCTTCATTTTCTACCACACATTTTCATTATTTTAATAATACTCCCTCCGTCCCGTAATACTTGACACAGTTACTGTTCCGCACGAGAATTAAGGAAAAAGTAAAAAGGTTGATGTGTTGTGAGTGTAGATAGTTAAGTAGGAGAGAGAATGAGTGGAGAGAATAGTAAATTATAATGGTGTTGTGAGTATTAAAATAATGTAGGAGAGAGAATGAGTGGAAGGAATAGTAAAGATTCTTTGCCATTTTAGGAAGTGTGACTTATCAGTGGGACGTCCAAAATGAAAAAGTGTGTCAAGTATTGTGGGACGGAGGGAGTATTTCTTAATCGGCGTGCCTTGATCAATGGTTCACAGTTGGATAATGGTTCACAGTTGGATGAGACGGAGGGAGTATTCTTTTTAATGTGTAAAATGTATTAAAATTATAAATATTTCGAGACAGAGAGGTATAATTTTCGTGTAAGCAATCTTGTATCTTTTTGACGAAGATGCATAAAATTTTATGTTGGTGTCACATTGGTTCAATCGAGTGGGCCCCATAATGATGGCACTATCAGAATGGGCCACCATATCAGGGATGGACCTGACACCCCCTTTTTGGGTGAGACCACTTGCTATTTTAATTTTTTAAGCGACTTTAAGTCGACAAAGAATATTTCGCAACCACTATGTACGGAGTACTCAATGACCATTTTTCTTTCGAAGAATATTTCTAATAAATGCACCCCTGTATAATACTCCCTCCGTCCAGGTCAAAATGTTTCAAAATGATTCATGCACGAGAATTAAGAAAAATAATGTAGAAAAAAGAAAAAGTTTAAATGTTATGAGTATAAAAAGTGATGTAGAAAGAGAAAGTGGAATAGAGAATACTCAGAATAGTTAGTGGATATTTATTGTGAGTATGACAATTGGGTCCTACAAATATAAAAATAATAAAAAAATTTCCTCTTTTTGATTAGGACATTTTAAATGGGACAACCAAAAAAGAAAGTTGGGACATTTCGAGCGGGACGGAGGGAGTAATAAACTTATCAATTTTTTTAATTTTTTTTTGTCAATTATTATATCTTAGTAAGTAAATACATAAAATTTAATATTTTATTAGAAGTGTAAGAGAATCCAATTATTTTTATAATTGTTGAACAATTGGATGGTGATAATATGCTATTGATATCATAAGTGAAGTCAATTTAATTGGTTAAAATATCAATTATCAACTAAACCATACTTTCCCATATTTGATTAAAGTTTTTTATTATTTATATATATATATATATATATATATATATATATATATTTATACTCTCTCCGTCTCATAAAAAATTTCATCATTTTTTTTTAACACAAAAATTAAGAAAAATGATTAGTAGGAAAAGGGTTGGGAGATTGACAAGTATGATCCATATTTTTAACATTTTTAAGAAATGTGAAGCATTTAACAAAATATCCTTTTTAGGTAAAATGTGAAATTTAAATCGGAACGTGATGGTATCACGCCAAAATGGTTACATGGACCTAAAAATGATGGATACTCCGGCATCTTCTCTGTTTGTCTTCTGCACATGCGCCACACGTAAATTAGGTCGGGGGCGTCTCCGGTGTTACCCCTCCGGAATGAGAGTAAGTGTATGATCAGGTCAAGAAGAAAACACAAAGACAAACTGGTATGAAATCTGCAGAAAATACTTAGAAGAGCTCACCAAATGTTATTTTTGATGTAGTTTATATACTACCACATATCATGTGCAAGTCACATGTTCTGGACACGTGTCGATCATCCATAAGGTGGACAAGAGCACCTATCAGCAAGTGGAGACGCCAACTTTATCTCTGATAGATTCTTCATCATTTAACAAATTGTGTAGGTCCCATACATAACGATTTTAACGACTTCTGGACTGTAGCTTCTGATCCATATGTCGCCTATAGGCGGTAAACATTATAAGGCGACAACCCTTAGTTGTCGCTGATAAGAACATGCTAACGCGATATACCGACCTTGAGACTTATACCATTTTCATACAATAGTGGACTTTAACGGACTTCTCGCCAGTCCTCGTCCCGCCAATATATTTCAAGAAGTCGCCGATCACCTTTATCTACCTTGGGCCTATTATCATGATTTTTAATTCATAATTACCGTATTGGACTTCATATTATTTGGCTTATTTGGCTGAGCTCAAATCGCTTTTTCTAGACCACATCATAACAAACGTAGAAAACATTATTTAATGAAAAGAAGGTTGAGTTAGAGCCACAAAAACAAAAAGTAAAAGAAAATCAATTTATTGAATCGTCAAAAGTTTGCACCTTAAATGGAATCCGTGTGCGTCGAGAAAAAACTAGAAGCCGTATTAGGTAAAAAGATTTTAGGGCCAATATCAAGCCCCATGTGGCCATGTCACTCCATAACAATATTATTCACACCTTCCCCCTTGCATCACTAAAATTTTGATTATCTTTCTCCTGCTCCCTCCATCGAGTCGGAATAAATATTACGGTTGACTTATAATTTCTTTTACAAAGATGTTTTATTAGTTTTACATGATTTGTATAATGATAAATTACATTACGTCACTTTTTTAAAAATTTAAAAATACAACATTTATTTTGATATAAATAAAAATAAAAAATATGACACTTATTATAAGACATGAGAGGGAGTAATCGCAACCCGTATAGCCACCATCATTGTCACCACCCTTATCTCTCTTGAAATAATTTGAGCAATAGAGATATTGCATCATTCATTATATGGTACCACCAGTTAACAATATTATTTGGTTGGTTGAAGATATTATACCATTTTAACATTTATAAATAAGCTTGAGTGCATTATTTGATGTGACAATAATACTCCCTCCGCAGGGGCGGAGCCAGGGCGTAGAGGGCTCGCCCCCAGCAATGCGGTGGAAAAATTTTTTTCCACTTATTTTTTTATATATGTATATATATAATTAACTTCAAGATTAACACCAGTGAGTGGTATGGTTCAGTGGTAGAAGGGGTGAAGTTAAAGCCTTTGGTGTTTCCTTTCAAATCCGTGTTTGAGCCCTGCTACCTACATTTTCAATTAATTTTATTTGTCCTCCATCTTTGCTATTCTCTCTTTCTCTCTATCCATTTCTTTTTCTTAACAGTTTTGTTTTTCTCTTTCTCCTAATTTCCTCACATTTTTTCAATCTTAATTAATTAGTTAGGCTTTTCCCATTTCTTAATTCTTTACATTTTTAACTAAAATACATTGTATTTCATGAATCCGACCCATTTTTTACTTGTCCGACCCGAAAATTTTTTTTCGGGGGCGCTGCCCCCGAACCCCCGTGAAATCTTGCCCCCCCCCCGGGGCAATTCCTGGCTCCGCCCCTGTCCCTCCGTCCCTGAAAGATTGTCCCATTTGCTATTTTGACTTGTCTCAAAAAGTATATCCCATTTCTAAACTTAGACATGAATGTTAGTGCAAATCTACTAAGGTACAAGAAGGTGAAGCTTTTTCTTAATAATTACAAAATGTACAACAGAACAATCTTTTAGGAACGGAGAGGAGAGAGTAGTATTTTCCTTAACTAAAAAGGGTTTTAAATATGTTGTGGCTAAGGAAAGAAGTTATCAAACATCTTATTAGAATCAATTTTGTGTACCATTTTTTGTTATTTTCCTAGACAATTTACCCCACATTTCCTAAAGACCTAGATATGAAGCGATATATAAAAAAGATGTGGGATATATTATCTAAATATCGGTTCATGCTAGGTTTTTAGAAGATGCAAAAATTATTTAACATTTTTTTATTAATACATAGTCCTCAAATTACTAGTAACTTGGTGTATATAGAGGTACTATGTATTTGGTTTCTTATCCCCATTGTTAATTTGAAAATGGTGAAGAAAAGTGATAAAGAAGTAAAGCCGTCAATATTGGGAACGTTCCGTTGGGATCGTTTGTCCCGAAATACAAATGGAACAGGATGGTATATGGTATAGTATTCTAATCTCGTTTAAAAGCGGGCCTATTTGAAACATCCCATTTGGGCCACGAGATTTGCATTAACATTCTCCCATCCCATTGAGATCTTTTTTTGTTTTTGTTGGATTTTAATTTCTCACTTATACTTATAGTCTATTGTGATCGCGTTTTCTTGTCTCGAATTGTTTCGTATTGGCACGCGTTCCAGGGATATTTGGGACGGGACGGAGAATTTCAGGCCCGCAAAAATTTTGGGACATTCTGTCCCTCTCACGTAGTTGTTGCAAAATATCATACTTTCGTCTCCGCCAGTCACTGAGGGGTCGGTGGATGGTGGTCCAGGACTTAGTCCGACAAAGCTGGAAACCTGGGTATAAAAAAAAAAAAATTTATCATACTTCCGTTTCATCACGTTACATTATCTCGAATAAACAGTTCTATTAAGAAGATATCTAATAAGAAGATATGGTGATAGAAACTTGAGCCGAAAAAAGTGGATGGATGAATTTGAAGAGATAATATAAAATGACCCCACTTGTCCCTTTGGTCTTTTGCAAAGACATCATCTGACCCCCTTCACATGATAGTTTCCTGTTTAACAAACATGGCCACCTTCATTTCCAATTATATACTCCATCCACCTCCATTTTCATATTTTTTTTTTTTTTTTTTTACTATATTGGTTCAATCCATAAATGGGAAAATATTCCATATCTATTTTTGGTATAAAAAACTACCACCATAATATATATTTATCCATATAAACACATCTACTAGCCATCACCTCCCCCAGCGAGCTAGATCTTCCTCTATGTGTGTTTTTCTCAGAGCTTGTGTGTGTGTGTGAGAGAGAGAGAGAGTGAGAGAGAGAGAGAGAGAGAGAGAGAGGATGGTGTTGGTGGTGATAATGCCTGACTATGTATTCATCTGATGTCTCACATGTGGATATGAGATATGGGTGGTGCAGCCAAGGATGACTTGCCGGAAAGTATCTCTTTATTTTCACTAATTTTTTCCTTTGCAAAATATTATTAGTAATGCTACCACAATAAAATCTCTCAACCGGGCAATGCAGGGCAAATTTGTCCATTTTATGAATTCAATTCGTAAAACTACAATGCATGTTCTTGATTGATGGTTTCAGTTGATGCATCTGATATTGAATACATACATGCATACCGGCCCCCTTGTACAAAAGAAAATGTTTTTTATCTACGGGCTTCATCCGTCCCAAAAATGAATATCTGTCGCAAAATGAATGTTGATTTTTGTTTTTAAAAGAAAATGAACATTCATTTCGGTATGGGAATATAGAAATGAAAGGATCGGCAAGTTGTCTTTGGCTACATATCTATCTCCTACTCAAATGTTTGATCTAAGATGAAATTGATACAAAGTGCTTTATTGTTGAAGAAGAAGGTGACCAACAAAAGAAACTATCAAGTAAGTTCTCTCTAGTAATCCTTCAATTCCAATTTATACCATGCATAATCTTGTCCTTCCAATTCCATCTCCCCCATCTTTTTTCGGCCAGGACCGGGCTGGCCTAAAGGTGGGGTTAGGAAGGGCATCCACCCAGGGACCAAGCCTGATAAGGGCCAATTTTCGACATATGTTATGTACGAATAACTAGTATTCTCTTATCCCTCCCTGACACGGTTACAATACACAACTTAAAGTAATGATGAAATTGCCTTATTCCCGTATAAAAAAAAATCTACTCAATATCCTGATGTTTACTTTGTTTCATAATCAACATTTGATGGAGGGTGGTTTGCTTGTGTAACTGCCCGTAGAGAATATGAGGAAGTCGATTATCTGGGACTGTTATTCATTTAGGGTTAGTAAAAATACATTTTCTTAATCCCCATTTTATCATTATTCTTTTTTCGTAACCCCAACCCAATCCATTAATCATATAAATAATTAATAATAATTATAATCCATAACCCATCTCATATCCTATTTTTATCCAAAGTTCGAAACAAAAAACTTAAGTTATCATGACAAATATTGATTTAGGTACAAACATTTTTCTAAAATTATTTTCGAGATATGTTATCTATGAATAATTATTAATGTGATACTTTATATTTTCTGCCTCTCTCTAGTTATTCACATTTTAAGTAATGAAAACATGTTTGTAGGACATGGAGAGTACATAATGAGTAATTTTTTGGAGTCATCATTTTTTTATTTACAGTATATTTTTATTATACATAATAATCTTCGCTTTCGCAATAATGACTATTTTATACTTATATTGAATATATATTCTTGTAATTTTTCGTATGTAATATGTTTATATCTTCATATTTTTATTTTTTATAATTTTACTGGGCCTTCAGATAGTTTTTGTATAATTTTTTATAAAATAAATTATAGTTTTTGTATAATTTTTTATAAAATAAATTTATAATTTTGGTTATAACCTTTAGTTCATCCATTTATTATTTCAAGTTCAGTCATTTGGTCTTACTATTATTTTATACTCTTAAATATAAACTTCAAGTATAAATTAATACAAAATACTCCCTCCATCCCAGCCCAAAAGGCACAAAACCAACCTCGCACGCATATTAAGGAAAGTGATGTAGGAAAGAGAAAAAATTTAAATGCTGTGAGTATGAAAAATTAAATAGGAGAGAGAATGAGTGGGAGGAATAGTTAGGAGAGAGAATGTTGTGAGTGTAAAAGTAAAGTTGGAGAGAGAATGAGTGAGTGAAATAGTAATAAAAACTTTCCTTCTTGGGACTGTGCCTTTTTAAATGGAACACCCAAAAAGAAAATTTGTGCCTTTTCGGCCGGGGAGGGAGGGAGTATATATTTTGCTATAAAAAAACAACATTAGAGTGTTTTTTATGATTTATAAAAGGCCCTTCATTAAATTTCGCCCGAGCCCATAAAAGGCTAAAACTGGCCTGCTTCCTTCCGCCTGCCCCAAACATTTCGCACGGGCCTATAAAAAAAAGGCTAGAAACGGCCTGCTTCCTTCCGGCTGGCGGAAACATTACGTTGACGTGAAACTTGAACAAGGAATAAGAAAGTTGCTTATTTTGTAATCCTTTTGTACACTGAAAATGGTGGTAAAATAAATAAATTAAATGCATGTGATTGAGCAACATACAAGTTTCAAAGCCACATATCGTATAGATCGATCAAACTTTCCCTTTCTCCTAACATATATATCAATAAAATACTACTCTCTCCGTTGGGACTTTTTTTTTTTTTTTTAACGGTATAAACCGAGTTATAAACGTGCATCAGGTTCAAGCAAATCCCAATAAATTGACTCCAAAATATAATCCATACAAGTCTCAAGTACGACAAATGGAGGTTGCTTTTCCTATCTTTGCTCGTCTTTCTTCATCGTCATTCCCACTAAATCAACATAGATATAGCAGAGCGAATAATGACTAATGTATAACAATTATACATGCCGACCATGCATCATCTCATATGCCGAGCAAGATATTCAACAATACTGACCAAGGTCTCGTCAAAATACGAGTAGTTCCCACCTCGGTCTCTATATATAACAACTAAATGGGCTTCCCTATCCTTACTCTACACTTTCTCGGCATCAACCCAAGCCGATCAAGCAACTTATGCTGAGGAGCTCGCCTCCAAGGCGCACGTGCATAATACATTATCTAATTCTACTCAAATAATGACTATGAACAATTATAATCTCACTAGGATTGTAACCACATCTCACACGAATTCCTATTCAACATGAATTTTACAATGCTATGCCTATATATACAAGACATAATTCACATTATTTTGACAACACGTCTTTTGACTCTAAACTCTTGTCAATTGATTTCTCTCTCTAAACATAAATACTTACTCTCACGCCGGAGGGCCTTCGCCGGTGAAGCCCCGGCTTATTTTACGTGTTTGTTCATCTTTTTCAAGCTATTCAATAATCTAGGATACAACTTGCCGCTATATTTAAGCTGATACGAACGTTTTTGATATCATCAGTTTGGTTCAATTTCAGGGAAGCGATTCGAATACCCATTGAATAGCTTGAAAAATTCTCATTCGACTCTCCTAATCCTAATGGAAGACGAAAATACTACTAGTGTTACACCTGGACATGATAATGTTCTTGTGGAGGAGATGCATGGCAACATAAGGACTGTTTTCCTCTTGTCAATGGGGAACTGCCTCCTCCACCACTGCTGATTGATGGACTGTCGCCCCTATGAATGAATCTGCATTCTAGGGGGCAGCCGATAACCGAGATAGTTCAGACGAACCCTCCTCGTCGTCGGCGCCTAGGAAGGCCTGCCGGTAGCCAAACGACGAGGAATGCTGCCCAGGGAGGAACTAGGGCTTCCCCCCCCCATAAGTTGATCGCAGAACTCTAATGCATCAACAGATGGAAACTTTACAACACATTTATTAAACGCAAAATGCTTTGCTACAATTAGATCCTAAACATTCTCGGGATGAATTCATGAGGCCTAGGAGGACTGTAAATTCCCTTGTAGGGCAGAGTCAGGTTGATAGGCGTGGTAGTTAGGGGAATAGAGAAAATCTTCCTCGTAACCAACATCCCCCTCACCTGGACATATGCGGTAGAACCAGGCAAAACCCCTAATATTTCCCTACTCGTCATGAGGCACATGAGAATGGCTACATAAGAAACGAGGTAGATTTGAGAAGTCACTTGAACCAATAAAGGAAGCAGGAGGTTAATTTTGCCGACTTAAGAGCAAGGCTCAGTCAAGCAAGGCATAAAACCCCTACTCATCGTAATACCCCTCCTCGGCCTATGAGCCCTCATCGTCCTAGGAGCCCTCCTCGTCACATATCACCTCCTCATCATGAATTGGCACCTAGAAGGGACAAAACACCATCTGGCCATGGGGACAATCACCAGGAACGTGAGGAACATAGTAGAGTGAACGGACACATAAAGAAAGAAAGAACCCACCGTAGCTCTCATTTCAGCTCGAGGATCGATGCCAGAGATATACTACTCTTGAAAAATATACTAGATGAGATGGAAATGGGTAGAAATGAAGTGGATGATGATGATACCAGTGCTACCCGTCCTTTCTCCCATCGAATTAACGATCTACCTCCCAATCATGCTTTTAAAATCCCAAGTTTTGAAAAATAAGCGGGAACCACCAATGCACGGGACCATGTGCAAAGTTTTGAATCCACCATGACCCTCCTCACCAAGGCAGATGACATTCATTGAAAGGATTTTGCGAGTACCTTCTCTGGAACAGCTTTGTCCTGGTTTCGTGATCAAAAGAAGGGAAGCATCGATAGCTGGAAAATCATGAGTAGGAGATTCCTGAATCACTGTGCCACAGCAGGGAAGAGAAATAAGAAATTGACATATCTTGCTAACATTGAGCAAGGAAAGAACGAATCCACTCTAAATTATTAAAATCGATTCAGAGCCATGACAGATCAAGTAGAAGAAAGTTTGATAGACCGCGAGGTGATTGTTTGCTTTAATTCCGAATTGAGATCCGGACAATTAATCTATGAACTTTCTGCCAGAGAGCCTAAGTCAAAATCTGATCTATACAATGTGGCTTACATCATAGCAATGGCAGAAGATAAAAGTAAAAAGAGGTATGAGAAACCAGAAGCAGAGGCAGCTGGCACCAACCATCCTTTAAATGGAAGTGGCTATAAGGGGAAGAATATGACTCGGGCTACTGAAAAAGCCGAGGTTTTCACCCCCTCACCAAACCAATCACAGAAATCACGTAGTTGGTAAATATGCTAAGTCCCCGTCCACTTGATGAAAGAACAAAATACACCCGTGCCAGCTCCAAGTAATGTGCCTTTCACAAGGAACACAGACACGACACAGAAAATTATATCTCCCTCTAGAGAATGATCAAGAGATGGGTAGACGAAGGAAAGCTAGATCACTACGTTATCATAACGGATAACGAGCAAAGAAGAAAGTATGATGATGATGAGGATAAGGATAAGGAAGATGAAAGGGAAGACATGCCTCATAGAGCAAAACTCCATGTCATACGAGAGAAGATCGTTTCCAACAAAAAACTGAAAGATCAGACCCATGAGCTGAGTAAAGTCTATCACATCCCTGCCTGAATTCATAAGGAGGAGGAAGTCATTAGCTTCTCCCCTAATGAGCTAGCCGGAAGTCGCGTGGCTTGCGAATAACCCTTGGTAATCAAAGGGAGGATTGACAACTGTGATCCCGAGAGACTCCTCATAGACTCGGGGGCCTCCTGAGATATTCTGTATTACTCTACCTTTCAGAAGATGAATCTGAAAGATATGCTGGAGCCATACTCCAGGAGACTAGAAGGCTTCACCAACCACAAAGTTAGCGCCATGAGGACAATTGACATATTGCTGAAAGTGGGTGATCATCCCTTCCAATTATAAGCCACAGTAACATTCATGGTCATAGATCTGGCAAGTGACTACCATGCCATCATAGACATTCCAAGTTAAAGCAAACTTGGGTTGTTCGCCTCCCTCCTTCACCAACGAGTTAAATTCCTTACTCGTGCTGGAATCAGATGCGTGAGGGAGACCCCCAAGGACTTCTTGGAACATGTGATGAGGACCAGAAAAACATCCAGAAAGGTGTAGGTAGTCACACCAATGGAAAATATGAAAATCTCTAAGTCTGTAAAGACCACAAGCACCATTTCTAGGCTGAGTCGGATTGTCGAAACAGAGGAAGAGGAACGCCTAATTCTAGATGTCCACGAAAGCAATGACACAGTTCTGTCCATCCCAGATATAGCCCCTCATCTCGTTAGCGGCCAGAACTCGGGGGGCCGACCATGACTTGAGAAAAGGAGAGCTGCATGACGTAGATGAACTACTTGAAATTAAGATACTAGACATTCATGAGGATGATAACAATGACACAATTATGTGCGTCCCAGATATAGCCCCTCATCTCGTCAGCGGCCAGAACTCGGGGGCCGACCCTAACTTGAGCCTCATCTCGTTAGGGGCCGACCCTGACTTGAGCCAAGAAAAGCTGCAGGACGTAGATGAACAAGTTGAATTGGCTATACATACAACAAAAAATTCAAACTACAATGAACAAAACAACAAGATCAATGTGCTGATATACCTAGACCTGGTAAATGAGAAAAGACTAGCTGCTCAGAGAGGAGGCAACCTACAAAATAAAAACCCCAGATGGATAAGAGTTGAAACATTCGTGGCATTCTGATAATCTACGAAAATATTATCATTAGTTAATAGTCTATCTTTTATTTAATAGATTAGTGTCTGTGATTCATTTTTCTTTATTTTCAAGTAAATTAGGATTGCAATTTGATTTAATCAATTTCAGTTAATTAAGATTTAGTTTTCAAAAAAACCAACGACTGGCAAGATAAATGACGAGGAGCTCCTCCTCGGCATCAAGGGATAAACTCCCAAAAAATTACCTAAAACCTATGACCGAACGACCTTTCTCGTAATACAGAGGTAAAACATTAAAAATTGCCTAATACATATGGCCGAACGACCCTTATCGGCATAGAGAGGCAAAGTATCAACAAATTACCTAATACCTATTACCAAACGACCTTCCTCAACAAAAAGAAGTGAAACATTAAAAATTGCATAAAACTTATGGCCGAACGACCCTCCTTGGCATAGAGAGGCAAAGTATCAACAAATTACCTAATACCTATGACCGAACGACATTACTCGGCATAGAGAGGTAAAACATTAAAAAATGCCTAAAACCTATAGCCGAACGACCGTCCTTGGCATAGAGAGACAAAGTATCAACAAATTATCTAAGACCTATAACCGAGTAACCTTTTTCGGCATAGAGAGATCAAATAAAAAATAACCTGAAGTGTCATGCCGAGGAACCTCCCTCGGCCTAATGACAACTTGCAAAGTCACCAAGTGATTTAAAACCGAACGAGCGGAGCTTATTTAACTACTAAACACCAATCACGAGGAGACCCTCCTCGGTAGGGCTGGCAAAAAAATCAAATCTGTACCAACCAACTTGTGTACCAATCATACCAATTATAATTGGTACGTGAAAATCGATATACCGAAATGTTGGTACGGTAGTACCGTACCAATTCTATATAATTGGTTGGTACACGATACGTGAAAATCATGTATATATTAAATATGTATGTATATATATATAATAAAAATTCCTTCTATCCCTAATTTGACTACTGACTTTCTCTATTCTCATTTCTCACAAGTCATTCTTTCTCTATCCCTCCCGGCGATTTGCCTCCATCACACCAGTTTCGATTTTTGCCTGTAACAAGGTACATACTTCTCTCTCTCAATTTCCCTCTTTCTAATGAATCTAGCCAAAATTATCTTCAATTGAATATTTTTCTTATTCTTTACTAACTACAGCTAGGGTTTGAGTTTCTTTCTTATCTTCACATTCCCTCTTTCTAAAATGTCTTTTATCTTTATTTTTCTTAATTTTGATTCAGTAGCGTCACCATATTCATCGTTGTTTGGTAGTAATTCACTTTATTTGACTCCCAATTCAAGCAAAATGTAATTATTAGGTCAGATTCAAGTAGAATGTTTTTATTAGGTCGTATTGTATGTGAATTATGGGTTGTTTTGAAGATAATATAATACTTTTTGGATTTTGATTCTACATTTGGTATAGGCTAGTACCAACCGTACCAACTAAGTTGGTATACCAACTTAGTCGGTTGGTAATGGTACATATTTTTATGTACCAAGTTAAACTTGGTTGGTACATGGTATAAGCGAAGTACAATCAGTATACCTACCAAGCCAACCCTACTCCTCGGCATCCCATGAGAGTTGAATACTTGGGCAAAATTATACAAGACTTGCATCATTCAACATAAGTTCAAATATAAAATCATTCAAGCAAAACAGTTTATATCAAGACAATAAAGATAAAAGACGACATGGAAATGAAGAAAAGACATTGTATTGATAAAGAAGTTGAATTACATGGATGCCCTATTACATTAACAAAAAAATCATAGCAAAATAAAGCAGAGAGGCCTTCAAGCTTGGTCATCACCCCTGAAAAGGTCGTCTTGTTCAGCAGCAACATCTGGTATGATGACTTGTTCAGTTTGAGCTCCCTCGGCTTGCTCCTCCGCGACATCCTCCTCCTCTCCATCTGAAGCTTCCTCGTCTTGAATCTTCTCGATTAAATCATTGATGTTTTGAGAGTCGACGGAGGGAGGGGTACAAGCTGGGCGGCCTTCTCTAGAATCTAAGGCAGCTATAACCTTCAAGGCATTCTCTAAATATGGCACCAAGGCATGGCCGGAACGGGAAAGGTCATCATAAGAGTCTTGAAAGACAAGACGTGCAAGCAAGCCCACATCGGCTTTTGAGTTGGGTCCACCACGGCCCTTCTGGCTAAATGCAGGTAGCCGTCGGAGTACATGGTGGCCGTCTTGTCAGCCAGAGCTTGTTTGAAGGTCAAGATGACCTTGTATTGGGAGATAGCCTCAGTAATTTGAGTAGGCAAGCTAGCCTCTAACTGTTTGTAACGAGCACCTGCTTCCTCGGCATTTCTCCCCAGCTCGGCTTAAAGCCTTTCAATCTAAGCCTGCCCGGCCTTTTGAGCCTCCTCGGCTTTAGCTTGAGCCTCTTTGGCCGCCTTCTCAGCCTTCTCGGTTCTGCCTTGACCGCCTTCTGCTCATTAACTTCTACCCTCAACGATTTAAGGAGCTCACGACTTTGGCCAGATCAGCCTTATTCTTCTCGATCTGACGATCAAGTTTCTGTTCGTGCTCGTCGGCCGTTTTGCTCCTTATTGCCTCGTAGGCAGTCATCGTGGCAAGCTACAATGAAGAAAATATAATTTATCAGTACTAAACTTACAAGTATAATAAAACCGAGAAGGAAAAGAAAGTTATGACGAGAAGCTTACCTCGCTTAAAATGAGGCCTTTTCTATTAGCCAGGTGCTTCTGGTCGGCTTGGCCTCAATGAAATGTTCGAGCAAGTCCTCGTCCATTACACGATGGACTACACTCCAGTCTAGCCTCAGCTTAGGGACCTTCCTGTCCAGCATGTCCAAACCCCTAATTGTTGGGTAGACGACTAACTCGTTGGCTACCTGCTCGGCTTCAACATACGTTTTTACGTGCCGAGCATTGACCTCCTTAGAGGAAGATCCAGTAGTTCTCTTGGAGGGAGGTTCCTCCTGCACGGTGTCCACCCTTGGGCATTTTTGGGCAGAGCTTCTCTCATCGGCTTCAGCCTCCACGGTCTCAATTAGACCGGCTTATATCAGTGCCTCCTCGGCGTCAGGAATCAGGGTTTGGGAACCCTGTCCCTCTTCAGCCTGGGCCCCTTTCCCTTCATTTCCTTCCTCGATGAAGGTAGAATCACCCCCCACCGGCTTCAAGGGAAACACCCCAACATCCTTAGTGGATAATATGGCTTGACGGTTGTGATGTACCCGATTTCTTGGCGCCCGACAAAACCTTTGGGAAAATTTTTGTGAAAAAAAGATTTTTTTGGAATGAGATTAATCTTTATCGGACTTTGAAAAATCAACGGAGTCGCCACGCCATTTTAGTTTAGGGGCCAAAACTTTGAAAAATGCCCAAAATTAGAGAAATGAGTCCAGAGGTCACGTTACATTCCTGGAAGAACGTTTGGCGTTCACCCGGAATGCCTCGTATGACGAGTCTTCCATACTCGAAACTTTTTGTGTGTGTGTGCGTGTGTTTTGAAAAAGATTTTGAATAAAAAGGGTTGTCTGGAAATAAAAGAAGTTTAAGGGACTGGACTGTAGGGGTGTTCACGGTTCGAATTGGTCCGGATTTTATCAAAATTTCAAAAAAACAGGACCAGATCAATTGTTCGGTTCTGCCTAAATTCAGGACCAGGATCAGACCATTACATTACAGGACCAGTCACATTGGTCCGGTTCCAATGGTTCGGTCCATGTCCGGTTCCATCGGTTTCACAAGTTACACTACTATATATTTTTTCTAAAGATAAAACTTGCAACAGCTATTTTTTTCATGAAACCAAAATATAGGACGATTACATAAACAAAGTTCAAATAAAAATATTCAGACATACAGAAAATTAACTGAAATAGAGAAACAAAAGAGAAAAACATAAACATGATTTAGGCCCTAATA
The DNA here is from genome assembly GCA_022495995.1 of Adenophora triphylla var. japonica. Taxonomy (NCBI): domain Eukaryota; kingdom Viridiplantae; phylum Streptophyta; class Magnoliopsida; order Asterales; family Campanulaceae; genus Adenophora; species Adenophora triphylla. The sequence goes on from JAFEMH010002692.1 coordinate 248,923, forward strand.
ACTAAATTCAGATGCAAAATTGTAAGAAAATTGAAAATACGAGTAGATTGGAGGTAGAGACCGAGAAAATAACATCAAAATCTCATTAAATCATTACCTTTTATTGGAGATTTGAGAGGCAAAATAATAGAGTAATGATGTTCTGCAATCTCGAATGACAAAACAGATCTGTGTCGTAGATTAATTACTTTCATTACAGCTGCGCCGTCGGTAGAGATCGATGGTGGTGCCGTGGTTGGACAGCTGAGTCAAAATCAGGGCGCCGCCATAGAAAATCAATTTGATTTCTAGGGTTGATAATTGAGATGAGAGAAAGAAGAGAGAGAGAGAGAGGGATAGAAAACCAAAGGGCGAAAATGAAAGAGATATGATAGGGTTAGGGTTTTTGTAAACTTGTAATGTTGCTGGATGGATAAGGTCACAGCAAAATTATTTTATTTTTTTTGGAAATTAGGAATTTGAAATTATGAATAAATATATATATATATATATATATATATATATATATATATATATATATATATACATATATATATATATATTATACATAATATATACATAATCGGTCCGGTCCGGGTTCGGTCCAGGACCATATATATTTTTTCAAAAACCAGGACCAACCCAAATAATCGGTTCCATATAAATTTGGGACCAGAACCAAACCAATTCTATTGGATTGGTCCGGTTTTTATTGGTCTGGTCCGGTTTTATCGATCCGGTCCGATCCGTCAGTTTTTTTGTTAAGCCCTACTAGACTGGAAAACAGTTTGAAAAAATAGTGACTAAACTGGAAAACGACAAAAATTGGAAAACTGTTTGCAGATGACAATGTCATCCGCGTGGATGAGTTTGCAGTGCAATATCAACCGCGCGGATAGGGCTGCAGTGTAACGACCCTAACCCTAGGCCCTAATTTTAATATCATATTGTGTGCTTTTAATATTTTCGTTAATATTACGTGTCCATTTTTATATACTTGATTTATTATATTAGGATAAATGATAAGAAAATAAATTAATGTTCTAAAGGAAAATATAAAAAATAGAAATTTGATAAAGAGTATGAGGAGGTTAAATTGAATTGATTAAATAATGAGAAATATGGGGGTTTCATTTAAATGGTTTAATTGGGTGAAAGCCTTGGTAGGGTGGAGGGGGGGCCATGAACCTTTCCCCTAAATTCCTCATTCTTTCCCCTCACAAGTCAACACCACACCATACCTCCCATGCTCTCCCTTTTCTCTTCCCATACTTTTCCCCTTACTTCTCTAACCTCCCCATCCTTCTTCTTCATTCTTTTCTTATTTTCTCCATGGAAGCTCTCCATGGAAGCATCCTTCCCAAGTCCTTGGAGAAGTCCATCCTTCTCCATTTTCAAGTCCAAGAGTACTTTTGTGTTCGGGGTGAAGAGAGGAGCACATCTAGCTAAAAGAATCTCCATTTCATTCCATGCTTGCTAGGTGAGTTATTATGACCCTTCCCTTCATTAAATGCTCATGAACTCTTAATGTTGTTCTTGTTAATATGATGGTTGTTTAATGATTTGGAACTATTCTTGGAGTTGAGAAAGTTGGAAATTTACATAAAATGAAGTTAAGGTTCATAAAAGTGGATTTAGGGTGTAAGAAATGGGTGAAGTTAGTTTTAGAAGATTTAACTTGAAATGTGTTAGTAAAATGGGTCAGTGTCATGAGAAAGGTTGTTGTTCATGAAAGTAGTAAATCAATAGAAGTAAATGGATTAAATGGATTAAATGGAAATCTTGAAAATTAGTAGTAAATTGGGTGGAAAATCAAGTGGAAATGATCTAGGTGTGGGACTTGATACCTTGGAGATTTAATGAGTTGGAAGTAAGTAACAAAGTTAGAAATTTCCTTTAGGTTTATAACTTAGAATGCACTTGGTGGAAAATTTGGATTCTTGGGGGAATTGTGATTGTTGCTGCTGTTGTTACCTGTTCTGGGCCGAGGCACGAGTCGTTCCCCTTGGCACGAGTCGTGCCCTTGGCCCAATCGTGACCACGAGTCGTGCCTATGAGGCCAAATCGTTCTGGGTAGTTTATGGGGAATGAGCACGAGTCGTGCCCTCAAGCACGAGTCGTGCCATGTAGGAGTCACGAGTCGTGACTTGAAAAAAAGGAAGCCGTGCCTTGGTTGGGGACGCCTGAATCAGTGAAAGGTCAAAAGGGCACGACGAGTCGTGCCCTGGCCTGGTTTTTCACATCAACTTTAGAGCTGTTCAAGCCTAATCAAACTAGAACCAAAATGAAATCTCTTTAACCTAGATTAAAGTAGAATACCTTGGCCTTACAATGACATCTTAAGTGATCAAAATGGAATTGGGGAAGTACTTTAAATGTTGCTTGGAAAACGCTAGTTAACCTAGTTTGGTAACTTGACAAAGATAATCCCAACTTGGTAGATTTAACTTAGACCTTTAAAGAGGCTATGTATTATGATATAATGACCTTGTAGAATGGATTGATGATACTTCCTTGCCTTACTTGAGTTCATATACATTGTTTATATCATGCATAGTGTGTTGAATAACTGTTGCACTATGATATTGGTTGGACATGAGTATATTTTACCATGTGGCTATGTTGTTTATCCCCTTTGTGGATTTATATGTCAAGTATCTATTATGTGCTTGATAATTTGTTAATCAGCTGATGTTTGGGGGTATAACATAATACGATCAATTATGGAAGTGTGACCTAATGTGATCTGATTATGTTATACCTGTGACCGTCCCCTCCTGTGGCCACAGGTTGGGGTTATAGCATCTGTAGTGAGCCAAAAGCCTTACAGAGTTGCTACTATCTTATTTGGTTCCCTGAAAAACGGGTCTTATAAGATGTAAGTATTGCTTAAACAGCTCACTGTAAGATTGGAGTATTATTATACCCAATGTTGTACGACTAATGTTCAGACGGGAAAAGGTAAACCAAGGTAATGTAAGGTGTTTACAGCTTTTCCAATGTGTTGTATGCAACTTGTTATGTGTTGCATCTTATATGGCATATTGCTGCATTCATAATAGCTTGCTGAGATTTATTCTCACCCCTCTCCCTTTAATGTTTTAGATTCCGAGACAGGCGAACCGGCCAAGTAAGGGCGGTGAGGAGTTTGGAAGTAATATTTTGGGACTTGTCGGGGTATGATTAGGTTGGCGTAGAAAGGGTATTTTGGTATAATTCATTTAATGAGTTGTAATTATAAACTTTAATTTTATGTTATAACCAATGTCTTTTTGTAACTAAAATAGTTTCTTACTTTCAAAGTTAGTCAACTATTTCTCCATTGTGAAAAGGTGTAGAGTCATTTTGAAATGGTTATAGCAATTATATTTATGTTTGAAAGTTAAATAAAAGTTTTAAAAGTTTAGGATAAATTGGGTTGGTTTGAGGATGCTCCAGCTCGGGACACGTGTAGGTTCCGGGTCGGGGTCCTCACAGTTGGTATCAGAGCTCGGTTAGAGTTCTCGGGTAGAGTCTAGCTGAGTGAGAGTGTGCGATAACTTACGTCGAGTGTTTAATGCAGGAGTTTGTTCAATGACAGAAAATAATAATGACCAACCCAAGGATCAAGGAAATGTGAGCAATATGGAGAGATAGATTCCTCCACAATCATTTGAGGTATATTACCTGTCTCCGGAGTTAGGGGTCATACTTTTATAAATTCCCGTTCATTTCGTTCTCATGTGGCATTACATTTCATTTTTAATTGCATAAATGGCCCGAGAGTTGCCTTATGTACTGGAGGTTCTACTCCGATGGAAGAGTACCTCGAATCATCCTTGATTATCATGGTAGTTGTGATTAAGTGGGCATGGATTGCCGGTGGATATGGTAGATATACCAATCCGTGAATTATTGTTATATTGACCTGAATTGATTGAGTAGTTGTTGTGTTTGGGGAGGACTGTCGCAAGAAGCGAGTCTCCTTATCTATGTTTGATTTGCCTCCGTGTGTGGTTAAGGCGGACAAGTCATTATTTGCTATTATGTCATATGAGCGTAAATGTCGAAGGTATGGCCTAATTAATAGTGGTTTATGGTTGTATAATTGCATGAGTATTTATTCATTGGTGTCTCATGGTGGAGACTAGATATATGAGACTAGTATTGAAAGTTATAGTCTAAGTGGGATTATATGGTTTATAAGATATCGCGAGTACGAATCCTTATAAAACTGACATATATTTGCCGTATGTACTATAAGTATATCCTCTAAGAAGAGATTGATTGTATTATTGCTACTAATTTGAGTAGGAAATCAGATATTCTTGTAGCTGATATCACCCTATAAGTTGACTAAGTGGTGTTTTCCATGTGAGTTTCAAAATGGGTTTCCATCAGGTATCATGCCAAGAGATTGAGGCTTTGAGTTGAGATGAGGTACTACTTCGGTATTCGGATTCCTATATAGAGGACACTAATTGAGATGATGGAATTGATGATTCAATTTGGGAAATTATTTGAAAAAGAAGATAATTAGCTTAGCGAACCTCCGTAAGGATAAATTAGTACTATATTTAGAAAAGATGATACTTGGTGGTTAATTATAGATTATGGAGATCTCAAATTAGTAACTGTGAAGAATAAGTATTCGTTATCACTTGTTGATGATTTGTATGACTGATTTTAGAAACTAGTAGGATACTCGATGGTTATTAGTTGAATTTTCGGGGTGTTATAAGTACAGTGAATATTTGTTGTAAGGATATACTTAAGATAACAATTGTATCTAGTATGACGTTTTGACTTGTGGTTGTGTATTAGATATGGAGAGGTAAGGAGGGTAAATGTGAAGAAGTATAATAGATGTAGTTATTGGTGACTTATAGGATCAACTTCAGGAATTGGTAATATATGTATATAGTTTGTTTTGAGAAACGATCATCATTAGTTGAGAATATAAAATGAGGATAAATCTTATTGGAAGGCAGGATACTTTAGGATGATTACACCCTGTATGTTGACTTAGTTGTGTGACTCATATGAGAGATTGGTGTGATGCTTGGGAAGGTATTGACGTTATGCGGATTTTGAGTTGTTGATGGTTATCAAGAGGTAAGTCAGTTTACACTGTTAATGTTTAATTGCAATTTGGGGATGATTGATCTATGTGAGTTTCAATTATATTTTCTTATTAGGAGATCATGGTAATTGATAGGAAACTTGATGTATGCAATACGTTGTTACTAAGTACAATACCAATATCAAAGGTAGGGAATAGATGACTCAAATTAAGTAAAAGTGTTGAATATTCAACTTGAGGAATTATTGATTTGAGGATGATTTACCAAGTTTATAATCTTAAGGAATGTTTTAGTGTTATTTATCGGAGATAGTAATAAAATTGCGAGATTGTGTTTTCTTATAGAGAATTTAACTGAGTATAAATATTATGAGTGGTGGCTACACTATAAATAGAAGTCAAACAAGAATATTATGATAGGATTGTTTTAAATGTGCTTTAAAACTTTGGATTGTATATTGAACTTCGGTATGAGCAATTGTGCCCTTCGGGGATATTTGATTTAATAAGGTCAGTAAACCGTTTTTGTGTACATTAAAATCTGTGAGTAATTTAACTATCTACCACTGGTATGGGACGGTTGTAGATAATTAAATCACTCGAGTTATTTTTGTTAGCTTATCAATCTTTTGAAATTTCTTAAAATTGTGAGTGGTTTAGTTAATTAAAACTGGTATGGGACAGTTTTAAATAAATAAACCATTCGAGTCTCATTGGATCTCTTTTTATCTAACCTTTGAAATTCTGAAAGATGTTGTAATTTTTAGAAAGACTTGATATTCTAAAGATATAATTTGTACAGAAGCAAGTAGAAAGGCAACCTAGTTCCTCTATAATGATTAATTGTATTAAAGTTTTGATCCGAGAAATGATTTGATAAATTGTGGAGTTATTAATGTGGAGGTCGCGGTAGACTCGGTTTTGTATTGGAGTTGGATCGGCTCCGTTGTGGGCGGCCAACCATTTGATTTGAATATTGATCTGTCACTAGACCTGAACATACTTGGAACATTGAATTGTGAAATATGGTCAATTAATATTCCGTTCGTGAATCAGGGTCTTATTAGCATGTCCATAATTATTATTCCATGGGCAATTGTTTAATGTTGTATTATGAGAACTGCGGATAAGATAATTGAATTAACTAGTTTCAAGTGAGTCGAGACATAAGGTGGTTTGAGCACAAATGTGGAAATAGAATTTTGACGTTGGAAGATTTGTCAGAACATTTAGAGTTCTAGATTGGACTTGAGAGTATTATCACGATGGATTTTGTGATTGAGTTACCTTGGAAGTAAAAAGGGTATGTTGTTTTGTTTATAGAAAGTTGAGTTGTAGTTCCTACTCATTATATAGGAATATAGTGATGAGATTCTTTGATCAAGTCCTCATATATGTTAGGGGATAGTTTGATGGTATAAATCTCATATTATTAAATGGATTGGATAGACATCAATTGGGGAAGGTCCTTTTGGGATGTATGAATGCTATTAAGTTTAACCTTGGGAAAAATTTGAGAAATCGTTACTTATTGTTGAGGATATGATATGGGCATGTACAATGGATGTTAGTAGCCGATAGGAAGTATGGTTACCAGTGGTTGGGTATGTATAATATCAGTTATCATTCTAGCATTGAGATAAAACCTTATGAGGTGTGGTTCGGGAAGAAAATATCGATCTCTAATTTGTTGGGGTGAGGTGAGTGAAGCAAGGCCTAAGGTAAATTGGCGCCAAAGTTTGTTAAGCCATTTGAAGTTTTAAAAAAGGGTTGGTGATTTGACTTAGAGACTGGCTTGGAGCAGCTTATAGAGTATTTGGAATTTTAAAAGTAATATCGTATTGTAATTGGTGACATAAGTTGTAATACTTTTATTTAGTTATATTTTATTGAGGTCGTGAAACTTCGGGCTAGTGATATCTGTTTGGTATTCTTGGAACATTAAGTTATAATATCGTATTATTAATGGAATTAGGAATTTTGGGAAAGAATCATAACATTGAAGAGACTATTTTGGGAATTGAAGTCTGGGGTATATATAAGTAACCGAGGCGGGTTAAATATTTAGGTAAGTGGCAGTCAAATTCGGGACGAATTTTCTTTAAGGGGGAGTGAGTGTAACGACCCTAACCCTAGGCCCTAATTTTAATATCATATTGTGTGCTTTTAATATTTTCGTTAATATTACGTGTCCATTTTTATATACTTGATTTATTATATTAGGATAAATGATAAGAAAATAAATTAATGTTCTAAAGGAAAATATAAAAAATAGAAATTTGATAAAGAGTATGAGGAGGTTAAAATGAATTGATTAAATAATGAGAAATATGGGGGTTTCATTTAAATGGTTTAATTGGGTGAAAGCCTTGGTAGGGTGGAGGGGGGGGCCATGAACCTTTCCCCTAAATTCCTCATTCTTTCCCCTCACAAGTCAACACCACACCATACCTCCCATGCTCTCCCTTTCCTCTTCCCATACTTTTCCCCTTACTTCTCTAACCTCCCCATCCTTCTTCTTCATTCTTTTCTTATTTTCTCCATGGAAGCTCTCCATGGAAGCATCCTTCCCAAGTCCTTGGAGAAGTCCATCCTTCTCCATTTTCAAGTCCAAGAGTACTTTTGTGTTCGGGGTGAAGAGAGGAGCACATCTAGCTAAAAGAATCTCCATTTCATTCCATGCTTGCTAGGTGAGTTATTATGACCCTTCCCTTCATTAAATGCTCATGAACTCTTAATGTTGTTCTTGTTAATATGATGGTTGTTTAATGATTTGGAACTATTCTTGGAGTTGAGAAAGTTGGAAATTTACATAAAATGAAGTTAAGGTTCATAAAAGTGGATTTAGGGTGTAAGAAATGGGTGAAGTTAGTTTTAGAAGATTTAACTTGAAATGTGTTAGTAAAATGGGTTAGTGTCATGAGAAAGGTTGTTGTTCATGAAAGTAGTAAATCAATAGAAGTAAATGGATTAAATGGATTAAATGGAAATCTTGAAAATTAGTAGTAAATTGGGTGGAAAATCAAGTGGAAATGATCTAGGTGTGAGACTTGATACCTTGGAGATTTAATGAGTTGGAAGTAAGTAACAAAGTTAGAAATTTCCTTTAGGTTTATAACTTAGAATGCACTTGGTGGAAAATTTGGATTCTTGGGGAATTGTGATTGTTGCTGCTGTTGTTACCTGTTCTGGGCCGAGGCACGAGTCGTGCCCCTTGGCACAAGTCGTGCCCTTGGCCCAATCGTGACCACGAGTCGTGCCTATGAGGCCAAATCGTTCTGGGTAGTTTATGGGGAATGAGCACGAGTCGTGCCCTCAAGCACGAGTCGTGCCATGTAGGAGTCACGAGTCGTGACTTGAAAAAAAGGAAGTCGTGCCTTGGTTGGGGACGCCTGAATCAGTGAAAGGTCAAAAGGGCACGAGTCGTGCCCTGGGGCATGAGTCGTGCCCTGGCCTGGTTTTTCACATCAACTTTAGAGCTGTTCAAGCCTAATCAAACTAGAACCAAAATGAAATCTCTTTAACCTAGATTAAAGTAGAATACCTTGGCCTTACAATGACATCTTAAGTGATCAAAATGGAATTGGGGAAGTACTTTAAATGTTGCTTGGAAAACGCTAGTTAACCTAGTTTGGTAACTTGACAAAGATAATCCCAACTTGGTAGATTTAACTTAGACCTTTAAAGAGGCTATGTATTATGATATAATGACCTTGTAGAATGGATTGATGATACTTCCTTGCCTTACTTGAGTTCATATACATTGTTTATATCATGCATAGTGTGTTGAATAACTGTTGCACTATGATATTGGTTGGACATGAGTATATTTTACCATGTGGCTATGTTGTTTATCCCCTTTGTGGATTTATATGTCAAGTATCTATTATGTGCTTGATAATTTGTTAATCAGCTGATGTTTGGGGGTATAACATAATACGATCAATTATGGAAGTGTGACCTAATATGATCGGATTATGTTATACTCGTGGACTGTCCCCTCCTCCGCGGCCACAGTTCAAGGTTATAGCATCTGTAGTGAGCCAAAAGCCTTACAGAGTTGCTACTATCTTATTTGGTTCCCTGAAAAACGGGTCTTATAAGATGTGAGTATTGCTTAAGCAGCTCACTGTAAGATTGGAGTATTATTATACCCAATGTTGTACGACTAATGTTCAGACGGGAAAAGGTAAACCAAGGTAATGTAAGGTGTTTACAGCTTTTCCAATGTGTTGTATGCAACTTGTTATGTGTTGCATCTTATATGGCATATTGCTGCATTCATAATAGCTTGCTGAGATTTATTCTCACCCCTCTCCCTTTAATGTTTTAGATTCCGAGACAGGCGGACCGGCCAAGTAAGGGCGGTGAGGAGTTTGGAAGTAATATTTTGGGACTTGTCGGGGTATGATTAGGTTGGCGTAGAAAGGGTATTTTGGTATAATTCATTTAATGAGTTGTATTTATAAACTTTAATTTTATGTTATAACCAATGTCTTTTTGTAACTAAAATAGTTTCTTACTTTCAAAGTTAGTCAACTATTTCTCCATTGTGAAAAGGTGTAGAGTCATTTTGAAATGGTTATAGCAATTATATTTATGTTTGAAAGTTAAATAAAAGTTTTAAAAGTTTAGGATAAATTGGGTTGGTTTGAGGACGCTCCAGCTCGGGACACGTGTAGGTTCCGGGTCGGGGTCCTCACATGCAGTCTCAATATTTTACAGTTTCTTAATCAGTCACTGTAATTTTCAGAAACTTAACTGGATTTACAGGACTTAACTGGAAACTGTAACGGGAAAAACAGGAAATAAAGGGATGTTTGGATTTTTGGCATCCATGCTTGTCCTCTCTTTCCCTAGACTTTGATTAGTGGTCATTAGTGATGAATTCACTTAATCAAGCCATCACGGGGGTACATTAGGACTTTTCAAGCATTTCATTTGCTAAGGAAAAAAAAAGGGGGGGGGATTTTGACATGAAAAGTAAATTAACAAGAAAATTAGGTCAAGATGTATCAACTTTATAGGAAGATCTCTAAGGTGGTCACAAGAAGGACCATCCTTGAGGCATATACTCAAGTGTATCTCATACATCTTATGTGACCTAAATATGTAAGTCTTAAGAATGTTCATCCATGGAAAAGGTTCTAACGTGAACATCTTAGACTATGGGGGGGACATTTACAAGTAAATAAACAATGTACACCATTTGAAATGATCATCTATGGAGATTGACTCCAAGATGATCATATTTTAGGTCAAGAAAGCAAGTAAAGACTAGTTAATGTAAAAAAGGGGACAAGGGAAATACATAATAAAACTGTGAACCCTTGTAGAGAATCATCCATTGAGATGAACTCCATGGAGATCCTCTTGGATCCTAGGACAAAGGAGGAGGGGACATGAGCAACAAGTAAGTAAGTAAGACTATATCATTTAAGCATGAATTGTATGCATGAATGAGGAGGATTTAAGGAGGGAGAGTGAGGTTTTACCAATGATTGTACCCTAATTCTTGGATTAGTGTTTAGGGTGTGAGTATTTCAAGGTTTGTGTTTGGTTTGGTAGTGGATTTGGTGTGGGATTTGGTGTTGAATTTGAGTGATGGGAGTGTTTAAGGCTATTTTGAGAGTGAATTTCGGCAGAGTAACAGTAGGAAATGGATTTTCTTGGCTTCTTGAAACTGAGGGGGGAAGGGCTGTATTTATAGGTTGGCCAGGGTACAATCTTATCCACGTGGATGACTTTGAGGCTACAATCTCATCCGCGCGGATGGGATCAACAGTGTGCCTGTTTTTTGCAGAAAGTTGTTTTGGCTGTTCTCCCTTGGTCAATATTCTCTTCTTTCTTGGAAATGACACATTTCCAGTGAGGTCCTAGGCTTTTTTGTTATTCCTAAGAGGTCCTTCCTCATTCACATTGTCTAAATAATGTCCGAAATGCCCCTAAATGATTATAAATCATAAAATTGAGCTGACGGAACACTAACGACCCAGATTTGGGCACTTACAACGGTGTACATCGTCATCCCGTCTCTTGGTTTGAGCCGAGGAACAAGACGTCCTCCTCCTCAACTTCATCAATTCCTGGGGGTCAAGTAGTTCCTCTGACATCTTTCTTTCTTGCTCGGTCGTAAGATCTACAAGGACGAGAAAGAACAGTTAGTAAAATTATGAGGAAGAACAAAAGCAAAATAAAAATTATACAAGTATAAAAGACGAGGAAGGACGATATTTACAACCGACGACGCCATCCTCGGCAAGACATCTGTCTTTATATAACTTGCAGACATCACATTCATCATGGAATACCAGACCGGGATGCACCCTCCAGTCCAGAAATTTGTTCCCCCTCACAACTGGAACCATAGGCACTAGGCCGTCTAAGGGGCCTGGCATGACCCCGGCCTAAACGTAATATCTCTTATCGGTCTCCAAAGTATGCCAACACAGAGTGCCTACCTCGGCGAACTCCCTCAGTCTCTCAACCAATTGGGCACTCCACTCAGGCCTTCATACCTGCTCGGGCACACGTGGGTACTTCGAGGGAAAGGGAAACTCCCAGCCTTGTCGGCTCTCCACCCTAACGACATGGTTATTCCACCCGGATACCTTACTAGATATGGGCTAGATAAGTTTTGGTTGATTTGGGTTGCTCATTGTCACCACAAGCCTCGTATCCTCCTTGTAATTCACGGTATAAAAATGGTGAAATGCATACTGACAAGGCTCAAAGCCTAAACTATGACAAAGGACAATAAAGCCGGTGAAAAACCTCACGACGTTGGCACCTAGCATAGCCGGCATGGCTTGCATATCCTCAAGGAATTGGTTTATGAAGGGGTCAAAGGGAAGACGGAGGCCCAATTGAAACAATTTATAATAGAAATGGACGTGATTCAGACTGTAGTAAAAGTCAACTATGGCTTCCTCGGTCTTAAGGTGAACACCGGGGAAGTAACTAAGTCGAAACTCTCACCTCAATACCCCATACCTAGAATGGAGTTCCTCTATCATGGATTCCCCTGCTCTTATGGGTTTAGGTCTAGTGGTATAAGTCCTACCTCGGCCTGATCCACCCCGGCCTCTACCTCGGCCTCCAGATTGAGCTCCTTCGGTAAAATCATCTACGATCCTCCCAGAAGTCGAGGGACCAATAGGACGAGAAACACCACTTCCTCTTCCCTCATGGCTGTACAAATAAAAGAAGGGTCAAAATATGACAAAGGCAGACTTAAAGACGAGTACGGGGAAGCATCCATACTCGCCCTACTAGTTAAAACCGAGGAGGGATCCTTACCCAATAATGGAGAACGCTCCAAATGGTCAGACTTCAAATAATAGAGGTTAATATGGTCAAGAATCTCAGTCCAACCTTGGAATAGCACAACGTTGGAAGATTCCACGTCATGTCGGTCTATCCTAAACCGACTAGGATAACCGACGTCGATAATAGGAGATTGGTAACTCGTCAAAATCTCCCCTATCTCGTTCAAACTCAACATCATCCATGGCCCATCGATTCTCGGATAAATCATAAGATTTTGGGTGTGGTAACAATACAAGGCGTTTGGGTTGATTCTCCAAGTACGGGCCATGGCTACGAACTAGGAGGGTATAAGATTGGTTCAAGAAATTTTTCAAGAAAAGCTTCAAGAACAACAATGGCGGTTTTGAATAAATCCACCAAGAACAATACCAAATCCCAGAAATTACGAAGTAAAATGCAGAAAATAGATAAAAAGTAAGGAATTTATACTTGAATCTGTTGGGTTTTATGGGTCCATGCGCAGCGGAATTAGCATCTAAATAACACAAAACCCAAGAGCCCTAGGATCCGTTCTATACGATTAAATTGAATTCCTATGAAATAGAATTTACCAACCTTAATTGCTTTCCGTTCTTGAGCTATCGAACAATTTATCAATGTGATTTTGAATCACAAACTTCGATCTTCAAAAACTTGAATCTTCAGATTAGAACTCTAGGCCTTGATCGTTGTACGAGCGAAGACCCTCTAGTAGTATCCACACCTTTGAATGAACCAAGAACGGTTCTTGAGGATTGCTAGATCCTTAAACCTTAGAAAGAAATTTTGAGAAACCTTTATTGTGATTTTTCTTTTAGAAAATTCGGCAGTTTTTTGGCTGTTCACAGACTCATATTTATACTACTATAGTATTAATATTTGTGCCCTAATCGTATTAAAAAACTAGGTTGTAAACCGCCTCTGGCAAGATATGTCGCGCGATCGCTGGCCGCCTCTGGGCAAGATCTGTCGCGCGATAACTTATGCCAGATGAGGAACTCTCAATTTTCTTTCTTTAGTTTAACCAATTCATTCTAGTTGTGTGTGACCCAATAGGATTATATTATGTTGTCAATGAGCCCGATCATATCGACCCTCATAAAACATAAGCGGACTCTAGCAAGCCATTATGTCTACCCAATTAATATAACGTAAGAGTTCACGTTTCCAATGGTACACTTTCATTTCTCCCTTTGTCTCACGATGTTATATTGAACACAAGTCATGGTCCACGTCAACTTGCATTTGTTCAATGCTTTCTCGATATTGAGTATAATGATAATCCAATCGCATTGGGGTATGGCCATACACTTTCATCATTATCACTCATCGAGGGGCCCAAGCAAAACGTCTCTCTTTCGAGAGACAAATTCCATCTTGACTTATCATCCTTCCCATCATGAATCCGATCATGTCAAAGATAGCCTTTATAAATATCGTGTTAAGATATCGTTTGACTAAAATCAAACATAACTTTCATCATATGTAAGGTCATGATAATCTCAGGTCTAGGGACTAAATGAAGTGACCATATGAGATTTAATTATGACATTTGACCATGACATAAATCTCATACTGTCAAGTCCAAATCACTTGTTCTCCAACAAGTACCCATAAATTTAATGTGCATCTCTATGCATATAATCATCATATGATCATCCATTAACATTTATACTAATTATTCACTTAATAATTAGGGACAGAGATTATTACAAATAAATATGCAAAACATATAATAATCAAATAATAAACTTTTTTCATATAATAATAAATAATGTCAATATATAAGTATATCAACTATAGGCCTAGGTCATAACACTAACATAATCAAAGGTTGATGGTTGAAAACCATGAACAAATCAAGCAAAAGGAACATAAATTGACCAAGAAATCGAAGGCAAATTGGCGATTTTGAAGCTTATAATTTCTCTCTCAAATACGAAGGGTGATAAAAGAATAGAAATAAAGGGGGTTTTAGCTTTTATACCCAAATATGAAATGGGTATGAGTCAAAAGCCGGGTAAAGGGGTGTAAGTACCCAAATTCGGATCGTTAAAATCCGTTAGAAGTTAACCGAAATCCGTTAATTGGTCATTTCCATGTTAATCGGAACCCGTTAAACTCCCCGTTCTCAAGCCAACGAGACGTTCCGGGACTGCCCCGTGCATCCCAACGTCAAAGCGTACTCAACACACGTTATCCCACGTAAAAGTACAGCTTTTTTAAAAAAACGCACTTTCCGACACTTTTTGGGGGCCTTTCGGACATTTTTCGGACAGTTATTTAAAAAACGGATAAAACCAGGAATAACGAGACGAAAATCCTAGCCTAGGTGAGTCACAGGGGCACGTGGTACGCATGCCAAGGCCCTCCAATCAACATCAATCAGATTTCAAAGGGAAAAGACCAAAATGCCCCTGAGATTGAGTGACAGTCCGCACGGACTGTTTTACAAAAAAATCAAAATTGCCAATAAGTCCTCCAATTTTTCAAAATACCAAAAAACCTCCCCAAATTGAGGAAAAGTCCGTCCAGACTGTTTTACAAAATCACCCTATAAATACAAGGGCTTTCAAAACATTTCAAGAAAAAAAAATATTAACCATTTTCACCAAAGCCCACGGCATGAACCATTTCTACCCTCTCCCGAGCCCCATTTTACCTCGATTTGCGTGAAAACCTTATTTTTCAACCAAACACGAACCAAACAAACTCGAAACACCCTTTCAAACACTACACCATATCCCGTATACGTCAACCGAGCCAAAAGAGTCAACCCCTAGCCATAGGTAACACTCTCTCTCCCTAAACACTCGTTCCGTCTCGGTTTATGCGTCAAACACTATAACCGTTCCGGTCAAAAATCCTTGAAATGTAGACGTAACGCCATCTACAGGGTCCGATACGTTTTAGTCCAAGATCATCTTCTCTCCCGTAAGAGAAGTAATCTCGGTTTAAAACGGCGTTCCGGCCCCGTTCTTTACGTTTATGTCATTTACGGTCCGGATCGTTTGATCCGTCGATTTGCAACTTTATAGTCCGAACCGTTTGGTTCGTGATAGTCATTTACAAAGTTCGGATCGTTTGATCCGTTGATATTGTCATTTAAATTACGCAACTTTACAAGTCTGAGCCGTTTGGCTCGTTGATCGCACCTTTAATGTCCGGATCGTTTGATTCCGTTGATACCGCATTTTAAATACTGTCATTTACAAGTTCGAGCCCTTTGGCTCGTGATAGTATTTACTTATCAAAGTCCGAGTCGCAAAACGATTCATTGATCGCATATCGTTTAATGCCTTTTTTCATAAAATCACTAACAATGTAATGTCCGGTTCAAAATCGGAGTTCGTCATTCGAACTCTGTTTCAAAACGCGCAAAAGTGACGTTTGGCATCCAAACGATCATCTTTAAACTCAAAACTTGATGTTTGACATTCAAACGCTCTTTTCTTAAAAGTCAACATTTGACACTTAAGCTAAAGATTCAAACTCATCACTCGCACCCTTTTTTCTAAAAAACTCCAAAACCGACGTTTGTCATTCAAACGCTCGCTTTTTCCAGGAATCATAAAATCAACGTTTGACATTCAAACCAAGATTAAGCTTGTCATTCAAGCCCCCATTTTCAAAATGCAAACACACACACACACACAATTTCGATAAAGGTAGAAAGACTCGTCATACGAGGCGTTTCGGGTGATCTCAACATACTCTTCCCGTAACGTAACGTGACCTCTGAACCTAACAATCTCCGGTACTAAAAGCCATTTTCAAAGTTTGGGCTCAAAATACAAAACGACACGTTTTCAAAAAGCCATTTCCTAAGTTTGGGCTCAAAATACAAAACGACACGTTTTCAAAAATCCATTTCCAAAGTTTGGGCTCAAAATACAAAACGACACGTTTTTCAAAGTCATTTCCAAAGTTTGGGCTCAAAATACAAAACAACACGTTTTTCAAAGCCATTTTCAACGTTTGGTCTCAAAATACAAAATCGCGTGGCGACTCCTCTCCTTCTCGAAAGCGAGGTCCCAAACACCGCGAAAGACAACCGCTCGCGCGCAGCCCGCGCGATCCGGGTAATTTCAAGGAGCGCCGTCTCTTCCTTGCAACTAATGTTCTAAAGGGTTCCCAAGGCGAATATCAGACCTCGATATCCGCGCCCATCATTGTCGATTTAACTGGTGGATAATGAAGCGTCTTATGACACGTAAGAGTCCGTTCGTATTCATTTAAACCGAGGTATATCACCACTTCCTCCTTGGCATAGCCGAGCTAGGAAGTCGGGGGCCACTGAATAGTATAAACCGAGGTACGAACGTGGATCAGGGCTATTAATGAATTGGACCCAAAATATAATCCATACAAGTCTCAAGTACGACAAATGGAGTGGGCTTTCCCTACCTTTGCTCGCTTTGCTTCCTCGTCATTCCCACTATTTCGACATATATATATATATATATATATAGCAGACCGATTAATGAATAAAGCACAACAATTATACATGCCGACCAGGTATCATCTCATATGCGAGCAAGACATTCAACAATACCGACCAAGGTTTCATCAAAATACGAGGAGTTCCCTCCTCGGTCTCCATATAGAACAAGGAAATGAGCTTCCATATCCTCACTCTCCACTTACTTGGCGTCAACTCAAGCCGACCAAGCAACTTATGCCGAGGAGTTCGCCTCAAAGGCGCACGTGCAAAATACATTATTTAATACTACTCAAATAAGGACTGTGAAGAGTTATAATCCCACTAGGATTGTAACCACTTTTCACACGAATTTCTATTGAACATGGATTCTACAATGCCATAAATATCTTTGATTAGATTGATCATGAAAAACTTTATGGAATGGAATGGAATGGAGGTAGTAATATAATCAACTAAAATCTCACATTCCAAGAAATGTTGGGAAAAGGTAGTACTAAAGTATAAAATCAAGGGCTTTGAACATAAATTTAACAATGCTATATTATTAATATTGTAAATTATATAGTCGTACGAATGCTTTATCAAATACACCGTATCATTTTCTTGCTTTTTACCTTTTGTAAAGTTGCTCTTAAAGAAAAAAAAGAAGAAAAAGAAAAAAAAAAAGGTAAATGGAAAAGTGTGATCTAGCAACGATTATTGATCCACAAAGTAGATCATATATATATGAAATGTACTATTTTGTGCAATAATATTTGTATTGTCCCTGCACTGCATGATGGCTAATTTAACCTTTTGTTTTGCTTTAGGGAACATTATTTATTTCCTTCAGAAAAGAAATAAAAAGGAACAAAATTAAAGCAATAAATTGGCTGTGTTTAAAAGTTTTTTTTTTTTGATAAAAAATGGATAAAAAAAATGGGGAAATGGTAAATTAGAATTCAAAGTTTAGGGTGTGTCAATAGGAGTCTGATTTTTCAGTTTTGTTAATTTAGAATACAAAGTTAACAATGTTAGTTTAGGGTTTTGATGGAATTGTTAGAAAAATTAAATATATATATATATATATATATATATATTGGAGTAAATGACGTTAATAATCTATTCCTAAATTAAAGTAATTTTTTTTTAAATAATTAATGTATTTTTTCTTTCTGAAACCATGTATTTTTTCTTTTTCTTTTTTGAAATAAATAATAACTTACATTAATCACATGAATAAGAGTTAATGATAAAGCTCTCCACAATATCTAAATATCTAAAGGCTCATCCCTATATTTAAAAATACAATTCAAATAGAAAAAATTGCAAGAAGGAGTACAAATATAATTATTCATGAGTTTGAGAATAGTATGATTATGATAAGAAAGGAATGGAATGGTCAATGGAATTGAATTTCTTAAGGAATTGAAATGGAAAAAAACTGATCAAACCCCTCCGTTTGGTTGGCACGAAATAAAATAAAATTGTCATTCAATTCCTTGGCAAATTATGTTTGTATTTTTTTTTTTTTTTTTTTTTTGGGGGGTGGGGGTGGAGTAGGTAGGGGATATGCAAAATGAGTAAAAAAATATATTTTTTTCATGAGGGTGGGGGGGTAGGGCGAGTGGATGGGGGAGGGGGTAGGTAGGGAAAAAAAGAAATTTTTTCGTGGGGGTGGGGGGGGATAGGGCGGGGGGGATGGGGGAGGGGGTAGGTAGGGGAAAAAATTTGTGGGGGTGGGGGGGGGGGGGGGCAGGGCTGGATGGGGGGAGGGGGTAGGTAGGGGAAAAAAAATTCGTGGGGGTGGGTAGGGGGTAGGGGTGGTTTGGGTTTGGGGGTATTTTGGTCAAAAAAAAAATTTTTTTTTTTCCATTTCCGAAGAAATTGGCCATTTCTCTCATATATGGAAGGAATGGCAAATTCCTTCCAAGGAGGGAATTGACCATTGCGTTTGAATGAAAATTTTAAAAATTCTTCAACCAAACAGGTCAAAGGTTTTGGGGGAATGGAATTGGGCATTCCATTCCCCACTTTACCACCAACCAAACGCCTCCTTAGTTTGACAATGTTTTGAAATGACAAACAAATGTATTTCCAAGTGTAATTTGGACACTGCTTTAGATTGATATTAAAAAAAAATACAATCATGAGAGAAAGCAAAATACTCTCAACGGGGAGAGAAATATATATATATATATATATATATATATATATATATATATATATATATATATATATATATATATATATATTAAAGTTGGTGAGGAGGGTTATGGCTTCGCCACGTGGACAAGTTTAGGCAAACTTTTGATTTTGGAGAAGCCAGATCATCACTATCCCAAAATCTATATAACTTTTGGTATTCTTCTTATTAGCTAATACTATTAGTTAATAATAATAGTTATTATATAGGTTAACTATTACTATTAATAGTATTAGTTAACTATAATAGTTACTTTATAAGTTAACTATTACTTAAAAAAATAAAAAAAAATTAACTATTACTATTAATTGTATTAGTTAACTATAATAGTTACTATATATGTTAACTATTACTATTAATTGTATTAGTTAACTATAATAATTACTATATAAGTTAACTATTACTATTAATAGTATTAGTTAACTATAATAGTTACTATATATGTTAACTATTACTATTAATAGTATTAATTAACTATAATAGTTACTATATATGTTAACTATTACTATTAATTGTATTAGTTAACTATAATAGTTACTATATAAGTTAATTATTACTATTAATAGTATTAGTTAACTATAATAGTTACTATATATGTTTACTATTACTATTAATAGTATTAGTTAACTATAATAGTTACTATATATGCTAACTATTATTATAAATAATATTAATTTACTATATAGGTTAAGTAATAGTATTATAGTTACAATATATGTTAACTATTACTATTAATAATATTAGTTAATCATAATAGTTACTATATATATATATATATCAAAGTAGGTCGTTAATAATTTCAATGAGCATTTAGCTTAAAGACGTACTTTTCTCGGGAAGGTTAAGGGTTGGAACCCCCTACATTGTATTTAAAATGTTGTAATTTGAAAAGAAAATAGGTCGTTAGTTTTTTCATTCACTTTGTTAACGTCCATAAAAAATGTTGCATACTGACATAAATTATGACATAAAAAATAAATGACATAAAGTATAAAAATCAAAAATAAAATAGCAAAAATTGCTACATTGTTAGTCACAATGCAATTCCTATTAAACTTATGTGCAACAAAGTTATTAAAATTGAACACAATTTTTCTAACTTTATAAATGTTAATATTTTAATTCATTTATAATATACTTATATTATAAAAAATAAATCATGATATTAGCAAATTAGCTTTCCGTGCGGAGCACGGGTTACCTACTAGTTAACATAAAAGTCATTAATAAATCATATACCATATGATGAATACCATAGAGATAATTGACATGGAAGCACTCGTAGTTTTTGGTACAAATTGCCGCTAAAATAATGTCAGTAATTACCGAAATTACCATGATTGAAGAGAAAATGAAGTAAAATGTCGCCTTGAACTGGAGGTGGCCAAACGGGTTGCCCGGCCCGGCCCGTTTGGCAAAAAACCAGCGGGAGAAACGGATTTAAGCCCGTTTGTCCGTCTCACTAAACGGGCCTAAACCCGGTCCGGCCCAATAAAGCCCTCCAAACCCGCCCGTTTGGTCCGGTTCTAAAGATTCTCGGGATTAAACGGGTTTTTAGTTAAAAAAAAATCGTAAAACGCTTGAAAAATAAAAAAAAAAATAAAAAATAATTTATTATTTAATAAGCTATTTAAAAAAAATATAAAATCACTTATACTTAAGAAAGTTAGTTATTTTATAGATATAACAAAACAATAGTTTATACGGTATCAACAAATAAAAATTATTTAAACTAAATTGTTTTCTAAAATGTATAAATTATACTTTTTAGAAAACAATTTAGTTTAAATAATTTTTATTTGTTGATAAATAGCATATATTTGTTCTTTAAAAATAAATTAAATGAAGTAATAATGTAATCAATTTAATAAATAAACTATAGAAATATTTATTTCATATTTTTTTTGGAAAAATTTTCATTGTCTTCAAATGATACAATTTAAAATTACATAGTATTAAAATAAAAAGTCTTTAAATCTTCAAATGACATGGTTTAAAAATTTAACAAAGTCTTCAAATTTAACATAGTCTTGAAAATAAATGAGTTTTCAAATATTCAAACTAATTATGATTTTCAAATATTTAAATTATTCAAAAAGCTTTAGATATTCAATATTGTTATTGCTTCAATGTCTTTTAATTTGTTGAAATATTTTTCTTCTTCTAGTGTCATTCTCGCAAAAACTTCTCGTTGATATTGTCTTCTTCGAGGCTATCATAATCATCGTCTTCAAGATCCCATAATATGCTTTGTTTTCTCAACTTCATGTCATCCCTGTCCGTTAGATAAATCAATCTATCGATAAAAAAGGGTTTAAGTTGGTTTCGCTTTAACGTCACGTCTCTCCCTGCAGTACTAAAAACAGCCCCCGATGCAATCGTGGACACCGGAGGGGTAAGTAGATCACGTGTCATCACCGAAATAATATGATAAATATTAGCATGCGATTTTCACTATTGTAGAACATTCAAAATTTCAAAACTTTCACCATCTAAGGGGTAATATAGGCTTTCAAGGTATTGGTGTAATTTATCTATACCACTTTGAAAACCACTACTAGATGAGGATGAAGTTTTTCCTTTTATCATGAAATTCCATCTTCTTCTTTTTTTAACATTTTTGTTGCTCTACTCCCTTTTCTTTCTCATGTTGTGTTTGTTCCCTTTAGTGTTCTACAATAATGGTTGAACAAACGATCTAGCATTGTGTGAATTTCCCTCAATTTGCTCTTGGACAAAGTGTTTACAGCATCCGCGTTAAACTCGGGCCTTGTGTTCGCATAAAATTCATCAAACAAGACACCTAATGAGGAGAACTTAATCATAGGATCCATTATGGTCGCTAATTGGAAAGCTACGAGAAAATATTCATAATATTTTGTGAATTTAGTTTCCATTTTCATAACGGCATCTCCAAACATGACATGTGATCTAAATTGCCTAATAACTTTACTTATGACATTTATTTTACGGCATAAAATATGGGAGGTGGGATAATAACTTCCCGAAAAAATTTTGGTTGCCCTCCACCAAGGTTTAAGTAAATCTAAAAGCTCGGTAGCTATCGACCAATCATATTCACTATTTTTGTAGTCCATTTGATGATTAGAAAAGTATTTCGTGAGGACCACCCTATATTCGACAGATCTTTTCGACATTTTATAGGTTAAGTTCCACTTAATATCCTCGGCCACTTGAGGTTTCTTATATTTCATGTTATATGCGGCGCATAAATCGACATAAATTTTCAACCTTGGGCTGGAATTTTTGATAACATGGGAGGCCGTGTTAATGCTATTGGTTACAGACTTTATTGAGTGGATCAAATCTTGTACACATAAATTAACAATGTGGCATGCACACCTAACATGAAACAAAGCTCCATCTAGGGGAAGATTAAGAGCTTGGATCAACATTGTGGTGGTGAGGGTATTGTAAGTCGTATTACCAAATGATATTGTTAAAATTTTGTTGGTGATAACATACTCACTCAATACATCCTTAATGTGACTTGTACATTGCAAATCCGTGTGGGGATATGGTATTGTTCTAAAGGAAATCACCCTTTTTTGCAACATCCACTCTTCGTCAATCCAATGAGCGGTTATACAATTGAAGGTTTCAGAACTAGAACTTAGAGTGGACTTCCAAGCATTGGTGGTCAAGCAAACACTACCCTTGAAATTTTGGATGTCACTCGCTAGTTTAAGTTGACGAGTTTGGAAGAGCCTATTTATATGCCTAGTAATAGTTTGGCGGCTCATTGGTTGGTATGACGGGTTGATACCTTTAGAATAGCAGGTGAGTCTATCATCATCCGAAAGTGAAATAGGCAATCGACAACTCACTAGTAACATTGTTATCAAATCGACGTCCACTGTTGGGTTAGTGACACATGATATATTGAGTTGCGTTTGCACGGTACTATCTATCCCTTTAGCGGCTTCCTGATCATGTTTATCAATGTGTCTCTTTACATGGAAGGTACCATTAACACCCGTCGGGGATATAAATTTCGAGCACCTCTTGCATTTGGCCTTTATTTCACCCTTAACAATTACCAAATTATATAAATGGGCATACTTGGACACTCTAGGTTGTTCCTTTGCCTTACCCTTACCCTTACTCCTTACCCCGCTAGGTGCACTACCCGAGGCAACATCGTTAGTAGGTGTATCTGGAATTGTGCGAGTTTCGTGGGTGTCTTGTACATCGTTATCGTTATCGTCATCTTCATCCTCCTCCTCACCCTCATCTATGTCTTGTATGTGATGATAGGTTCTAAATGTATAATTTGTTTTGAGCTCATTCATCCGATCCAGAGTCAAATTCGGAGTATAGCCGGGAAATTGAGGGGTGTTGATTGGGTTTGAGTATTGATTAATCAGATCAAACATAATTTGATCATTATGGTGTAAAAGTGAATTATACATTGGTCCTAAATTTTGATAGGGTACATTTTGTGGGGTTTGATTTTGGGATGTGGGGTTGAGATATGCAAATATATCATTAACTAGATCTTACATGATAACTAGCAATTAAAATTACCTAGCAATTAAAATTAAAAATGCAGCACTTAAAAAAATATTTTTTGAATTTTCGAAAATTTATAAAGATTAAATACTTTTGACAATAATTTACTAGCAATAAAAGTAAACAATTATATTTTTTGTAATTTTCGGAATAGATGTAATCACAAAGATTAATTACTTAATACAATAATTAACTAGCAAGATATGCAAATATACATTTATTTATTTTTTTGGATTTTTTGAAATTTATGAAGATTAAAAAAAAATTAAATAATTAACACAATATTTAACTAGCGAGTAAACAATTAAATATTTTTTTAAAAAAATTAACTTCAACTCTTACATGTAATCATAAAGTTTTGTCTTGGAAATATTCATGTATTTTTTATTCGAATGAAAACATTAAATTGGAAATAATTTGATGGTTTGGATTTGAGAGAATTCTATGATGGATTGAATTTTTTTTGTGAGAAAAATGGTAAGACTTGCTCTTCTATTTATAGTAATTATAAATACATTTTGGACCAAATTTATTCCTAAATATGGCTGTTGGGAGGGGTAAATATGTCCCAAAAAATTAAAATCAGATAACTGAGCCGTTATAAAAAGTTTGGACAAAAATACCCCTCAAACAGATTTATTAGCTGATATATTTGAGGACATTATAGACATTTACAAAAAAAAGGGCTAAACGGGCCACAGACCCAACGTATCTTCTAATCCGCTGGCCAAAGCTTAATCCGTCACAATGTGGTATGTCCAAGCTCGTCCCGTTCCTTATGTGTGCTGAAAGGCGGGCCGGCCCACGGGCCTAAGGGCACGGACTCAACAGGCCATGAACCACGGGCTTGACGGGCCTTTCGCGGGCTTAAGCCCAAATTGGCTATCTCCACCTTGAACATGTAGCACGATCCCACCATTATTGTCTTCTTTATCTATATTTATTAAAAAACTACAAACTTACAAAATGAATACGATAGAGAACATCAAATAATTGTTGTTCGTAATCTCAATATTTAAAAAAACAAGATAATTGGGCCGAAGTGGGCTAATTATTGGGCTGAGAGGCCAAATATTTTAACCGTAGTAAAGAGTAGTTCCAAGTTCAAAAGAAAGCCAATATATAAAGGTAGTGTAGATAAAATATTCAGCATGACGTGACGGCCCAAAGTTAAAAGTAGGCTTTCTTTGTGTTAAAATTTATTAGCATGGAATTTTATCTACACCACTTTCTTTTTACTGTGGAGATTTTTTTTTATATAAAAAATGGATTTCTATTAATGAATGACTTAATATATTATAAAAGTAAAATTTGAAAGTGTAAAAAATTGCATTTGATGAAATTTAAGGCCCTGAACTCACTTATGAAAATGAACATCAAATCAAATTTCGTTTGATTTAGAGCTTTTTGGTTACCGTATCATACTTGAAGATAAATTATCCACATGCCTAACAATTTTTTTATTACTACTTATATATGTATCGCATTATATATTAATAGAGAATCAATAAATGACAATGACAACGCAATAATGTTAGTCTTGATAATAAGTTATAATTGTCCAATCATTAATTAGAGGTATACAATAGTTACAAATATAGTGCAAAGGATTTTGTCTCCTATAGAAATGGGCAAACTATAGAATAGAATGATTGAAATTTGTTGGTGTCACTAACATACTCAATGCAAAATACTCCATCAATCTCATTTTCAAGTTTCATCTTTTGCCAAAATGGGTACTCCCTCCGTCCCAAGAAAAGTATCGCCATTTTAGGCTTAACATGCAAATTAAGAAAAAAAATGGAAAGAAAAAATATTGTGAGTGTAATTTGAAAAGAGAAGAGATAATTAGTAGAGGAAATAATAAATTTAAAAAGTGTTGTGAGTGTAATAGTATTTTAGGAGAGAAAATGAGTGAAGGGAATAGTGAGTGGGTGTAATAGAATATTAATAAAATATTTCCATTTTAGGAAAGGTGACGCTTCAAACGGGACGCCATTTTGGATAAAAAGTGACGGATTTCCTGGGACGGAGGGAGTATTTCGTTAAAAATTTCACCTTTCCTAAAATGACAAAAAAAAAACTACTATTTCACTCACTCATTCTCTTTCCTATTTCACTTTTATACTCACAACACTTTTCAAATTTACTATTCCCTCCATTCATTCTCTCTCCTATTTTACTTTTACATTTACTACATTTTCTCCACTTACCTTTTTTCTTAATTTGCATGATTTCTCAAAAGGATAAAGTATGAAATGGGGCGAAGGGAGTATTATTTAAAGCGAAATTTCTTAAATATCGAATTGAGATAATGTCAAAGTTTTACTTGCATTACAATTTTTAGGCATCAAAATTTAGATTGTAATGATCATTGTTGTATGTTAAGACATGAACATATTATTTGGGGTGAGCCTCCGGCCTCTATATATAGTGTTATCTCAATTTTATAATAAATGCAATTGATTTTGTCGTTGCTAAAAAAAAAAAAGGAGGTTTTCTGTTGGTGTTATTAAAAAAATATCGAATCGAATCACAATCACAATCACCCACCCCTAGTTATTTTACCCTCGAGCTCAAAATTGAAAAAAAAAATAAAATAAATAAAAGCTCTAGAAAATGCATACGAAATCTTGAATTCGTATGCATTTTCTAGTGTCAATCGGTCAACCTAAGGGCCACTAAATATTCACTTCCGTACAGTCAATCTATTTACTAACCAAATTCCCTCACCTGAATCACTAGCTTTCATCTCACATCTATTATTATGATTAGTGCCGCAGTGTCTGTTATACCTAATCCATATTTGGACCCTAAACTTCATGGTACAATTACAATGTACACATTTTTTTAAACGATGTTTATGCCAGATGGCGAGAAAAAGGATCGAACCCTGACCCTCACAGAGAATGAGGCTTGACTTTATCACTGAGCCACTCTTTTGAGGACACAATGTACACATTTTAAAAACGATATTAACTTATTGTACACATTTTAGTTTTGGGACGGGTATGACTTATAGTATGTCACAATTTTCGAATTAGTGTAGCAGAATTCAATCAAACAGATAAACTTATTAGTGGAGTTGGAATAGCCAATTCCTAAAATAATCAATAATTTAGTACAATTAGTCCATGAGTTAGTAAACCAAGTTTTTCTCATACCTCATGTCACTCCACTATTTTCTTCAATTCAAATATTTCTATAAATGCATGCTAGCTCCTCGTATCCATTCAACAATTTCCTCAACCAAATCAAGAAATAAGTAGAAAGTAATCCAAAAGAACTGAGAAAAATGAAGGGAGAATCACTCGAATCGGGAAAAAATTCAAAGGTTCCATCCCCTCCCGGGATCAATCGAGGCCTTTCCATTCTAGACTTCATTCTCCGTATCATAGCAGTCGTTGGCACGTTAGGAAGTGCAGTTGCCATGGGAACAACTGATCAAACCCTCCCATTCTTCACTCAGTTCTTGCGTTTCAATGCTCAATACGACGATTTCCCCTCCTTCTCGTATGATGTCCCCACCCCACCCCCACACTATTTTTGCATACTCAATGTTCAATATTTTTAGTTAACTTTATATTTTTCTATCAAACAGGCTGTTTGTGATCGTGAACTCTATAGTATGCGCGTACGTTGCACTGTCCATCCCACTCTCCATCTATCACATTATCAGAAGCAAAGCAAAAGGCACCCGAATCATCTTGATTATCTTTGATACCGTAAGTAAAATCATCTTCGTCATTCTATTTTCACATTCTGCTTTTCACTAGACCCCACACACTATCGGATCTCTTGTAGCACTAGATTAGTAAACTTGTGCACGCTCAACATTGTATATGTCCTTCTGTGGACCCCACACATAATGACATCTTTTCTAAAATGTGATATCAAATGCTAACATTTTGAACCTATTATGTGAAGGTGATGCTGGGACTTCTTACTGCTGCAGCATCTGCAGCTGCAGCCATTGTCTATTTGGCACATAAAGGAAACGCGTCCGCAAATTGGTTATCAGTTTGTCAACAATTTAACGACTTCTGTGAACGCGTCTCAGGATCTTTGATTGGATCGTATGCTGCAGTCCTCGTCTTCGTTCTTCTAATCTTTATGTCTGCCGTCGCACTATCAAGGCGCTAAAAATAAAATCCATGTCATTTCATGCCTATGTTTTAAGCTTTGGTTTCATACTTGATTTGTGATTGGAACTTTATGAGTGCTTTTAATTTTCATCTACTCTGTATTTACTTGTATCTTTTACAAACTTCATCAAGGGTATAAATGTAAAATACCAAATCGTCGCGTTTTTATCATTTTTCAAGCTCAATATTTATACAGTACAATCATGTAAAACATTCTCAGTGTTATGACACTGCTATACATAACCAAGATCTTCATCTCCTATCAATATTTGATAAGTTTTAAGCTAGCAGTAACACGAGCTCATCACAATTGACATCAATGTCTTCTCCTAGTATGAATACGATTCATAGCAATAACACGAGCTCATCAATTGACTTCAATGTCTTCTCGTAGTATAAATACGATTCATATATCTTTGGCGTACGAACATAATTATCAAGCTGTAACAAGAGGAATCACGTGTCAATCTAACGTTAAAATGCAATATTTTGTTACCAATAATGCAGATTTATTAAAATAAAAAGTGCGGTAAACTATAGGTTAAAATGATTTAAATGTGACATACCTCGGACAAGTTATCGACCAATTCATTGGCAGTTTTAACGTACGACTTTTTCCTTCCTTCTGGAATTGTTGACATGGCATTGGTCATGTCCTTAGAAAGATAGGCCATTTTTAGCCTAACGTAGAACAAAACATACCTCCAAGACTTGGTTTCTAGCATGTTCCTAATACTATGTAGACCTTCTGCCGTCTGCCGGATTCTTGCAGCGGCATCTTCCGGCGATAAATCCGGTTGGAAAAACCGTTCGAGTAAAAATGACCTTGTGCCCCACTTTTGGGATTCGGCTAGGACTAGTGGTGTGACATTCAGTACTCCTAGTAATGATATTGATGTGGTGGTTAAAAGTGTTGTCATGAAATTCCTGCGGGTGGGTTGGGTTTCTTCGCCGGAGAATGTGGCTCGGATTATGGGTGGTGGGCGGTGGTGGCGGTTGTGGTGGTGGGAGGTGGTGAGTTTGGGTTGACATAGGGTTGTGGGGTTTGTAAGTGTGACCATGGTGTAGGTTATACGAGGAAATGACAATTTAGTGAGGTTTGGGGAAGGGAGCTTAATGGAGGGGAAGTATTCGGGCAGGCTTTTAAGCTGCCCTTGTGCTGCCCGGTAATCTAACATGGACCTTTGATTTTTGTGACATGGAATTCATTATCTTCTTGTGAGAGAGAAACTTAGGTTGGGTTGGGCTCTGGCTCAAAATGAACTCGGGCTCAAAATGGGCTCGTTAGTCGAAGACAAAGTGGGCCAATGGCAAGCCCATTTCTTACGGGCTAGTCTACAACTGTGGGCCTGTGGTTAAACTATTTAGTGGAGGTGGCCATATCAGCCCCAAGCCCGCCCGTCGAAAGGCCGTGCATGCCAGCCCGACACATGAGCCCGTGGGCTCGGATCAAGTCTACGTTTTGTTTGTTTGGGCCTCAAACGGGCAAGACTGGGCCTACTGGGTATACCCGCTGATGGACATCTCAACACTCTTTAGCTCTTGTTTGAACCCAATAGGAAAAAACAATCATAAAAATAGCAAACGATTCCTTTTTAATACAAAAAAATTTATGAAACCAGGAGAAAATATCCTGAACACCCTTTTTTTAATATAATAAATGTATTGAATAGTCCATAAACCTGAATGAAGGTTGATTATGATAAGTGTAGTTTACCAAAAGAACGAGCTTTAGATCTAGTTATATTAGATGTTTTCGTAAACGTAAAGGCTTTCTTATAGTAAAGATTTGAGTTTGAAATTCACAAGCCTTATAAAGATAAATTGTATTTCTGCTTTAACCATATGCTAGCCTATTTATAATTTAGTATAAGTGATATTTTATCTATCATTAAAAAAAAAAAAAAACACAAACGATTCATTTTCTAGACTTGAAAGACAGATGCTTTATAATAAAAGTTAACAGATTGCTATGCCATCCCATTTTTAATTTTTGTTAAAGACAAATGTGAGCTCGATTTGGAGATGCCGGAACGATTATTTTTATTTACTATCCACATCAAGAGGAGAGATCCTCAATATGAATTTGTTCAAAAATATTCATACTACCTGATGAGCCCGGACCTTTTACATTGGGCTCAAAGCTCGATTTATTCCAAATTCAATTATGACGTGACATATTCAACCCCGCGGGCACCTATACCGCTATAGTTAATATCACAATCATAAAGACCGTAAACAAGATGATCGCATCAGTCATGATCGTGATATCTAAGACCACAGTTTTATAACAGATTCCCGGTTATTCTAATAGACTCACGGTTAAAGTCAAAGCTAGTGAGACAAAGGCCTATAGATATACTGACGCCAAAAGCTGACTTATCCCCATCACATTAAATGGTGGCTCGGGCGCCTATAATGCGCGTAATTCGCCGCACCAACTAGCGCATGTTTCCTCTGTCCTTATTCAATCAAAGACGTCATTTTACAATAAATCTTACTTTATTGTACGAGTCCAACAGACGCGGACACGTGTCATAGGTCATAAGACAAAGATATACTATAGGGCTACAATATCATTAACATCACTCTCTTACTATATATACTAGCAGTACCCCCGTGCGATGCACGGACATCTATTAAAACATATTGACGAAAATTCATACAAATATAACAGGAAATATAGAAATGTTTGTGTACATTGTGAAACACTTTTTTTAAAATTATATTATTAGTACAAATATTATATTGAAGGTCACTAAAATAAATATATATTTAAGGCATAGTTAATTTGTACGAACATTATAAACATTAATTTTTACAAAATAATACTACTTCGGGTAAAAAAATAAATTAATATATTTGTCCCAAACATTAATTTATATTTAAAAAGTAAAATTATGATTATTATTATCATCATTTATAATAAAAAATTATGATTATTATTATCATCATTTATAATAAAAATATATACTTCACGCTTAATTAATTTGCACAAAAAAGATATTGAAAAATAAAAAAGAAAAATTAAGAAAGGATAATTAAGAAATTTATATTTAAAAAAGAGTGATATTTTTTTTTGTCCAAATTAAATGAAATTAGTCTCTAATTAAAGAGGAAAAAAATTACGAATTTTGGTGTAAAATATTTTTAAAAAAAAATTTTTTTTTTACAAAATAATCGAGGTCAAAAAAATGGGATGAAAAAAAAAATCTGAAAATTATGATTATTATTATCATCATTTATAACAAAAAAATATATTTCACACTTAATTAATTTTCACAAAAAAGATATTTAAAAATTAAAAAGGAAAATTAAGAAAGGATAATTAAGAAATTTATAATTGGAAAAGAGTGTTTTTTTTTGTCCAAATTAAATGAAATTAGTTTCTAATTAAAGATGTGTTTTCGTAAAATAACTTGTTTTCCGGTGTTTGGTTGTTTTTCGGAAAATGTTTTCCCTATTTTCTGGTATTTGATTGTTTTTCGAAAAATGGAGAAAACGTTTTCCGGAAAACATTTTACGCCATTTCTAAGTAAAATGACTTACGAATTTTTCCTTAGTAAAACATTTTTCGAAAAATGTTGCCCTTCATGTACAACTCATATTTCACAAGATACAACATTCTACTTCCTCATTCTATTCTCTTTCATTTTTGCTTTATTCACGTAATGATTAATACATTATATATATATATATATATATATATATATATATATATATATATATATATATATATATATATATATGTATATATATATTATAAATCACACCATTGTTTTGAACAGTGGTGTGAATAGTTTCATCCGCGAAAATGATCATTTTGCCCTCACTATTCACTTTCTTTCCCATTTCGCCCTTAAAAAAAAAAAAATTTAAATTAAATTTTTTTTTAAAATTAAAAAAAAATTAAAAAAAAAATAGTTTTAAAAAAATGTGGCCTTAGACACGGGCATATTTAAAAAAATTAAATTTTAAAAAAAAATTAAAAAAAAAAAAAAAAACAAAAAACGTGGCCTGGGACACCTGCCAAACTAGTATATATATATATATATATATATATATATATATATATATATAAATTTTTAAGAAGATGGTTCAATAAACCAAAAAAAAATTAATCATTTTAAATTTATTTTTAACAACTCCCCTCCCCACCCTACCACCCCAACCCCCATCCACTCCGTTGGGTCAAAATTTTTTAATCATTTTATATTTATTTTTAACAACTTCCCACCTCACTCCCCCCCCACCCCAAGCGCCCCCAGTTGGGTAAAAAATAATTTAATCATTTTAAATTTATTTTTAACAACTCCCGACCCTATTTCTTTCAACTTGTCTCAAATTGTATTTTTATCGAAAAATATTGTCATGAAATACATGAAAATATTTTTCGGAAGATATTTTCCTTACCAAACAGCCGAAAACATATTTATCTCATTTTTCGAAAAATATCTTTATTTTTTGGAAAACATTTTATAGGAATTAATTTTTCAAAAATATTTTACGTTAAAACAAACGGAGCCTAAGAAAGGAAATTGAAAAGCAATTGTACAATGACTCTTTTACCCTTGAGCTGGTGTCTCATTCAGTTCGCCAACGCCAAAAGCAACTCTTCACGAACCCTTTTATTCAAGAGTAAGTTTTGGGAGAAATCAGTTTCTCCGTAAATTATAAAAAGTCCAATTTTTTTCAACTTGTAAATATTTGACGAATATAAGATCAGTTTAAAAAAACAGGACTTTTTATAACTTAGGGAAAAACTAGTTTCCCCCAAAATATTGTGTTTATTCAAACCTTTGCATTTTGATGAATTTCAACCTCTCAATCCTTTCTCTTTTCCTCCCCCAATCTCAAGCACCCATCTTAGTAGTTACTACATAGCATCTCTTTCTTGATTTTCAATTTGATTTTATTATTCATAAATAAATTCTTGAATTTCTGCAATGGCAAAACCCGACCTTTTTGATCTTGAAAAACATTTTTCTTTCTATGGAGCATACCATAGCAACCCAATCAATGTAGCCATACATATGTTCTTTGTTTGGCCAATCTTTTTCTCTGCGATTTTTCTCCTCAACTACACTCCATCTCTATTCAATCTTCCCCATATCCAGTTTTCCTTATTCGGGATTAATATTACCCTGATTTTGAATATTGGATTCTTGGTTACGTTAATCTATTCTGTATTTTATCTATGCTTTGATTGGAAAGCTGGTTCCTTGGCTGCCTTTCTTTGTTTTCTGTCTTGGATTGCTAGCAGCTATTTTGCCACTCAAATCGAGTTTTCGCTGGCCTGGATGGTAACATTTTGATTGTGTTCTTGCTCATTAAGTATTTCGTGATTTGGGTTTTTCTTAATTACTGAAATGAATGATTTCTTGAGCTAGTTTTATGGTATACCTAATGAACTATGGATTGCTTAGGGAAAAAAAAAAATCTTTTGTAGATGTAACTGGAAGTTATCAGGTTGACAGATTCATTGTTCCGGTGATATAGATTAATCAAAAAATTAGGCTTTCGTATGTAATAAATTCTGTTCTACTTCCCCCGTGCCATAACCAACGTGCTTTCCTTTTTGATCCGTCCAGAAAATTAATGTCGCTTTTCTAAATGTGTAAATAGTCTTTGTACAATTTACTTTGGTACAAGCCAGTTTGACAAGTCAAACTACAGCACTTGATATTATGTGATGGAGTGGAGGGGATAGTTGAGTTGATTTATGATCAATTTATGTTCCACAAAGAATTTTTTTTTAATTTTTTTTTTTTGTTTCCTGTGTTACTATTAGAATGCAGCTTCATCTGCAATTTTAGTGTAGTTTCATGTTTGTTTCTTTGAGGTAAAAAAACATTAATGTAGTTAAGGTTTTAATGTTTCCCTCTCTTTGCATGTGACAATTTGTTTCAGGTTGTTCTGGTAGTTCAGCTAGTTTGTTGGACTGGACAGTTTATCGGCCATGGCGTATTTGAGGTATAATTAATTTCAATGACTCAAAAATCACACATAATCATGCTCTCGAGCCACAAATCCCTTTAATAAAATCAAAATCTGCAGAGACGTGCGCCAGCGCTTCTGGATAACCTATTGCAGGCCTTCTTAATGGCTCCCTTCTTTGTTTTGCTAGAGGTAATTAAATCACTAAAAAATTCATGATTTAATGGAAGTTCTTGACATAAAAAAGCTTAAAATTGCATTCCCCACTTTTTTCCTTCAGGCACTTCAGATCCTTTTTGGTTATGAGCCCTACCCCGGATTTCAAGTCCGAGTTACAGAAAAAATAGAGGCTGAAATCAAGGAATGGCAAGAGAAGAAGGAAAAGTTAATTTCTTAGTCTAAATATACGTTAGTAAACCCTAAACATAGATATACGCCGTATTAATAACACTGAATATTGTAATAAACCCTTGTGGAATTCTTTAAGGACGGACCGAAACTGAAACTTTTAATCCATTTGCCATTGACAGAATAGTCATCATCCTGTACTTAACCAAATGCCCGGGAACCAATTCAAACTTGAAAAATCTACATAAAATCGCAAGTGCCATCTTCATTTGTAGGTATGCAGAGTCTTTCCCTAGGCATATTCTTGGACCGGCCTGCATATATGTATGACAATTTAGTTACTAACATGCTGCATTCATATTCAACAATGCCGTGTTTTTTTTTTTTTTTTTTTGTGTGTGTATGTGTGTGTGTAAGGGTACCTGAAATGCAGTGAATTTGAAAGGAGACGCGTTTTGAAAGAAACCATCTTTAAGCCATCTCTCAGGCTTGAATGAAGCGGCATCAGGACCCCAGTTGTACTCCAGTCTTCCCATCGAGTAAGGTACATATGTCACCATTCCTCCCGCTTTTACCCTTGTCCCGTCAGGCAAAATATCATCCTTCAATATGCCCTTCGGGTCCTAAACATTTCAAAAAAATAAAAAAAATGCATAGTTATTGAAATCTTCAAAGAATTTATGAACTTTTTTGCTTTATTATGAGAAAGTTACTACTTACCTGAGGAACAGCAGGGTAGAGTCGAAGAGTTTCTGTGATCACAGAATGCAAGTAATACAATTTCCCTAAAGAATCATAATCTAGGAGCCCTGCAAATTGTTCTGCTCTTTGGTTGAAAGATTCAGGATCCTCTGGCTCATATGATTTCAATGATACATTTTCTTCTTTAGCGCGTTCTTCCTCTAATGCTGTAAGTTCGTGATACAGCTTCTCAGCCACATGATCGTGTGTCATGATCATATAAATGGCCCATGATAGTGTTGTAGCAGTAGTGTCTCGGCCAGCAATCACAAAGTTAAGTACAACATCTCTTAGACTCTTGTCAGTAATATTGTTTTCCGGCTCTTTTCCTAACTCAATAAATCTCGACAACAAATCATGCTTCACCTGATCAAAAAATTCATCAAAACGAGCCAAAATATTTTTTTAAGGATGTTTTTAAGAATGTTTTACCTTGTCAGTTCTAGGAAGTTCTTCAACTTGTTCTATCTCGGCCTTCCTTTTCCAAATGACTGAATACGTAAAATCATCGATAGCTTTGATACTCTGGTCAAGAACAGCTTCAGACCCCACATTAAGAAACTTCTTTAATTTCCATAGAGGGTCGATGAATCGAAGCGTAACAATTATGTTTGCTGTATCAAATGCTAGGGCAAATTTATTTTCCGGTAAATGAGGATCCAATGTTCCTATTTCAACTCCAAATCCCACCTTACATATCGAATCCAAAGTCATTCTCATCAAAAGTTCCTGAAAACACAGAAAATTTGTCAAATTCTGGGAAAGTTAAGCTAAAAACACACAGTAGTCAGAGTGTGAAACTCACCTGCATGTCTACTTGTTTACGTTGCGAAGAAGCTTGGCTTAGAATAGCAGAGAGCTTAAGGCTATATTCTCTAAAAACAACAGTGCTGAAATCGCGCAAATTCTTGGAAGCAAACTCAAAGCTTGCTGTTTTCCTCTGTTTCCTCCAGTTCTCGCCATCCGAATTAAAAATTCCATCTCCAAGTAAAACCTCCATGTATGAATGATATACTTCACCCTTCAAATACCCACAAAAAAATATTCAATCTTTTGACATGTAAAAAAAATAAAAAAAAATAGTACTTTATGCAATAAATTAGGTACCTTAGCTCCCTTCACATACCCACAAAAAAGAGATTCAATCTTTTGACATGTAAGCGAAAAAGATCAGTACTTTACGCAACAAAATTAGGTACCTTAGGGTAGTTAGCGAAATTTGTTCTGAGAACATGTTCTACGTTTTCAGGATCAGCAATGTAGGTGTAAGTAGTGAATGGCATTGGGACGACGACAGTTCTTGACTCGGTTAGGTAATTGACTAGCCAATCATGCATACGATCGAAGTTCATGAGTTGTTCGATTGCTGCACCGACTAATGGCCATGTTTTCGGGCCTTTCTTGTTTCTTTGGTTCCATCTATGGAGGAAAATCCATGAAAAAATAGTGCAAGAAATGATCAAGAATATAAAAGTGTGTTCATCTTGTGAATTTTGAACTGGTAAATGGTTTTTTTCAATCTCCATTGAGGTTTGGGAGATTGAAATGAAGTGTTTGTAAAGGTTGTTCTTATAAGGAGATAAAGGGTAGAAAGGAAAGTGGTTGAAATACGGTTTGCTAAGGAGCTATTTATTTAATTTAATTTAATTTAATTTAATTTTATGTTTGTTCAACTATCTTTGTATGCTGTGGTTTAAAACAAGATTTCACATTCTTGGCGCCTTTAACCTAATTTACTACTAAACCAATATTTTCCTAAGCAATATCTGCATTAGGGAAAAACATATAAACATTTTTCTCCCTCCCTGCAATGAGAAAAAAAAAAAGAAAAAGAAAAGCATGTCTTCCTTTTTAATTTGTCTTAAAAAATACTTTCTCCGTCTCGCAATAAGATTCCTAGTTTGATTTTACAAGGGGAATAAGAAAAGGAAAATGTTGTAAGTACGAAAAGTAAAATAAAAGAGAGAAAGTGGTAGGGAGTTTTTGTTTTGTTAATGACAAATGGGTCTCATTGTCCATTTTAATTAATAAAGCTACTAAAAACTTTACTATGATTATTATGATTATGAAACAGACAAAAAAGAAAAAGACTTTTTACCAAAAACTCATTCAAAAACATGCTATTTACAAAAAAAAAACATGTAAGTTGTGATTTTACAAAAAACTATTTAGCTAAATATGAATATTACAAAAAACTATTTTTACACACAAAACACACACCCATCTCTCTTTACCCTCTCTATCTTTACCCAACCCAACTCCGGTGACAAGCTTCCCTCCGACGACCACCTTCCCCACCTCCGGCGACCACCTCCGGCGACCACCTTCCCCAATCAAATAGCTAGCACGTCTTGGATCCAAATTAAAGGATTACCCAGTCACTATCGTACAATATGCAGGTATCAGCTGAAGTAAGTTTAATACCAAGTCCACCAGGTCTAGTGCTCAGAATGAATATTCTATAGTTGCTGTTCACGTCATAAAACTCCTGTATCTGCCATATAATCCAAAAGAAAAATCATTAAAATTGAAGTCACAAACTTGCATCAGAAAAATATACTCATAGTCCCACTATTTAGAAGTAAGCTTAATTGAATTTTGACCGATAACTTATGTTAATTTATTTATCTTAATGAGAGTTAACCAGTAGGTTCACTACTCTCCTTCTCACTAGGCTTCAAACACGTGTAAATTTTGAGTTGAGCCATCAATTGACCAACTGGACACTTGGTGCTCCGCACGATGGGGCATTTATCATTTTCTAACAAATTATATTTCTCAAATACTGCTCCGACCATTCAGTTTTATATCTTCAATGTTTATGTGCAATGAAACTGTAACACATTACGTTCTGATCGAAAGAAATAGAATAGCAATGAAACTGTAACACATTACGTTCTGATCGAAAGAAAAATCATTAAAATTGAAGTCACAAACTTGCATCAGTTGTTTATCATTTGTATCAGTTGTTTATCAGTTATTTTATCAGTTGTTTATCATTTGTATCAGTTGTTTATCAGTTTTTATCAGTTGTTTATCATTTGTATCAGTTGTTTATCAGTTATTTTATCAGTTGTTTATCATTTGTATCAGTTGTTTATCGCTTTTATCGCTTGTTTATCATTTGTATCGGTTGTTTATCGGTTATTTTATCGGTTGTTTATCATTTGTATCGCTTGTTTATCGCTGTTTATCATTGTTTATCATTTGTATCGCTTGTTTATCGGGTTTTATCGCTTGTTTATCATTTGTATCGCTTGTTTATCGGTTATTTTATCGCTTGTTTATCGGTTATTTTATCGCTGTTTTTATCGCTTGTTTATCATTTGTATCCGTTATTTTATCAGTTGTTTATCAATTGTTTTTATCAGTTGTTTATCATTTGTATCAGTTGTTTATCAGTTGTTTTTATCAGTTGTTTATCATTTGTATCAGTTGTTTATCAGTTGTTTATCATTTGTATCAGTTGTTTTTCATTTATTTTATCAGTTGTTTATTAGTTTTTTTTATCAGTTGTTTATCATTTGCAAGGAAGTGGTATCAAGAGGCAGTGATTTTTAAATTGTTGTTGCTATGAGATGGATTGTTCTCACTAAATGATTTTTTTTTAATTGTTCATGATCAATTATATTTGTGCAAAATTTAATGTTTGAAAATGAATGACAAGATTGTTTTACATTTTATGTTTATTTTTTTATTTTTTTTTTAAGAAAATAGTGCTTTCAATTTACAAAAGTAGTTTTTTGTAATTTTTATAAAAGTTTTTTGTAATTTCCATCTTGTGTGTATTTTTTTGTAATTTCCATCTTTTAAAATGAGTTTTTTGTAAATGCCCCAAAAGAAAAATAAAAACAAAAATACGTTTTATGGCTAATTTTTTTATACTCCCTCCGTCCCATATTAAGTTATTTGTTTACTGTTGAGAACGAAAAATAAGGAGTGAATATATATAATGTTATTAAAGTAGAAGTTGTGAGTGGGTACGAGAGATAAAGTGGATTAGAGAATAGTAAGTGGATAGTTGTTGTGAATATGACAAGTGGGTCCCATGAATAAAGAAGTATTAAAAAGTTTCTTTTTTAAAAAAATGAGACTTTAAAGTGGGACGCTCAAAATAGCAAAATGAATAAGATATTATGTGACGAAGGGACTACTCCCTCCGTCCCGCTACAAACCGCACACTTTCCTTTTTGGGCGTCCCATTACAAACCGCACACTTCCAAAAAGGAAATTTTATATTAATAAAATATTCACCCTACTTCACTCATTCTCTCTCCTACATTATTTTAATACTCACAACACCATTATAATTTACTATTTTCTCCACTCATTCTCTCTCTTATTTTACTTTTACACTCACAATATTTTATTAAAATATCATATTCCTTAATTTTCGTGCAAACAGTGTTATAGTGCGGATATTAGCGGGACGGAGGGAGTATATTTTTTTGTTACAAAGTTTTATTGCAATTCCAAGAAAAAAGGAAAGCATGTCTTCCTATGACAATGACATCTCCCAGCTATAGTAGGGGCTAAAAAAGATACGGGAGTTCTATCTTTCTATCATATTTTACTTTCATCCAATACTCTATTCCCTTATTCCCTTGGGCCTCATTATAAATTACAAATTTTTTTTTTTTTTTTTGGCTTTTTACTACAAATTATACACTTTTTAAAATGATAAAGAATTTTTAATATTTTCTTCACTCATTTTTTCTCCTACATTATTTTAATACTCACAATATCATTATAATTTACTATTCTCTCCACTCATTCTCTTTTCTATTTTAATTTTATATTCATAACATTTATATTATTATTTATTTTTTTAATCTACACATGCATAAGAGAGTGAGTGAATTATAATGGGTCAGAGGAAGAGAGAGTATGTTTTAAGATTTCACTTTAGCCCTAATTATTTCATGGCGGCTGTACATATATGTGAGGGGGTCACTTGACTTGACCCCCCTGAGTTCTACAATTTTTCTATTTTAACCCTTTGATTTAAATCAGAAAGCTTTATGTCCTTCAGTTGAACCCCCCTCAAATTTTAGAGTATGACCCCCTCAACCCTAATATAATTAACTTGATTTCACTTTGTCACTCCCGACTTTTTTTTTCTAACATATCTCAAAATAATAATAATAAAAAAGTCATTTTTTATTACAAATAAATATAAAAAATGTAAAACAAATCATCACATATGTAAATAACAAATTTAATAAATAATATTCATTCCGTATTTGCGGATCTACTTTCCTTTTTAATATACTCTAATTTAATTAAAGGTTCTTATTTTGCTTTATTCCATAATGACAAAGTATGAAAAATGAGTTGGTCTTATAAAAAACTAGTTTTTTTTTAAGATAAGGAAAAACGTGTTTTCAAAACAAACGGTGGCATATTTGTAATTACACAAATTCGTGCCATCCCAAGCTCCGATCATCTTCTCTGGCCATCCCAAGCTCCGATCGTTCTCCGGCGTTCACTCAGTTTGAGTATTTAGTAACCTACAATTCGTGCCCTAGTTCCGCCATTAATGTCCATTGTCAACTCTGCTTCGTTACATAATTGATTGGTACTTTATTGATTGGTACATAATTAATTGGAGATAACTGTGTGATTTGATTCCATAGCTCTTCGTTTTTTCGTTGGATAAACAGAATGTCCTTCAATGGTGTGGAAAAAGGGTTTAATTTGCTGAAGTTTGGGTCAATTCAACGAAGCGGTGCATGTGTAACAAAGTGCCGGTGCCGGTGTAAAAAAGTGTCGGTGTTAGTGTAATAAAGTGTCGGTGTTAGTGTATCGAAGTCTTGGTGTTAGTGTAAAACAAGTGCCGAGTGTTAGTTTAACAAAGTGCCGGTGTTAGTGTAACAAAGTGCCGATGTTAGTGTAACCAAGTGTCGGTGTTAGTTTATAAAGTCACTTAATATACATGCACTAGCACTTTTTTACACCGGCATTCAAAAATACATGGATCGACATTTGAAAACACATTTACCGGCACTCAAAAATGCATATACCGGCACTCAAAAACACTGATAATTATTTTTGCTGATATTCAAAAAAACATGAACTGGCATTCAAAAAAACATGGACTGGCATTCAAAATTACAAGAACTGGCATTCAAAAATACATTGACACTCAATTACACACTTACTGGCACTCTATTATACACTAACGGGCACTCAATTATACACCAAGGGCACTTGATTATACACTAACGGGCACTCAATTATACACCAACGGACAACTTGATTATACACTAACGGGCACTCTATTATACCTTAACGGGCACTTGATTAATCACCAACCGGCACTTGATTAATCGTTATAAAACAACAGTGCTTCATCGTATCCAAATCCTCACCATTTTCCCCATTCGAAAATTCCCAATCAAACTTCTGCAATAAATTCGCAAGCGCCGACCCAATCGTCACCGCCGCAAACGCAATCCCAGACACCCTCCGTCCCGATCCGAACGGTATCAATTCAAAATCAAATCCTTTGTAATGGTAATGGAGTGTGTAAACGGAAGGTTTCTTTGATTACGGCTCTCAAATAGTTCATCTTCTCCAAGTCATCGTCGGTTATGTGTTGTCTGCCGCCGGTTGGTTTCTGGGATCGGAGAGGGGATTGGTGTTGCCGGAGAAGGAGAAGACGGTGAGGGCGATTGCAATTGGGGTTGCCGGAGACGAAGAAGACGCGATCTTCCCCTTTGCGTATAGAGAGAGAGAGAGGAGAGAGAGAGAGGTTACGTAACTGTGTGTTGTTATTAGGAAGACGGTAAAACACGTTTTTTGTTAAGTTAACAAAAAACGCATTTTTTATAAGTTTTTGGCATGAAAAATATGTTAAATAATCTTGTCCTCATAAATTCATAGAATTACAAAAAATAAAAAAAATCGTTACTTACCTATCTACGTTTCATCTATTTATTTTATAAATAACGTTTTGGACAATTATGTTTTTAACTTACTATTATGTTTGACACGTTTTGCATTGATTTCTTAATAAACGTGTAAAGTTAAACTAAAAGGCTTATTGGGACGAAAGAATTCATAAAAAAAATCATTCCTTAGTATTAATGTATGCTATTTTTATCTTCAAAATAAGTAGTAGTATTAAATAATATCGCCAATAATTATAAGAATTAATTAACAATTTTATTCGGTCAATAATTGTTCTCAAATGCATCTTTGAATCAGCCTCCATTCTCCCATAATACAATATGACAGCTAGCTATCAAAATGGCCTAATATTTACAAATTAATCCAAAAAATAAATAAAAACATTGATTAAAAAGAAATTAAGGCTATTTAAGGATGAAGTTTTAACACTACAAAACAAATTGAGTAGTCATTTTCAAATGGAATAATAGAAAACTCCTTTTTTTCCCATGCATGCACCTGATTCTTTGGAAAAAAAAAATAATGCCATTGAAGTCCTTATCTAATTAGATAATCATTAAACCACCTTCACATGTGCACATCCTGCGATCCAGTTAAATTGCAGCTTAGCTTATTCGTATTTTCATTTTTTTTTTCTTCGTGTTATCAAATAACCATTCGTCTCGAAAGGAATGATTTATTGATAAAGTCAAGTCTCATATTCTGTGACGTAACGTATGGAGTTTAACTCCTTTTCTTACCTCTTGACTTGGGTCATAGTCAATTTTTTTTTTCTTTTTAAATATTTTTTTCCATTAAAAAAAAACATATAAGAATATACTTCCTTCTATAATATATTTTACATTTTTCCAACCATTATTTAGGCTCCCCGAATAGTCAAATCCTAGCACTAAAATTCAAACATTGGATGCACAAAATTTGGTTGGTGCAACTGATTAAAATGGAACTTGGATTCACCACTATTCTTGTTTAGCATATCTCCTAATGGAATATCTCGGATAACATTTCCGGAATTGCCCACCATATTCAGGTTATCGTATCCCGAGTTGTCGTTCAAGAGTTGAGAAATAGGACCTAATGCATCCAAATCCCATAAATGCGATATAGAAAAATTCCTAGGGATTTTCAGTGTTTCCATATCATTGGCATCATCATTAGGACCTGTTTGGCCAATCAAATCTTCCTCTTTTTGCTCAAACACCTTTCCACTATTCTTCTTCTTATAGATCCTACATAGAACCCAATCATCCAACTGCAAAATTACATCACCCAAACACAACCTTAATCTTAATATTCATTCATCAAATAATATAAATTTAAAATTTACTAAATTACGAAAAGGGGCTTACTCTCATGGATCCAAGTGGCTTATTAGGTTGTGATCTTGATTCGTTTAGCCTATACTCATGCATGATCCAATCAGTCTTAATGCCTTTTGGAGGTTTACCTTGGTAGAACACAAGGGCTTTCTTGATTCCTACATACTTAGATCCACTATATATGGCTTTATCTGTCCCCGTCGCCTTCCAATAACCCGAGACTGCTGCCCTATTGGGTCGGACCCCATTTGGGTACTTCCGATCACGAGGGGTAAAAAAATACCATTCATTTTCTCCAAATTCTGCTTTTTCTGCATTTCACACGTTAAACAATT
Source organism: Adenophora triphylla var. japonica (assembly GCA_022495995.1). Lineage (NCBI taxonomy): Eukaryota > Viridiplantae > Streptophyta > Magnoliopsida > Asterales > Campanulaceae > Adenophora > Adenophora triphylla. Next base: position 292,171 of record JAFEMH010002692.1, read on the forward strand.
TCAATACATAGTTAGACGAGAAATTACATCAAAAGTGGAAATATATGAGTATATACTAACCGGGTAGTTGCCAAGGGTCAAATTTATAAATATCAACTTCGGGGATGATTGATACGGGGCACGGCTTCGAGGTGGCTTGATTACGGAGGTAATACACTATTAGTTCCTCGTCGGTCGGGTGGAATCTAAAGCCGGGAGGGAGATTAGAGCCATTGTTTCCAACCATAATTTGGCTTAGAGATTTGGAAACTACCCAAATTAGCCTAAATGTTTTTTTTTTTTGTTTTTTGTTTTTTTTGCTAAGAAAAGAAGGGAAATATTTTGAATGTGGATGTAGAGGATAGGGGAAGGAGAGAGATGAGGTGTTTGAAATGTTTGAAAGGAGAGGGGATGCCAATTTATTTGTGAGGGTTTTTTGTCCTTTAGTGAGGAGATTACATCACAAATTAAGTTGGATTGGTTGTTTTTGACTTGGCTATAATTTCTATATCTCGTTTGATTAATGCATGCCATAAGAAAACATTAATATGTGCTTGATCTCATCTCTCTCTCTCTCTCTCTCTCTAAATCTCTTTCTCGCTCTCTCTCTCTCTCTCTATCTCTCTCACACACACACACACACACACACACACACACACATATACACACTAGGATAGACATGATCCTCATGAGATTATTCTTGCTTTTCTTCTTCTTTTTATTTTTGTGGTGCTTTAACGAATTCATTTTCAAGGAAACTTGATTGGTCAATTATTCACCCTCTAAATCAATTAGTCAAGGGGCATGTCGGTAAACTACTAGTTTTTTTGGGTTTTTTATTAAAACTCCATCCGTCCGTCCAAAATAAAAATGTCATCTTTGAATATAATTTTATAAAATTTTTGCAATATATCTATGCAATTTTAAAATTGCATAAATATAGCTAGATATTCATCATTAGGATTGTTGTCAATAACAATTTTAAATTTGTATAATTATAGCTAAATTTTCATATGATTAAAATTCGATTGAGTTGATCATTAGTCAAAGTTGAACTATCTAGACTTGTCCGGTCTGACCGAACCGCCGGTCCACGGTTTGAAGGAAAGATCGATCGGAGCCCCGAATCGCTAACTTACGATTCACGGTTCCGGTTCCTGGTTTGCCTATTTTAGACGATATTTTTCTTTTTAAGAAAATATGTTTTTCTTGTGGTTATTTTGAAGGTAATTTTTTGCACTCACAAATTTTCAAATAATTAAGGGGCAGTAAGTAAAACTTGAGATTTGAAACAAAAATATTTTGAACCGCCGGTTAATATCCTCGGACCGGATTCAAACCTTGAACCGTCGATTCATGATTTTATCGGTTTGACAGTTTCAACGGTTTGATAAACGATTTTAATAGATATGTTTAAAATTGAATATTGGTTCAATTTCCATCACTTATTATTGCGATATTGTTTATTGATCGAAATTATTTTTGAAGTAAATATTTATCTATATTATAAATGGAAGCGGTCTTGGCACTGTAGCATGAACAGTGCCACTTGCCGACTTTACCATTTTGCCCTCACTATTTTGTCCATTTTCCATTTTGCCCTTAAAAAAAAAAAATTTAAAAAATTTAAAAAGAAAAATATTTAAAAAACATGGCATTGGACACGGGCATGGGCTAAAAAAAAAATTAAAAAACGTGGCCTTGGACACGGGCTTAGGCTAGTTTATTTATAAAATAAGATTTATATTAATATTTGCAAATAAAGCACAATTTAATTAAGATAGAATGTGTAATTATAGAAGTGATAAATGTACTAATATGGAAGGAAAAGACAAAATGCATGATTGAGTGGAAAAGCAAAGTGAGGATAATCTGGTCAATAGCGTAAGGAAGCAAGTAGTCCTACTCAGCACACAAACTTCCAAAAGTAGAAAACCAACACACATTTCATACTTTAACAGCTTGACGCCTTGCCATCTGTCCAAATTAGATTAGATACTTTCTACGACCCAATCGAAAAAATTGAAACTTCAATTATTTTTTAAAAGTCGATTAAAGTATTAAAAGAAAAAAAAGATGAAAATGTGATATGTTATGAGTGTAAAAAATTGTTGTGAGTATGCTATTTACGGTGCACAGATAAAAAAAATTAAAAAATCACAATTTTAGAATTTTTAAGATTTTGATTTTTGACGCAGACAATTACTCTCTTCGTCTGACTTCAAGGATCTTAGGATAGTATTTCATGCTTCTTAAAAAAAAAAATTTAATGAATAAAGAATTGCAAATGGGTAGAAGATTAGAGGAAAGGGAATGTAAAAGTTAAAACATTTATGATAAAATCTCTTTTTAATTAATTTTTTTGTAAATTTGTTAACATTATAAGGGTAAAATGAATGATTTTTTTTGTAAATATATTTACATTATAAGGATATAAATGTCTGAAATATTGTTCAAAATTAGTCATGAAATGAGATTATTAGTCTAAAACGGACCAAAAAAAAAGTAAGAGTCTGGAAAGTACGTGGGTGGGACGGAGGGAGTATTTTTTTATTTTTTTTTAAGCTTAGATAAAATGAAAGAAGTATACAAATATTGGTCAGTTACTTGTGGATTATCCCTCCACGTCATCAACTCAGCTCCTTATTGGCCCTCTGATTTTGATTGCTTTTCTAGTACTGTTAATTCTTTTATAAGGTCAAATTGTACCAAACTCCCCTTATCTTATCTTATTTGCATATTATATCCTATATTTTTTCACGTTTGTGATCACACCCCTAGATGATATGCAAGAAAACCAATAAGAGCATACTTATCAATAGGTTAACTGATTGATCTAACTTAATGAATTTTTTTGAGATTAACATGAGAATGAAGGTGTATCATATCTTGTTATCTAGAGTTTAGCAGCTCTTGTGATCTTGCACAACTAAAATCAGACCAGTTAATCGATATGAATTCAATGAGATCACTTGAATTGATGAATAGTTAACAAAATCGTGTCGATTTGACACTTGGCATAAAATGACAATAGATTGCTCTCTAGTATTGCTAGGAAATGGTCTAGCCTAATTGATCAAGATTGAATATGTGCACTATAAATTGAAAAATTAGTGATTTTTCGAGTATGATTGTCTCTCTTTCTCTCTCTCTCTCCACACGATACACACCTCATTATTAAAGGAAATAATGATTCTAAAAATTCTATCTTTTGAAAGGATTATCACTAATTGAAAAGAAGTTTATCATCGGAAATCGAAAGATTGATAAGAATTGAAGTAATTGTTAAATAATCTCTCTTCATTCCCAAATATGTGTATACACTTCAAAGCAATGTGGGATGAGGATCACCAATCCTAGTATTTTTAATTTCTCACCAAAGGTATGCTTACAAATTAATTACAAACTTCCATTAATATATGGTTTAATATTTTTGATATAATTACACTCATCTTTTTCAATGCTTACTTATGTGCTAAGGATAAGATTGATATACTAAATGAACTAGAAAGTAAAAAATACTGAAGTTTAATCTCAAAATCAATTGACTAATAAACTAGTAGTCCAAAAACTTTATATATTGGATACAAAACTTGTATATTCACGATGTGCAATAACTGATTCAACAATGACACTATACTAAGGATAACTTCTTGACTTCGAGGGAAAAAAAACAAAGGGAAAGCTAGTAATTTATATATATCAAATTATACGGGGTAGTAATACAATATTTCAATCTTAAATGGCACATGGTGGTTGCGATGTGATAAATCTATGAATGAAGTTGACACTCAAGATATCACAATTTCAGGGGTGCAGAGTGACAATACAGCAAATACTGAGGATGTAGAGTTAAATGTAAATAACAGAAGTTAAGTATCTGTTATAAAAGCTGTTAGGCGGATATATGAAAGTTGTTGTAAGTTTGTAAAAAGTCTGTATAAATACTCCAAGAATTGATGAATAAACATAACATTTTACAGTGTAATTTATTTCTTGGTATCAAAGCGTATTGCTTATGCTTTCATTTCCATGGTTCTTCTTCAGATATAATCTCAATTACCTTTTCAATTTACTTTCAATTGTCGACAATAATGGCGACGACCAACGAAATTCATTCAATACCTTCAACTACAGTATCTCCGACAAATTCGATCGGTGATGATGCATATGATATGACAGAGTCAGTTCTTTAATTATCTCCCGCACATCCACTGTTTCTACACTCAAACGACCATCCATGTATGGTCCTCATCTCAGAATCATTAATTGATTTCAATTACAATCAGTGGAAGCACGAAATGATCGTTGCTTTATCTTAAAAAACAAAGTTATGGTAGATGGCTCAAATCCACGACCTAATTCACAATCTAAGTATCTGATGGCATGGAATAGGTGTAATAACATGGTTATAAGTTGGATTTTGAACTCTGTAAGTTCTGAAATTAGATCAAGTGTGGTTTACTTAGCCACAACTCATGAAATCTGGATTAATTTGGCCAATCGATTTATGCATGGCAATGCTCCACAGATTTATCAGATTCGTAAAGAAATTTCTTCTTTCACTCAAGGATCAATGTTTGTCTCGACTTATTTTACTAAGTTTCGTGGTCTATGGGATGAACTGAAGAATATTAGTAATACTCCTAAGTGTTTGTGCATTTGCAACTGTGGAGCTAAGCAACATATTCAGGATCGTGATGAGCTTACCAAAATCACTCAATTTCTTATGGGTCTTAATGATGGATACACCTCTATTAGAGGTACAATTTTAGCAATGAATCCTATACCTAACATGAACCATGTGTTAGCTCTTATTACTCAAGATGAGAGGCAGAGGTCTTGCTCTCTTAGTCTCCCTTCTTCCTCTATCTCTGAACATGCTGCTGCTCTAATGGTGAAAAACAATTCACAGCCCTCTTTCAAAAGTAAGAGAAATGAGAAGAACAATAGCAAAGCACATCTTCATTGTGATCACTGTGGAGGAACAGGTCACATCAAGGACACATGTTTCTTTATTCATGATTTTCCTGAGTGGCACAAACTTTATGGAGTCAAACCTGATCCAACAAAAATGCCTAAGCTTGGGAAGTCCAAAGCTCCAGCCTATGATGGTCCTTCCAAGGTTTTTGCCAACAATGTTATTACAGATAATGGTGTCATTCATGGTCCTTTGGAGAACTAATGGGCTCAGTTCCTTGAATATAAGCAGACTCATGATCCTTCTCAATCTTCAGGTAATCTTGAACTCCCAAGTCTTACAAGTTCAATATGTCTGTCTCAATTTGCTATGCATAAGTCTCATGATTGGATAATTGACACTTGAGCTTCACATTATATCGCTTATAATCTTTCACTCCTTGAAAATCCTGTTTTAATTAATTCATTCATTCTTCTTATTAATGGACACAAATCTCCAATTACTCATAGAGGCAATGTTACTCTATCCTCTCAGATTACTCTTTCCAATGTCTTATATATTCCTGCCTTTCATTTTAACTTGATTTCTAGCAGTAAATTGGCTAGCTAGTGACAACAACTATTGCCTTCTTTTCTTCTCTTCTTATTGTCTTTTCCAGGACTTACACAGCAAGACACCGAAGGGGATTGGTAAACAAGAAGGAGGCCTTTATAAATTTGTATTTCCTACTAGTTCTTTGTCTAATGTGACTTCTACTGTCTCTTGTAATGTATAATCTGAGTGTGATTTGTGGCATATGAGACTTGGTCATCTTCCTATGTCATCTTTCAAACATGTATCTTATGATATATCTGTTGATATTAGTAAATCTCGTGTCTGTGATATATGCCATTTTGCAAAACAGACTAGAATCTCTTACCCTTTGAGTATGTCTCATAATTTTACTATTCCTTTTGGACTCATTCATTGTGATGTATGGGGTTCATATAGTCCTGCCACATATCTAGGTCGCCATTCTTTCCTTACTATAGTTGATGACTTTTCTAGGATTACTTGGATATATCTCCTACAATCTAAAGCTCAAGTCCTATCTTATTTCAAAATATTTATAGCCATGGTTCAGAATCAATTCAATACCTCTATTAAACAGATTAGATCTGACAATGAATCAGAATTCTTCAATAATGACACTACTTCTTATCTCCTTTCTCATGGAATTGAACAACAAAGTTCTTGTGTTGAAACTCCTCAACAAAATGGGAGAGTGGAAAGGAAACATAGACACTTACTAGAGGTTGCTAGAGCTCTAAAATTTTAGTCCCATGTTCCTATAAAATTTTGGGGCAATTGTGCTTTAACTGCCACATATCTAATTAACAGACTGCCTACTGCCACTCTCAATTTCAAAAGTCCTTTTGGGTACACCTACTTCCTACAATCATTTGAAATCCTTTGGATGTCTTTGTTTTGCATCCACTCTTGTTTCTCAAAGAGATAAGTTTTCCCCTAGGTTATCCAAGTGTGTTTTTCTTGGTTATCCTAGTGGAAAGAAAGCTTACAAGCTTTATAACCTTCAATCTCATAAATATTCTACTCCAGAAATGTTCATTTCTATGAAAACCAGTTTCCTTTTCATCAAGTCTCTTCTTCTATACCTTATTCATATCTTCCCATGTTTCTTGATGATTTCTTCTTTACTTGTTATGAGTTCTTTGTTCTGAATATGGCACAACTGATACTACAAGTACTCCTTCTGATAATGCTACTTTGTCTCTTTTATCTGATGATTATACTTCACATGTATCACTTCATGTTATAGATTTCACATATCATATATCTTCAAGTTCTCATACTAGACCTACAAGAACTAGACATATACCTATCAAATATAAAGATTATGATGGTCTTCCTTCTTCTTTTACCCAACCCTCAAGTTCTTGTTCTCTGGTAAGTCATTCTTCTTTAGTCTCTTATTCTCAAATCTCTCCTTCTTATTTCTCTTATATCTGTAATATGCCATCCTTCTCTGAGCCATCTTCATATAAGCAAGCCATAAAGGATCCCAACTGGTGCAAAGCAATGACTATTGAGATTCGGACTTTAGAACAAAATAACACTTGGGTAGTTCAACCTTTACATCCTGATAAAAAGCTTGTAGGGTGCAAATGGATATACAAACTTAAATTTAAGCCAGATGGTACTCTTGATAGGCATAAAACAAGGTTGGTTGCCAAGGGATTTACACAAACTGAAGGTCTTGATTATTTTGAAACATTTGCACCAGTTGCTAAAATGACTTCAATTAGAATTTTGATTGCCTTAGCTAGTGCTTTACATTGGACTTTGGATCAAATGGATGTCACAAATGCATTTCTGTATGGTGACTTGTCAGAAGAAGTATTTATGAGTCTTCCTCAGGGGTATTCTGTGTCTGAATCCATATCCCAACAGTTCCCCAACCAACAACAAGTTGGCTAAATTCATGTATGGGTTATAGCAAGCTCCTAGGCAATGGTTCTCTAAATTGTCTATTGCATTGCTTACCTATGGTTACACTCGGTCCAAAAATGATCACACCTTATTTTACATGAAGACTACATCTGCATCAGTGTTCTATTGGTGTATGTGGATGACATTATTGTCACAGGGTCATGTCCTCACACAATAACTCAGATTAAAGCCTATCTCTTATCTCAGTTCAAGATCAAGGACTTAGAACCTTTGAAGTATTTTCTTGGACTTGAGATTGCCAGGTCAACTAAGGGTATTTGTATTCACCAGAGAAAATATACTTTAGATATCATTGATGATACTGGTCTTATGTTAGTCAGATCTTCCAAGCTGCCCATGGAGCAAAATCACTCTTTGGCTGCAGACAATGGTGCTCTCTTTTCTAACCCTGAGCAATATAGGAGATTAGTTGGGAAGTTAATCTACATGACTATTACCAGACCTGATCTATTATACAGTGTCCATATTCTCAGCCAGTTCATGAGTTCTCCTAGGGTTCCTCACTGGGATGAAACCTTAAAGTTGGTTAAATATCTTAAAGGTATTGCTGGTCAAGGGTTGTTCTATTCTTCTTCTACTACATTTAACATACGAGTCTTCTGTGATGCTGACTGGGCTTCTTGCCCCACTACAAGAAAGTCATTGTCTGGCTACTGCATATATCTTGGCTCCTCTCTTGTCTCTTGGAAAGCTAAGAAACAGACAACAGTGTCCAGAAGTTCAGCTGAGACTGAATATATGAGCATGGCTTCTGCAAGTTGTGAAGCTACTTGGATTATTTCTCTACTTGCTAAGATTGGTTTCATTGGTTTGACAGCTGCTTCCTTGTTTTGTGACAACCAGGTAGCCCTACATATTGCCTTAAACCAGTGTTTCATGAACGTACTAAACACATAGACTATCATTTAATTAGAGAGAAAATTGCATCTGGGGTTGTTAAGCCTGCCTATATTTCTACTAAGTTGCAGCTTGCTGATCTTTTCACAAAGGCCCAATCTTCTACTCAGCTTCAATTTCTGTTAGCCAAGTTGAATGTTCTGAACTTGTTCAACTCTTTCACCTTGTGGGGGAATGATAAAGCTATGAATGAAGTTGACACTCAAGATATCACAATTTCAGGGGTGCAGAGTGATAATATAACAAATAATGAGGATGTAGAGTTAAATGTAAATAAAAAAAGTTAAGTATCTATTATAAAAGTTGTTAGACAGATATATGAAAGTTGTTGTAAGTTTGTTACAAGTCCGTACAAATACTCCAAGAATTGATGAATAAACATAATAATAATATTTTACAGTGTAATTTTTTTCTCGATGCCACCGGATCAGGATCAACCTTCCCCTCACACGTGGCGTTGTTGAATTGTACTCATATAACAAAAGTGAGAAATGCATCTAGTCCATACATATCACATTAACATGTTTTTTAAAAGCAATGTCACATTAACTTGCTAAAAAATAATACTCTCTTCAAATGTTTTTAAAATTTTTATTGAATTTTTTGACCACAATATATAATGATTTAATTATGTTCATAGAATTCTAAAAATTTCTATTGATTCACCATTAATAATATTATCAACAACAACTTTTAGAATTTCATGAACATAATTAAATTGTCATATATTTGTGGTCAAAGTTCAACAAAAAAGTCAAATGAGAAAAACATTTTGAGACGGAGGAAGTATAAGTAATAGGGGTATGATTTATATGTCTAAAATAATTCATTTCAAAATAAATTTACAATTTTAAATAAAAAAAAATTATTGTAAAATTATTTTTAACTACTCCATTTATTTTAGAGCAAACTAAAAAATTAAAGCGTAACACCTATCAAAAGATTGAGAAGTATAAGAAATAAAGTGAAGAATAATCAATGTCAAAGGACTTGTGTCCAAGCGGTATATTTAGCAGGTTTAAATTTATTCGTCGTACAGGTTTCAATATTCAATTAGAATTGATATTAGGTGGTTAGAAATTAAAAAAAAAAAAAAAATTCTAATTTCCACTTTCAAATGTCACAAGGTTTTGAGTTCAATACTCGGTTAGAATTGATATTAGGTGATTAGAAATTAAAAAAAAAAAAAAAAAAAAAGCCTAATTTCCACTTTCAAATGTCACAGTATAAATTATTTTATTAATCAACAAAAAAAACACTTTATTTAGATTTAAAAAAAAAAAAAAAACTGTTGGATTGGCCCACCTTTTAGTTTTAGCATGCGTAGCAGGTCAGGTGGCTAATGGCTTGTCTTTATTGACCCATTCTCTTTTGTATTTTTCCTCAACTGGATTTACTTTCTTTTTTTTTTATTAGTTAATGTGTACACTGGACTGGACTATTAGCCACCAGATGAGGTAAGTGTAGTATGGGCTTTAAATATGATCTGGTGGGCCCAACTAAAATTATATAAAAATTAAAAGGATTATGTTTGCAATTATCCATACACTTGAATTATTATTAATAAAGCTTTCAAACTTTAATCAAGATTAAGACTTGATTAGATTAAGCGCGTGTGTTGAGATTAGGACTAGTAATCTGTTTTATCAGAGTGTTGAAGTTGTTTTTTTCTTCCTATAATATTTGTTAAATGATTAATTAAATATATTATATGATTTGATCGAGAATATAGTGCTCACAGACCCAAGTTTGATCTGATTTTTTTTTTTTTACTGGCGATTTAAGTGGCTAATGATAGTGATAAGATGCTTAGTTATATTACATGTAATTTTATTTTTTGTTTTTTTATAATCTTGGGTGTTTGCGTTTACATAATCCTAAATGTCGGATTGAGGAAGTGTCCAAGTTTTTCTTGGAATGGAATCCGCCCGTCTCAAGATTTAGATTGGATATATCTTTGTTATAGGTTAAGAGATGTATATGACATTAACATTCAAGGTGAGTCTCCGATCTTTATGGAGTGTCGTCTCTTTTCTAGTTGTGAATGAATTCGAATTTGTCGTTTGCTTAATAAATAAAACACTTGAATTGTATCTCGACGCATTTCAATAATCAATTGGTTGAAATTATACGCCGATCCTTTCTTTCAACACAAATCATGTGATCATATTGAGATTATCGTTGGTGGTGTATCAATAATAAGTTTCAAATTTTCATCCTTATAATTAAATCAACCTACCATTCATTATCGTTCAAAATACCTTTTGTAATAAAGGCCAAAAAAAAAATGAAAATATTATTTTGGGACGGAGGAGGAAGTACAACCTAAAAACTTGCTTTTGAATGTCTAATGGTTACACACATCATAGATCGATGCATTATGAAATCAATCAGAACATTGTTTCTCTGTTGAGATAAAAGTCAAACTTAAACATGTATAACAATTAACAGTCAAGAAAACTTGAACTAGCCATGACAAATAACCTAACCTTGGAAAAGAAAAGAACAACAAAGGCCATTACCCTTAGTTAGCCTTGTTCATGAATCCCAACCTCAAGTAAACTCCTCATTGCTTGTTTCTTCATTACCTTCCCAAACACCCCTCTCCCCAACTTCATCACCCTCTCCATCTCCACCACTCCACCACCACCACCGTTTCTCTTTAGTCCTTCCATAAACAACTTCACTACCCTCTCATCACTCCCCACCGCCTCCACAACGCTCTCCACCACCACCTCCATTGCCGGAATCCTCCTTCCCCACCTCCTCATCAACTTATCCGACTCAAAAACTTCCGTGTAAGCTCCCCAAAACGACGCCCTCAAGTACCCTTTACACTTTCCCCTCACCATCCACCTCCTCATACTTTCCTCTAACTTGTACACCACACATCCCACATCTAGACCTCTTTCAAACCCCACTTCAATCTCTCTCATCTCTTGTTTCAAAGAAATTCCCTCATCAAATCTGCACCTCTTACATCCACAACTAAACCCCCAATTCTTTGCCATTTCTTTCCGGTTGCTAAATGGCAAAAAGACGTCGAAATAGCCCAATGTGACCTCTTCCCCGGCCTTAATATCCCTTGAAGCATGAATCAAGACATGATCACCAATGTGAGTGCGTTTCGTGTTGGGATAACAAGAATGGTTGATGAAAGAAGATAGTATCCATAGCCCAACTCCATGATAATCACTATTTTTACCCAAAAATCGAGCCGAAAATATCTCTTCAACCAGAGAATTAACATCCAATATACTCAACATTCTATCCATATCAATCTTCTCAAAACCACCCTCCCCTCCTTCAGGCCTAAACAAACTTATATCAGGAACCTCAAGATCTTCCTCTTTTTCGCCATCCGATAACTTACCAATCAAATGACATGTCCTTTGACATTTCGAGGACGATTCCACAACTTTATCAACAAAATTCTTCCACATAACTAATTGGGCATTTTCGCCCGAATCATCATTACTTGATCGAGGCAATATACCCCTTTCAGTTGCAATAGCTTTAGAAACCAACAACAAACTCCCACTATCAATGTTCTTTGTCACAAATAAGCCACGCCCACTGATCTCAGATTTCTTGATTTCAACTGCACCAATATACTCTGCAAGCTCAGGGAAATTCCCCTTAAACCCATTTAAAACCCAACTAGATAAATCAAAAGCCCCCGATTTAGATAAAGACTCAAATTTCTTGCATTTCTCCAAATACCCATTTAGGGTTTCGAAGTTAGAATTGGCCTGAGGATCAAGAGCTGCAATTCTGAAACAATCCAAAGCCACATTATATCGGTTGAGATTGAGCAAGATCTTACCTTTACAGAGAAGAGTCTTGAAATGGGTACTCTCAATTTGCAGTGCTTCATCACAATCTTTTAGGGCTTCGCTGAAATCGCGAAGTTTAGATCTTGCTTCTGCGCGATTTGAGAAAGCTAAACAGAGAGATTTATGGAGTTTTGAAAGGTGATCTGGGTCGAGATGGGTTCTGGAATTTGAGATTAGGTTTTGGGAAAGAGAAATGAATCGGGAATAGGCTTCAATGGAGTCGTTCCATTCTTCTCTGAGGAGAAACTCAGTGGCTTTTGATCTGAGTTGTTGAAGCTTCTCTTCTTCGGTATCGGATGCTCGATCTTCTTCTCTCATCTTCAATGGCGGCCGATTCTCTCTCTCTCACTCACTGTGTGTATTGAAGAAATTTGAATTTAGGGGATTGTAACGGTAACTTGCTGCTATTTTATCGCTGTATTTAAAATGACTGTTAGAATATTTGAGTAAATTCAAACTATCTTTGTCTTCTTTCACCTTTTGTAATCTAGTTTTACTTTCTTTTTTGAAGCATTGGTTACTTATTTGAATTTCAAAAAACAGTAATATTTTCAACCACTTTTAATTGTCTACAAGGGCATGTCATTCAAAAAAAAAAAAAGTATATTTTCACTTAATTTTTATAAAAAAATATTTTTTATAGAATTTGTGACATAAAACAGTCTGCATATCAGTTGCCGATGTTGAACAACCAAATTTAGCATTAGAAAGCAAGATTTATAGAGGTAGGCTTGTGATGTCGAGTCCAAAGAGGTAGACTCTGGACAAAAATTACCTGGCCCGCTGATCCGATTCTTACGGTTGACCTGCATTGACTTTGGATTCGGTACACGGAGAATTCCTCGATTTTCATGTCTTTCACAGCTAATATTACATTTTTTTCGTCAATATGCTCATACGATTGCTTTGATAAATGAGAAAATCCAATTTGAACCCTTAGATCAAATCGTAATATTATGTGCAGGTTGAGAATCTTTTGATTGAGTTTTCATTCATGTAACAGTTTTCCAGTTGATAATTGAACCACCATTCCATTAGTCTTACTATACAAGTGACTAAATCATGATGCAATAAAAAATCTAGACCAGATCCTTTTACAATAATTTACTACATCTGGAGTTACCCTTTACAAGAAAAAAAAAAAAAAAGACAGATGATGGAAGAGGTTGCTTTGATTTTCACCCTTTGGCATTCAGCAACTGGAAGAATAAAAACTGTTTCTACTACGAAGCCTCGTGATTGCTATTACGGGTAGCTTTTGATCCGATCGATGAAGTTACAGCTGCTAATAGGCTATCACTTTTTCAGAAAGAACATACCGTCTCTAAGTTCAAGCTTCTCTTCAGAAACTAGACCAGATAAAAAACTTTGAAGTTGTTGCTGGGACTTATCATATGAAGGATCCGCGATACAAAACATCTGCAGCCAAATGATGTACTCATTTTTCTTAATCACCTATTTTATGACGGAAAATCACCGAGTCTAATTTGCAAAATGATTACCTTGAGGGTATTGTGAATCCGTTTCAAGTCCATGCTACCGAAATTTGTTAGCATTCCCATGATAAATTTCTGCAGCCAAAACATAAGTTGAAGTACTATCAGGAAGAGGAAATGGAAGGCCCCAGGTTATCTGACATGGAACAATATTAGTTCCAGACTAATTTTAGAATGTACTTATAAACAAATGAACTCCATGCAGTATTATAGTTGCGTGAAATGATTTCCCAAGTGTGAGTTTGCTTCGAGTATTTGAGAACTGAGAGTTTCTAGATTGGTTTCTAACTTTTGGGCCTTGGCTCACACTTGCACCTAGAAGAAAGGGCATTTTTGTCTATTGACTTGCGCCTTTAACGAGGGGGTGTGTTTCTAATCAAGAATATAAACCTCATTCCACTTAGAATACCCTATCAAGGAAAAATCTAGAATGAGCTTTCCATCTCCTTCCTAGTTTCATTTTTATGCTTCATTTCCATTCAAGCTTCCATTCCAAACATGACTGTCACAGGTTTTTGCTACCCTCTCGCTTCTGATTTACACTCCTTAGTTCCTTATCTAACTCTGCACTGTCTACCATATCAGTTCTCTTTCTGCAGTCCATACCAATTTGTGACACTTCACCAGAATATTTACTGGTGTTCCAAACTAGTTTCTCTCGACATGTCAGAAATGGCCAGAGACTGTTCATTGCTTTGAATTGTTTTAAAGTAAAGATATAGAGCAGCGGGATAGAACAAGAGGTCAAGGAGTAAGTGCAATAAAGATGAAGTCAATTACAGATGGGAGCAAATGTTTCTTACATACAATATCAGAAAAAACTACAAAAAAAATATTACAAACCAGAGAGTGTATACATGAGAAAATATGATCATGGAGAATTCGAGAAGGGAAGAAACAGGTGGGAGCAACTTTTCAGAATTGCAAGAGGGAGAAAACTGATACATGAGAAAATAAAGATCGGGAGAATTTGAGAAGGGAAGATACAGATGGGAGCAATTTTCCAGAAAGGATAAGTGAGAGATACAAGAGAAAGGAAGAACGAACAAAGACTCTAAGCAGATGCAAGAGCCTAGGTATACATTTATACAATATACTACTCCCTCCGGTCCAAAATAGTTGTCGCTTTTGGAGTTTTCACCACTTTTAGGAAATGTAATCATTACTACTCCATCGTCCCAAAATACTTGCAGTTCTATGAGAGATTTTTTGTCCCAAAATACTTGCAGTTTTACGATTTTCCATAAAATATTGACACACTTTGTCTAAACTACCCTTATTTATGATTAGGTAGTTGTCATTGTAAAAGCATTTAATTGCCTAGGCACTTGAAATATTCAAAGGGTAATTTAGTCTATTTTATATGCATTGATTGATTTTCTTAATACGTCTGAAAACTCCTAAAACTACAAATCATTACTACTCCCTCGTCCCAAAATATTTGCAGTTCTATGAGAGATTTTTTGCCCCAATATACTTGCAGTTTTACGATTTTTCATAAAATATTGACACACTTTGCCTAAACTACCCTTATTTATTGAGTAGTTGTCATTGTAAAATCATTTAATTGCCTAGGTACTTGAAATATTCAAAGGGTAATTTCGTATATTTTACATGTATTGATTGCTTTTCTTAATACGTGTGAAAAATCCTAAAACTACAAATCATTACTACTCCCTCGTCCCAAAATACTTGCAGTTCTATGAGAGATTTTTTGCCCCAATATACTTGCAGTTTTACGATTTTCCATAAAATATTAACACACTTTGCCTAAACTACCCTTATTTATGATTAGATAGTTGTCATTGTAAAAGCATTTAATTGCCTAGGTACTTGAAATATTCAAAGAGAAATTTAGTCTATTTTATATGTATTGATTGCTTTTCTTAATATGTGTGAAAACTCCTAAAACTACAAATCATTACTACTCCCTCGTCCCAAAATACTTGCAGTTTTATGAGAGATTTTTTGTCCCAAAATACTTGCAGTTTTACGATTTTTCATAAAATATTGACACACTTTGCCTAAACTACCCTTATTTATGATTGAGTAGTTGTCATAGTAAAAGCATTTAATTGCCCAGTTACTTGAAATATTCAAAGGGTAATTTAGTCTATTTTATATGTATTGATTGCTTTTTTTAATACGTGTGAAAACACCTAAAACTACAAATCATTACTACTCACCCATCGTCCCAAAATACTTGCAGTTTTATGAGAAATTTTTTGCCCCAATATACTTGCAGTTTTACGATTTTTCATAAAATATTGACACACTTTGCCTAAACTACCCTTATTTATGATTAGGTAGTTGTCATTGTAAAAGCATTTAGGCCCCGTTTGTTTCACCGTAAAACATTTTTCGGAAAATGTTTTCCGTAAAATAACTCGTTTTCCGTTGTTTGGTTGTTTTCCGAAAAACCGTAAAACATTTTCCATTGTTTGGTTGTTTTCCGGAAAATGTTTTCCATAAAATAACTCGTTTTTCGGTGTTTGGTTGTTTTCCGGAAAATGAAGAAAACGTTTTTCGAAATACATTTTACGCTCTTCCTAAGTAAAACGACTTACTGACCCTGTCCTAAGTAAAACATTTTTCGAAAAATGGTGCCCTTCATGTACAACTCATATTTCACAAGGTACAACATTTTACTTCCTCATTCAAATAATAATAATAATAATAATAATAATAAAATAAAATAATAATAATAATAAAAAATAATAATAATAATCATAATAATAATAATAATAATAATAATAATAATAATAATAAAAAAATAATAATAATAATCATAATATATATATATATATATATATATATATATATATATATCAAAAAATATTTTCATTAGACACATGAAAATATTTTTCGAAAACATTTTCCTTACCAAACAAACGAAAACATTTTCCTTACCAAACAAATTAAAACATTTTACTTCCTTCCTCCGTAAAACATCTTCATTTTCCGGAAAACATTTCATTTTACAGAAAACATTTTCGTGAAAACATTTTACAGTAAAATGTTTTACGTCGAAACAAACGGAGCATTAATTGCCTAGGTACTTGAAATATTCAAAGAGTAATTTAGTCTATTTTATATGTATTGATTGTTTTTCTTAATACATGTGAAAACTCCTAAACCTACAAGTATTTTGGGACAGATTGAGCACCATTTTATAAGAAAACTACCAACACTTGTTAATTGTTCCTCTCTCATTCATTACTTCACTCATCAGTAAATACAATTTCCAAGGCAGAGGGTTAAATTGAGATTTTAACAAAAAAGCGACAACTCTTTTGGACCAATTTTTGAGTCCTAAAGCGACATCTATTTTGGACCGGAGGGAGTACTACTTAATCAACATTTCAGAACACTATTAGATCCATTTTGGGTGATATGATTGACAATCACAGGCTTTTAAACACTGTAACTAAACTGAACAGTTCATGTCCAACTACTAGCAGACTAGAACTTGCAGCATTCTCATGACAAATGGGGTCAATGATCATCAAAAGAAAACTTAACTTGGTAATCTTAATCTCGAGAGACTTTTCTACACATGAACTAGGATGTTTCCATCTTATAGACCAGCAACAAAAAGGCTACAGTTAATGAACTCACCATATATATGAATGAGGGTGTGAACAATCTCAAGTGAACAGACTAGTGGAAGGGTTATATACTATTGCCTACTCCCTCAGTCCCGAAATGCTCCTCCTACTTTTTTTGTTATTACTTTGAATAAGCTTTGAGCATTAATATTAGGTTGATTTAATTATCCTAATGAAAATCTAAAAATTGTCAATGATGGTATTTATGATGGTGTATCAATAACAAGTTTTAGATTTTTATTAGGATCATTAAATTAACCTAAAATTACTGTTCTAAATTCATCCAAAGTAACAACAAAAAAAGTAGGAAGATCATTACGGGACGGAGGGAGTATTCAACATAGAGACTAGCACAAATTGTTTTCAGCATATAAGATAGCATACCTTTTTCTTCTTACTTTTTGGTTTGCAATTTCCTTAAATAGGCTTAAATGTTAGGGGAGCCACCTACATGTCAAGTTGGGACCCACTTCACCAGTGACTTTTTAATAAAACTGAACGAACATGTCGAACAGAGGTCAAATGGGTTTGTGGTTCTGTAATACTCCCTCGGTTCCGGAGAGATAACTCCATTTTGATTTTAGTGGTAAACTCAATTGAACTTTGATCAAAGGTTTTCGAAAAAATAATTGCCCTCATGAGATTATAAAAATTGTTATTGATAGTATTCTTTATAATGCATCATAACAAATTTTTGAATTTTATAAGGATAATCAAATTTTCATAAATATTTGGTCAAAGTTCAATTGAGTTGACCACCAAAATTAAAGTGAGACTATCTTTCCGGAGCGCAGGGAGTATTTGGTTGGGGAATTATTAATTGATCCAGGTCCCAACTTGACAAGTCAGCATCGTCGTCAACATTATTTGACAGCATCCATTTTTTCTCAAATTTAAAACCAAAAGTAAAGTAAGCTACCTTATTGGTCAAAAACTAAAAATTGCTATTCAATGTGTTAAAATTCTAAAAGTACAAGTACACTAGTAAACAAAACCAACTAAAACAATATAGTCTCCACATCGGCACCAAGAGATGGCCCACAGAGCTTTATTATGGAAAAATATGTAACTGAGTGGATCGATGAATTTTAACTGATTGGGTCTCACAATATCTACTCTTACGCCTGTTCTTTTATGGATAGCAAAAGCATATAGAAATGCAGAATTCACTGGTAAACAAAACCAACCGAAACAAAAGCAGGAAAAAAAAAAAAATACCTCACGCGCAGTCATTCTTTCACCAAACAAAACAAAATCAAACCAAAAGCACAAAGGAACATACCTCATACACAGTCATTTCTTTGCGAAGTTGATCCTCAACAGAGGCCACTGATCTCTCGCCTTCATCATCAGCCATGAGCTCCTCACAGTTCCCACTATTAGCACTAGTCTTACCAGCATCAGCTATGCTATCAGCCAGGGTAAATAAGTGCTCACTAGAGTCGGTACCCAAAGATTCTGCAAGAACCCCCTGAACAGAAAAAACAAAAATGAGGGTAAGATGATCATTGACCAGTTAGCAACTGTGAATACTCTCTCTATTGTACTCTCTCCGTCCCAAAAATAAAATAAGGCCCCCATTTGACAGGTCAAACTTTTTATGAACATAGCTTTAATTCTTGTACCTTGATGAAATTGCACTAAAAGCTCACTTTTTTTCTTTTTGGAGATGGGACTAATATTTTTGGGACAACCCATAAAAGGAAAAGGGGGCCATAGTTTTTTTGGGGGAAGGAGGGAGAATTAATTTATCAAACTAACAGGAGTCTAATTAAAGCATATTGAGCAAGGGTAATAGTAGTCCCTTTGTTGCTAAATGAGTGCCCATTTTTAGCCTAGAGGGGGGAGAGAAAAAATGTCCCCTAAATCAGTGTCTATTTCTGGTGAAGTTACTAAATTCACCTTATAAGCTACTCCCTCTGTCCCAAAATGATAGTCCCCTTTTTGTTGTCCCAAAAAGTTAATCCCATTTCCAAAATTAAGGCTTCAAAATCACTGAATTTCTAAAACTTATAATGTAACCTTAAAATGTTTGAAAAGTCAAACGAGACTATCATTTTAGGACGGAGGGAGTATTATGTTCAAATTCACGCTAGCAATAACATTGTGTGTTAATTGAAGGCATTTAAGTGTGTGCAACTATAAATCCTAAGAAGTCAACTTTTCCTTGAAAAGCTGGTGACGGACACTCATTTAAAGATGGAGTATTTAATGAAACACTTAAACAAAATGGTAGGGGGTTAGCTGCTGGTTTCGAGGTATTGTAAGTGATCTCTTTCAGTTTCTAAATTAAAGCAAATAATCCACGCAACAGGCTGATTGCCAGAATAACGATGTTTCCAAACATAAATGTTAGTCTAATAGCAGTTCGCGAAATGGTCCTGAAAGACATGGGCCTTCCGACCAGCTCATATGGCATTGGCACTACTTTCTTTAAAGTGAAAAAACAATCATTGATGCTTATAACGAAATAAAGAGAAAAGATAATGGTGAAAAGGTCTTAATGAAAAATCCAACCCGTAAACTGTGAGTTCTAATTTGAGTAAACTAACCTTACTTATCCAGAAATTTATCCTCTTGTGGAGTACATCCACGGGTACCCCAAGAACAGCTGCAAGATTCTTTGAGCTCCAACTAAAAGTACAACATATAGAAACATTTAGTGTCCTTGACATGCACATTGGGATGGAGGAAGAAGGTTATGTTTGTAATAATGAAGCCAACAGTGAGATGATCTGAGGTTACCTTTGTTTGATCTTGAAATTGCATAATGATTGACGCATGTATAGGTGTCACTGTGAACTGCACATCTTTGCCTTCAAATTGTAACTCCAACTGAATATAGGATGAAAATAATTTTTCAATTAAACTAGGATACACTTATCAACTGGAAATCCTATCAGAAAGACCGTTTTGTGTGACAGTAAATTCAGAAAAGCCTAACCTTCACGGTACCAAGATTTTTCTTCCATAGTAGCTTACGAGGAGTTTTAATTTCACCAAACCTCTTAGCATAATCACTTAAGAGCTGGTCCATAGACTCAGGTATCGTAAGGGCCTCATCCTGCATTTCCATATCAGGGTTACTAATATTACCATTGAGCCCATCAATGAATGAAAGATTATCATTTTACTTGTGCAATTGAAATTGCTTGCAACTAGATATAACTTCATCTTGCTTAAGAGAGATATATGTTTTTAATCATGTTTTATGGCAGTCTCTATACACAATATCTGATACAATACTAAATAAAATGCATATAAAATAGATATTTCTAATAGACAACACAGAATATATGAAGTTTTTGTTTCAGAAACCTCCAAAACCATGAGAGGCAACCTAGTAAACCATTCAACCAACAGTCGGTTTTTGATTATAGCATATACTCCCTCCGTCCCACCTCAAACCAGAGTTTTTGCCATTTTCATCCTAACCACCTCAAACCGGACTTCCCAAAATGGCAAAGAATCTTTACTATTCCTCTGACCTCTCACTCATTCTCTCGCCTACTTTACTTTTATACTCACAACACCAATCCACTTACTACTCCTCCCTCTCATTCTCTCTCTTATTTTACTTTTCATACTCACAACACCTCTCTCCTACTTTACTTTTCCTTAATCACCGTGTCCAAAAGGTTGGTCCGGTTTGAGGTGGGACGGAGGGAGTATATATTTAATTTCTAGAGAAAAAACATGATAAACCAACAAATTACATAACATTATCATATGCATTGAAGTACAATAAAGGTAGATGCAAGTGCTGTCATAGTCAATGCCTGCTTTTCGTTTTCACTGTACTATTCTTTTATCTGGGAGTCAGTAAACTGAAACTCGTACGATGCTGTAGAGACATCACTACAGCGATCCCTCCCCTAAACCAAATGAACTAGCATACAATGAAATTTAAAATCGTCAGCAGATCCAAGATTTTCCTCACAGAGATAGTAGAGTATATACTCATATCAACCCATAACAAATTACTGCATGAATGTATGTGATTTAAGTGGAAAAATCAGGAGAACTAATCACACTATCCCATCACATAGAAAGATGTGACAAGTGGAGATAAATTTATCTAGTACCCTATCAACGACTAAAAGACATTTACTGGAACTCAATACAAAAAATCACATCTACCAGCAAAAATACGTGAAAATTGAAAACAGCCATCCATTCAAACATCAGAAAAGGCAATCCACAAGTTCTAAAGATTAAGTCCTGATCAAACACCTCCATTAAGCCAAAGGAGGGGCATAATACAAATCTAGACATAACTGTGTCTACTATAAGCAACAGGTACTATCCTTAGCATATATCTTAATTATAGAACTTACCTGGATAGGCGGCCAGAAATTTGAAGATATGATTGTAGCATTAAGAATATCATGTGAGAGCCCGTGCTCCCCAACCTTCGCATCTATAAAGAATAATTGCCAAATTACCAACTAAGATAACAAACATACGAAATCCTGTTGACATTGCAAGATTACACTACATAAGAGCTTAAAGTCAAATATGTTTTTCAGAATTGCTAACAACCAATAAAGAAGCACCTGGCTGAGTTGACTTATTTATGGTTGTCTTTACATTTGTGTTTGTCCTTTTAGAATCAATTAGATCATTTAGCATGATCTCACACTTCTGCATGCTGGTTTCTCCAAAATGTATCTAGAAGTTGCAACATAAAATTGAACACAAAAAGGCATTTAGTTCAAAGTAACTGACAAGTAACCCAAAAGGGTAGAAAGTGGAGAGATAAACTGAAATGCTACCATGGGGCATCTTATCTACGAACCACCCACCTTGAGAAGCTCCAAAGTACGTATTTCTGTGTCAATGTCATAATCAGTTTTGTTCAGAAGCTTTTCAGCGAGCATAACACGATATTCATTTACTAGCTGCTCCTTTGAACCAATTATACCAACAATCATCCCAAGTATATCCACTTTCCTCCGGCACCTGCTGCCCTTCATGGGATCAGCTTCGGCGGGGTCAGGCACCCAGCTGAAATGTATTTAAAGAAGTATGTCAAAAGTTTGAATATGACGATCAACGGCCAGAAAATTAATGATCATAAATACAATGAAAATCCCACAGGTTCACATACACATACCGTTGAGCATCAACTCCATGCTTGCTTGTCATCAGAATTGATCTCATTATCAATACCACCAGTTTCTTGATTTTCATCATCTCTATTTAATTCCTCAAGGAGACTATCCCCAGTACTTCCTGGATCCAATGGGATTCCCACCAGTTCCACCAGTAAGCATGGTCACCACACATTTGATGGTATCTTTTCTCCCTCTCAAATACTCCCTTATTGGTTCACCAACTGCTTCAAGAAAAATGCCTGCTGGATCTATTGTTCGAAGTGCTTTAATAGTTGAAACATATAGGTGCAAGATGTCATTTGTTGATGCACCAGCTGTCAGCAAACGATATCGTAATGCAGAGATAAATGAATCAACAAGCTTTGAATGCTGTCCAGTGAATTCAAGACACTCTTTCAGGTCTTCAATAGCAGGAGAGCTGTAAATAGATAACAGTAAATGGAATTGATTAATCAACAGCTTAATGGTTGGAATGTAGAAATAAAACAGTCAATAGCCAAACTATTAGTTTATTTACTTAAACAAATCATATATGTCAAGAATTGTTTTCTGAATAACTATATTTAGATATGTAAGTCTCTGTGAATATATGGCAAAAAGTAAAAAAGTGAATCAGCGCAGATTTGAATCACCTCCATAACTACTCAAACATAATTGAAAATACAGAAATACAAAAAGAAAGAGGAAGAAGATCCAAATAAAATAAAGCACAACAAAAAAAAGAATGAATCACCTGTCAGGATAATCCACAATAATGTCAAAGAGTTTTGCGATACGCAAATCCTGCAATGTTTCATAAGCAAAATACTCTAGCCGTAACTGCCATCTAACGATTCCTTCTGAGGGAGTACGAGATCCAGTGCCGCATGAAGACGGGCTTAGTGCCAAAGGTGATTTCTGACGGGAAGGTGGACTTACATCACTAACAGCCTCACCAAGAAAAGTAAGAAGCGCAAGCAAAAACTGGAGAGGCACAGCCTGCACAATTTACCTCTCAACATTATTATCACATCCATTTGTGCCAAGATTGACTTATACTCCCTCCGCCCCATCCGAATTAGGACATATTTCCATTTTGGGTGTCCCGCTCTAAATAGGACAACCCCAATATGGAAATGTTTTGTTTAATGGAACCCACTTTTACACTCACAACAAATTTCCACTTATTACTTCTTACCACACTCTCTCTCCTACTACACTTTTCATACTCATAACTCCTACTTCACTAACACTTTTTCTTAATCCCCTGTGCTCAACTCAAAAATCCTATTTCGAGCGGGACGGAGGGAGTATTTATTATATATTTTTACATAAAGAGTTTAATACTTTTTGACAATAGTAAATTTTGGAAACAATCAAATTGACCATCAAACATCGGGAATTGCAAACTAAACATAGTACGAATAATTACATTATAGAAAGTGATTGCTAGTTAAGAGCTCCCAACATTTAGCAAATGATGTCCAAAGCCCTTTAATTTATCCTAATTCATCCATCTAACAATAACCTGTGAATTTAATAACCATTCATCACTATCATGATGCATGTGAAGGACGCATAACCACTTAGATAACTGGGATATGTAAATTACTTTATTATTCAATAACTCCACTTTGTAAACTTCTCTTATCCAAAATTAGTACTTTGATTATACCCTTTGATGGATTACACATTTAAGAAATAGGTCCACCACCCCGCCCCTTTCCCCGCCCCGGAAAATTTAAACACATACTAATATTTGTACAGTAGCCATATCTACTTTTCTGAATCTGTGAGGCAGGTGACAGTTATTGTAAAATGGAGGGAGTAAAAGTCTTAAGAGGAAAATGAGCAGTGGTAGCATGGGAAAAAATATCAACCTGTATCCAACCTTTAATAGAATCCAAAACAGAACTCCTGTAATCATCACCAGCCAGATGATGAACTTTAGCCTGCAATAAAAATGGAGAAAAACTTAAAATCACCAATAAGAGAAAAATATGGAGGTGGGTGACGTCCTACTGTTTATTATGTATGAAATTGATATATTTTTGTAAATTGGTCTCAATTTGTTTTGTGCTATACAGAGTTTTCAAAAACAGATGCAAGTTAGATTGCAACTTTTGGGAGTACCAAGAGATGCTGAACAAAACCCCCCGTAATATAGCGGTAATTACCTTTAAAAGCAAGAATATAGCAGAAGCATAGGCATCTTCAGTCATAGATGCAAATCCAAGATTTCTGAGATCACGAACTATGATTCCAATGTTCTTCACCAACTTGTTCTCAAAATTGCTTTTCTCCTCCTTGCATCCATAGATATCCATGAATCCAGTTCTGTTGGGAGATTTATTTTTTCATCTAGATCCATGTCATCTTTATCTTCTGATTCATTGTCATCTTCGGAATCTCCAGCCATTATTGTACTTAACTCCTCCAGTCTCCCTTAAAGTACCAGTGGAGTACCTCTGAAAACATTAATAAGAAGCAAAGTTAATTACAAAAGCAAATGTACTTCTTGAAATGTGATTCTTAGTAAACACTAAATATATGAAAGAAAAAGGTTATAGGAAAAATAAACTCGAACTCGCATTACCATTACCATGAATCAGAAGTTTTAGGTACGGGGGGGGAATGTAGAGATCTCAGGAGGTGTGATGTTTGTCTCGAAGAGTTTTATTTACTTTTACAAATCTGAATGTATATCAATTAATTTCCCTCATAAAAATCATTCATGGTCCCAAGAAGTTCTTCCACAGAGTATCTTGCGCTTGTAGTAACATTCGGAAGTTTAAAACTAGAAATCTTATTGTGGTGAAGAAAGCTACTACATCCAGCTCTTGAACAATGATATCAAAATATGTTGTAAAGAGTAGAGGGTGAAGGGGATGAATAATCAACATGGACCACTCATTTAAAGTAGCAGGCCACACACTAGCAAAGTGATTGGCCAATATCATCGCCCCTTCATGCACTGTAAGCAAAGTTATACATGCACCACGTGATTTACAAGTTTACCAACTTCAAGATGTAGAAGTTGGACATGAGAAGCTGCCAGCTTTTTTGGATACAAATATAAAACAAGACTAAGCACTTAGTTTATTACTTCCAAAGATGATAAGTATAATTGAATAACAAACATATTTGCATACACATACCAGTAAAATGCCGAGGGAGGGTGGTCATTAGAGTTGAAGAGACAATAAGTTGGTATTTAGAAAATAGATGGTTTCTTTTCACATCCGAGGCGTTCTCTCCCTCTGCTGTACTATCTTTATACGATTTTAAAGCATGAACCAGCATTGACAAACACTTCTCCTGATACCGTTTTACCAAAGACATCTCTTCCAAAGCTTTATACAGTATTTTCTGAATCTTGTTCTCTTGAATCTGATCCAAACAAATGAATTTAAGATGCAAAATACATATATGTGCAGGTGAGAGTTCCATACTATAAGAGCTTTGTTTTTTCCCATCGTGGAAGAAAAAAGAAAAGGAAGGAAAGTACCAATTTGATGAAGTAACTTGTGATTAAAATGCGCATCTTCTATAACAGTGTTGTTATTGATGTTGTCGATCAAGTGATACTCCCTCCGTCCCAAAATGAATGTCCACAAAAATTCAAATTTGCTCTTGATCAAAAGTAAATTTGAACATTTTTGGACATTCATTTTGGGACCGAGGACTGAGGGAGTACTATTTAAAGCTTCACTGAAAGAAAAATAGCATGCAAATGGCAAACTGGAGTTCATGAACTATCATGAGAATAAGGAGAAAAATCACTATCAACAAAACATGTATATTCAGATAACTGCGGAAGTGAAATACTTTATATATGTGTAGCTCGTAATATCATGTTCTACTATCATGAATCAAAAGACTGTCAAGCATTATAGGATGTATTTGGTTGGGCTGTGTTACCCGGACTCTTCAAATATATTGAAGTACCGTGTCGAGCCACGTATCGTGTCCGACAAGACACCCCGACACCCGCATTTTCATTCGGATACGACAAGAAAAATTAAAAAGAAAAAAAGGAGTGAGTTGACTTCATTTAAAAAAAAAATTTACAAGTTTTAATGTTGTTTTACTTAATTATACATAATATCTTAGCAAAAAGAGTGAGTTGACTTCATTTATAAGTAAAGTATATAAATAGACTCAATATATTTTGTTATTAACGTATTCCGTACCCGTATCCTAATTTTAGGACAGGTGTCCCCGTGTCCAATTTTTTGAGGAAAAGTGAATCCGACACTAGGATCCGTACCCGTGTCGGATACCCGATCCCAAGTCCGGGTAACATAGTGGTTGGGTAAGCGTCAAACCCACATACATGTTTGTTACTACTTGTTTCACGAGCTGCAACATTTCGTAAGAATCAAAATGCCTCCAAAACTTAGGTGTTTCATTTTCTCAAATATTAATTAAACAGGTATACACAATAAAGTATGTTGAACAGTTTTTGAAGCATCAAACCACATACATGTTTGTCACTTGTTTCAAGCGCTGCAACATTTCTGTAAGAATCAAAATGCCTCCAAAACTTTGGTGCTCCATTTTTCTCAAATATTTCCTGTGCATAACATCAGGCATAATGTAATTAAACTAAAAAGACAAAATATTCATCCAGAAAGTATCTCTAAAGTCCACCGAAGTAATTATACAACGCAGTTCAACAAAATAGGTGACACAATGAAATTACACCAGATAACTTCAATACTAACTTGACTGTCATTAAGATATCTGTTCGTGGCATGCATAATATAACCATTTAACTTCATCAAACTCCTCATTAAACAGTATGCCCGGTCTAAATTTCCTTTGTACTTCACTATTTGTTTATCATCGGAGTTGGCAGTCAACATTTTTGTATCGCCGAATCACCCATCACAACAATTTCAGAAGCATCTCCTAAATGCTTAAATCATTCCATCACATTTTTGCAAATCTAGACTCATTTCTATCATTATGCTATCTAGACCTGGGCCATTTTTTGACCCATTTGCAGTGATGTAATACATCTGATGCGATATGTTTGTGCATGTTTGTGAGTGTGAGATTCTATAGTTCTACACCAAACTAAATGTCCACCAGCACTCCAAAGGCAAACTTCT